>OZ035883.1:121251322-121469153 GCA_964034835.1 Muscina levida | reverse complement strand
TACTGGGGTTCGGTTATATATTTTACCCCTGTAGGGGCACTCCGGGGCAGTAACGGCGTTGGGAGAAAATTTTATAAAGAAGAATTTTGTGTATGGTAGCGGTCTTAGGGGATGATGATGGGGAGTAGGTATGTTTGGGGAAAATTTTAGGATGGAAAAATGACTGGGGTTTACTAATATATTTGAACCCTCAAGGAGGCACCAAGAGAGCGGCTGGAGCGATTTAAAGAAAAAAATATAAAAATTAAAAAAAATTAAGGGTTGAAGATACAGGGTAGACAGAGTTTAAGAAACTGTTGGGGTTGCAAAAATATTGGTGCTAGATCATACATTCCTCCAGGGTTACCTTTTAGTGCAGTATGGGAGCCTCCTTAGGGGGTGAAGATATCCTGCAGAGAAAAATGACTGGGGGTCGGTTATACATTTTACCCTTCTAGGTGTGACTTCAGGGCAGTTAGAGCGGCGGAGCAAATTTTATAAAAAAAATCTGTATGGTAGCACCCTTATGGAGTGAAGATGGGGAGTAGGTATGTTTGGGAAAAATTTTACGAGGGAAAAATGACTGGTGTTCGGTCATACATTTGAACCCTCTAGGACAGTTTTCGGGACAGCAACGACGAAAAGTTGCTCGTTGAAAATTGTTCGTTCGTTCTTAGAATTCATCGTAGATTATGATTTTGATAACCGCTTGATGCTTTTTTTAATCCACACAAATTGACCCACTCTGGATAGTAGTCCATGCTGTTTTAGTGAGAGCATATGAGTAGAAATCATTTTGGACTGAAATATATGATTACAAAATTTACTATATTTTAGGATATTTCTGTACCATATTGGCTATGATATGGGATGATTATCTCAGACTTATTATGCAGACAATCATGCTTTACGACGCATATACTTTACTGATGTAATATGTGAACCGTTGTTAGAGGTTCGGATCTATCTAAACTCCTTGTTATGTTTTTAAAAAAAGGTATTGTTTGTGGCTCTTTAAGAGATGCATGATTCGTATGGTATCAAGGGACACAAAGCAAAATTCTATCGAACATCAAACTATTAGTCTGCTTGCGTAATTTTGCTTTGAATGCTGTTCCTTATTGATTCGGCCAGGCAAGTAGTTGTCCAGGCTACATTGGGTTACCTGGCGGACCGTAGCACCATCTTTAGACTCCTTAGTCAGAGCTCGTAAAGATAAATACTACCTTTACTACCACTTTTCGCCACCGCAGGGCCAGAAAGAGGCCTCCACAAAGGCCTCCCGGAGGAGAGCCCCTTGCATGAGTCGATGTGTTTTACATCTAGTATCGTCGTGATGACCAGACCAGTTGGTGGGCTCAACCCCCCTGGAACATACTACTATGCAGCTGTTAAGGCCCGGGCCTTAATTCTAACAACACTCCACGAAATATTCGAATAGTGCTTGATTCTTGTATGGGAGTACCATATTGACTGACAAGTACAAGCTCGAAGCTTGCACTCTGTCCGATTTGGCCCCCACCTTTATTATTAGCTACTTGATGTTTTTAATATTCTATTTATGGTCATATGGACAATAACCGTTCCTTCCTCAACAAACTACAATTATGCACCACACCGACATCAGCTAGGAACCGAAGATCCCCACCCGGTCGGCCACACATCCACCATCAGAATACCAAAGTATTCTGCCTATTCAGACTTCGTCACTTTCAGCTAGGAGCAAAGCTCACCATCTGGCTTACCGCAATTACCGTATTCTGCTAGGTACATTGGTAACCCATTCGGCTGGTTGATGATGCCAGGTTAACACGCTTTAGACAATACACAAACATCGACTGAATAGTTACTGTCCGACTTGATAGAAAGAGTTCAAAGAATCAGACACAATTGTAATCTTTCGCTTTATGAAGGAACTAGTCCTTAACAACATAGCCGTCTTCCTTGCAATCCCTTATACACCCTTGTTAAAGGTTTAGTACTATCTATCACAAAAACGCTGAGAGTGCAACGTCACATTCAACCAAAAGAATATATCGATGCACAATGAAAGATGTGTGTCTCGTATGGTATCAAGAGATACCCAGCTCTATTTGTTTCGAGCATCAATCGCTATCTTACCAGCGTGAATTGTTGTCTAACCTCAGGCACTACGTGGCACAGCTGAAGCTGTTCTTTAGCCAAACGATCAAGCAGGTGGTTTACCTAGGACAAACCGCCCTGGTTACACCTGAACTACCGCAGCAGCATGTTTAGACTCCTTGATCGGAGCTCGTAAAGAGCATAATAGTTTTTGCGGTGTATTAACGTTTTTTATTGTATACAATGGCTGTTACGTATACGTATACTAAATGTATGTACTTTGATGGTTTTCCTTCTGTTCGTTATCCATCCAATATTTCCTGCGTAAATAAAAGCGTTTGACCTCTAACGCCTTTTAAGGTCTCCAACCTTTTACTTAACGTGCAAAGTGTCTGCTTCGCTGCCAGCATAACATGTCTTTTTTGTCTTTTCACAATCTTATCAATGTCATATTTCGGTAAAAACGTGCAAACTGCTTAGGTCAAAATAACGCTAAAACTACAAAATATGACCCTCTACCCTCTGGCTGTCTTACGAAATTTCGATTTTTATTGAGCCATCAATGTTTTTTTTTTTTTGGACGGTGTTCAATCTTTTATTGAACGATGATGATGATAAGGATGAAGGCACATCAACTGTAGTACAAGCAAATAATAATGAAATTAATCTCAGCTGTGACACTTGAGGGAGATGTGCCATTGCTTGCGGGGTCGGAAGTGATGTAAGACAGTAATGGAAATGGTAATGACAGTGAAATAATGTAAAATGACTGACGTGTTTATGGTTGACTTTGTCCATCGATGATTTGAATAAAGCAGTTGAAGTACTTTTGGGGTAAATGGCAATTCTTGATTTAAAGACAAAAAAATGAGATATTTTTATGTTGTTGCATGGTTTGTAACATCTAGATAGGTATATAAGTTGTTCGTAAGCAAACAACTAACTTACTTAGTTGTTATCGCAAAAAATATATATAGTTATTATTTATTTATGCATTTTTAAAAACTCCACTTCACTTCCCGATCAATCGTTGTAAGGTATTAAATAACTGGGACTCAATTCTGAGAACTGCAGGTGAAAGTGGCCCCGAAAAGAAGAAAATCTGCATCCTTCGTTTTGTCAAGTTACATGCCATAATAGTTTAATATCGATTTGAAGTTAGTAAGTATCGGATAGGGGAATTTGTCACGTTTGAGGCTATTTTGTTTGAGATAACATAAATACTGTATGGTGGCGTATGATTATCATAAGTAATATATCACTTAAATCATACGCCACGGAGTTCAACAGTTTTATTGTAACTGCTACAAAATAAACCCAGTTCAAAATCATTTGATGAATGGAAAAGTGAAACTGTTGCTTATGTAGGCAAACGTTATATGAACAGATTAAAGGAATTGTAATTCTTAATTTTTTTAAATTAATTTTTAATTTTAGCTAAATCGGACTATTGGTTCTTGAGTTATGTCAAACAAAAGAGCCTAAAATGTGACAAATTCCTTTATACTTAATAACTTTAAATCGATATTAAATTATTATGACATGTAACTTCACAAAAGGAATGTTGCAGAACTTATTGTTTTTAGGGCTACTTTCACGTGCAGTTCTCAGAATTGAGTCCCAAATCAATGAGCTAAAAAATGCTGTACTGTGTAAGCGGTCTGTTCCTGTTTAAAAATATCACCTGCTTAGTTTCATGACTACTCCCCCCTGCCACTTGTTCTTAGAATCTTGTTAGTTGTCTTTGCTTGTTGTCGCTTTATTCTTAGCGGTTCATTATCCTAACGTCTTTATCTTTTGGTTTTGGTTGCTTGACACTTTTGGCAAATGCGCTAATGTCAAATGATATTAAGACGATTTAATATTTAAGCTTCATTGATGCCACTGATGCCCTCGGCACACAACAGAAGTGACTTATCGAGTGACGCAAAGAAACAATAGGAAATCAATGTAAATGACCAACACAGCGACAGTTCTACCGAAAATAAACACACACAACAAAAAGACGAAGGTTAATAACATAACATAACAGTGGCAGTGAATGAAGATAGCTGAACTGACAGAGGTTAAAGTTCACCAACACTATCAAGCAATGAAAACTCATCGCCTTGAGGTTAAAGTCATGGTACGATGGCGAAGGATATTCACTTGTGTGTAACAATTTCAGAGAATATTGATTTGTACGATGATACATGAAAGCGAAAGATGTTTGAACTTGAAGATAATTTAAGGAAATAGAAATAATTCTGAGGATTTAAATGTGAAGTTTGGATTTAAATGTAGTAAGGATGGCATAGGTTCAGTCGTTATATGAGGCAACATTTGAAATTGGGATACTGTAGTAATCACAAACAATATTTGATGCCATAAATATAATTACTTACTTGATAAAGCTTCTCGTGTTATTGTATATTTACAAGATTTCTATTTCTAGACTCACAACTAACGGCATCTACTTGTTTATAGACGAATGTGACTATGGGCAGATTAAGAAACTTTTACTAGACACGCCGATGGACTCGGCACTATACTCACTGTAAAGTTGCAGACTGAAGACAGGAATCAAACTATGAATCTCTTTTTGAGACTGTTCCAATAGTAATTGAATAACCAAGACATTTAATCCTTTCACCATATTTATCTATCATAAATTTAATCATCACAAACCTTTATTCTCCTAATTATTTAAGCCATAAGGTCTTAACTATTGACCTGTTGGTGGGTATGATTAATTTCCTTTCCTTCTAGTCATTTTCTTATTCATATTGCATCGGTTCTTTAATTTTTTTCTTATCCTTTCTTCGTTTATTCACTTTACAAGTATGATTCCACTTATGTTTTCCTTTCATCAAGTTAAGAAAGAACAGAAGGAAAATTAACTCATCACATACTTTCACATTTAACTTTGTGTGAATTGTGTGAAGAAAATTTCAAAAATATTGTTCAACAGATTGTTTTTTTTCTCTTAGCTGGCCGTAACACAACAAAGTAAAAGCAGAAATTTAAAGTTGAAAACAGAAATGCTAGAAAAGTATGAAAGCAAAACAATTGAAAACAATAGACCAAATATCGATAGGAAACGGAAAGGAATATTGGGAAATACTTCAACATCGTTATGTGGAGAGCATAATAATTTGAATGGTGACTAGTGCAGTCAAAAACCTGGTTCTTCATAACAGCGTTCGAATAACTTTCAGTGGTGCGAATTCGTGTTTTTGTACAAATACTAATCTGTAACCGGTGAGCTTATATTGGTTGTGGGAACAACTGGGTGGTCTTCAAAGTATGTTCACATCGAATGTGTCGAACTTTAAAATATTGCGACCTAAAGTCGGCTTAAGTTCAAATTATAAATTTTACTGGAGGGACAAACAACTTTACGTTTTTCTTTAACGACTTGCTTTTTCAAAACTTTTAATGCAATTTTGTGTATGAAATGTGACAACGCATTTATTTTTGGTGGTTTTTTTTTCAAGCCAGATGCGTTTTCAATTTATCTTACGTTCTACATCAAAAAAGAACGTTTAGGCAAAAATTACACTTTACGACTTTAGGTCGCGATATATGTGTCGAAAATGCAAAATGCAGCTATGAGCTGATTTTAAAAATATTTTGCATATAAACAGTGTTTGTGAATACATACCTTCAAAATACATGCCTACATATGTGTGTTACATATACAACAATAAGAACTGTGAGAAATTAAGGATCTTGGATCTTTGGTCAATAAGTGAAAGGTTGGAGTCTATTTTGTAAAGGAAGTAACTCAAAGGGAAGAGAAAACCATACATATTATTTAATGGGCTACCAAATATCCATCTTCCTTGGGGTTTATTATTGGAAGTACCGTTTTGTCATAAACCGTAACGCAGTAACTCGAATTTCAGACACAAATTGTGTATATCTTTTTTATAAGAAATACGAAGAATTAAGCAAGTTTCAGTCGGGTAAGCCGACTAACATATACTCTCACCCTCAGTAAAAACGAAAAATTTGCTTAAAAAAATACAGGTTTATTGATATTATTACTTCATTTCTAAAGTAGGCGGAATGGAACATTTATATGAGAGGTACCAGTAGGGGCATGCTTAGACCTCCAGTTTTTCTCTCCAAAACTTTTTCCAGCTGTAACTTTACTAACAACAGAATTTGGGTACGATCGCGTTGGGCGTATTGATATTATTACTTGAATTCAAATGTGGGCGGAAAGGTACATTTGTATGGGAGGTACAAGAAGGAGTGTGTCTGGACTTCCAATTTTTCTCAGAACGTTTATCCTGCTATAGTTTAACAATGTACAGAATTCGGACACAATGGTTTCGGGTGTAATAATATCAATTCTCGCTTTCTAAATTGGGCGGAATGGTAAATGGTACCAGAAGGGGCGTGGCTGAACCACCAATTTTATCTCACAAACTTTATCCTGTTGTGACTGAACTCCTCCTAAACGTCTGAACCGATTTGCATAAATTTTTTTGTATGCGTTTGGGTGGCGCCCCTGGTGGTTTAGATTTACAATTCGGTCGAATTGGACAAAGGGGCGTGGCACCGCCCATACAACTTGAAAATCAAAAGGTCTATATCTCATGAGCTATCAGAGGTATGAAGATGAGATTTGGTATATATGTTGTTGGAGCAGTATTAATTACAGTCAGGGTGGAAGTGGGGGGTGCCACGCCCCCTTTTTAAAAATCGCTCTGACGGCTTTTCTAATAGACCGATTGATACAAAAATTTTACCAAGTGGTACTATTGACCTGTTGATAGTCCCTGGCTATAATTGGTTGTGATTGGATAAATGGGCGTGGCACCGCCCATACAACTTGAAAATCTAAAGGGCTATATCTCAAGAACTATCAGAGGTATGAAGATGAGATTTGGTATATATGTTGTTGGAGCAGTATTAATTACAGCCAGGGTGGAAGTGGGGGGTGCCACGCTCTCTTTATAACTTGAAAGTAAAAAAGGTTATATCTTATGAACTATCAGAGGTATGGAGATGTGATTTGTTACATATGTTATTGTTGCAGTATGAAGGGTAGTAAGGGTGGAAGTGGGCTGTTCCACACCCCTTTTAAAACAAACAGTAATAACTGTAAAAATTCCACAGTATATTGCAGTTCGCCCAGAGATATGAATATTTTTTTTTTTTGCAAAATCGGAATCTACAATGAATTGTTAGAAAATTTCGCCAATAAAATTTGTGTCTAAAATCAATTCCTAGCTCGCGCTGGGAAGCAGGAAGATTTCAGATAGAGATTTATTTTGTTCCCAACAAACAAAATGAAGTTTTACAGAAGCAAACCTATGTATTGGTTAAAAAGTTATGGCCTCTGTGTGTTGGCATAGAGAAAACAATGTCTAAAATATACCATTCTCTTCGTCTTGGTCTCCAAGCATCGGAATAGAAGGTAAAAATTAGAGTCGGGGGCAATAGGTCTGAAGGTTTCAATAGTTGCTTTGTACCTAAAATCTTCATGCTTCTCAGCGCCAACTAGGAATTTATTTTATACATATTGTTTCTTAGTGAAATTTTCTAAGAATTCATCGTAGATTCCGATATTGGTATATGATTAACACGTTTTTTTCGACGCGAAAAAATTGATCCGGCCTAATGAACAGGCTATTTGGAACTTAATAAGTAAAAAGTGCCGAGACTCTGCCCACGCACTTCAATATTTAACTTTTTAACTGTATCAAATAATGGTCCGTACACCAGGCAATTTTGGACACATGGTAGCTGCGCAGACTAAAACAGTGATTTGTTTTTAATTTACTTTAAAGATATGTATTTTTTAATTACTTTTCAGGAGAGCGAAACGGTAATAAATCCTATGGATAAAATGCGGGTTCTGTTCGCCAAACTTATGGAGCCCTTTGTGAAGTTTAGGGTGCATATAATCATCCATCTGAGTAGCTAATAGAAGCCATCGACGCTGTAGACGTAAGTGTGACAGGGGACCCGAATTTATCGAACCGACGCCGTTCTCAGCAACTCGGTCTCTGCAAATTCTAAGGAAAGATCCTGGCCTACATTCATATAAAATCCAACTGGTAGAAGAACTAGAGCAAGTGGACGATCAATTGATTCTTTGTATTTATCATGTCATTGCACATTATTTAAAGGAGAAATGGTTTCAACACGACGGCGTAATATGTCATGCAACGCGTGAGATCATCACTTTGTTAAGCTAAACGTTGGTGACCGAATTATCTCAAAAAATGGTAATACAAGTTTAATATATAGAGAGCATTCGGGTATATTCTTGGTCCGTATGAGAAGAAGGAGGTTTTTATGGCTAAAGGCATAAAGCTTCAAACGAAATTTTCATTTGCGGTCAATAGGAGGAGAAGGCATTACAAAAGTGATTTTTACGCCCAAAGACATAATTAGTATACAGACGGTTCCCGCTACTACAGATAAATATAAAAATTGAATTTCGATCTTTAGAGGAATTTTGTTTCCGATTTGTGAAAGAAGTGTTTTTTCTCCCTACATACAGACAAAACTTAATCTACATGTCGAAACTATAGATATGACTTTGATGATAAACTTTTTACTATCGTCATAGAGCCTATGATATTTAGAATTTAAAACAATAAAACTTAATTAGTTAACTTCCATGTTAAGGAGTTACTTGAAATTAGTTACATAAGTTTATAAACTCAACATATTATTGTCGAGCTTAAGTACCGTTTTAAAGTACTTTGTAGACCTAAATGTGAAATATATTACAAGTTAATATGCAATAGCGAAGCATTGCCGGGGAGTGGCTAGACTTTCAAAATTTTTCCCAAAACTTTTTGGGCAAGATCGCGTTGGGTGTATTGCATCTCTGAAGTGGGCGGAATGATACATTTGTATGGGCGGTACCAAAAGGGGCATGGGTAGACTTCCACTTTTTTTTCAGAAACTTAACCCTGTTATAGCTTAACAAAATACAGAATTTGGGCACGATCCCGTTGGGTGTATTGATTTTATTACTTGATTTCTAAAGTGGGCGGAGTGATACATTTGTGTTGGAGCTACTAGAAGGGGCGTGGCTCGACTACAAGTTTTTTCTCCAAAACTTTATCCTCATTTAGTTGTACTAAATACAGAATTTGGGCACGATCATGTTGGGTTTATTGCTATTATTACTCGATTTCTAAAGTGGGCTGAACGGTAAATTTGTATGGGAGGTTCTAAAAGAGGCGTGGCCATGTAGCCCATTTTAAATACCGTTAGTAGTTTTGGGGAAATATTTACTTGTGCAAAGTTTCAAAACATTTGCGTGCGTACCAGCCGGACAGCTAGACAGACAGAAACATATCTGCCGATATGTTTGCGTCATTATCAAGGCCTCGGAGCCATACATCAAATCAGGTAGAATCAAGACCTGGTATAGCTGGATTTTCGTTCGTCGAGATAGGGCTCTATCGTTAAATCGCTTGCGAAGTCTGTAATAGCATCTATTCGCAAACAGGTTTCTTCGCCGAGTTCCATGGCTGACGCTATAATTTTTCTACCATTTCGAAGTTGTAGTCGTCAATGGTCGCGCAGCGTCCCAATCGTCCTCGTTCACCGTTACATCCATTTTAGCTGTTTCCTCATTGTACCTGATAAGAGTCACGTACCTACGTTTCCTGCCAATGATGTCTTTTGGTGAATATCGTGCCATTAATTTTTACAGCAGCCTTCCGCATTACAACCTCCTTTTGTATGTTTAAAAGGTAACACGATAGGCTGGCGCTGCGTTTAGGTCTCATCTGGTATAAAATGGCTTAGTAAGGACCCTGCTTATCTTCACTAAAAACTTCTTGTCAGTCAGAGTCATTAAGTAAAAGGCTTATCAGCTTTGCATGAATATCAAACTCATACTTGGCTTCTGGTTATTCCGGCTGTATCGGGTTATCGAAGGTATCGTAATAGTCGACGAAAAGATGATATGTGTCAATGTGTTTTTCTTGGGTCTTTTTCAGGATTTGCCGCAATGTAAATATCTGGTCAGCTGTTGATTTACCAGGTCTTAAGCCACACTGATAAGGCCCGATCAGGTTGGATGACACTGGCTTTTGTCTGTCACGATCTAAGCTATCGTCGACAATTGGCGTGATACTTTCACTTGCGCTGCCTTTCGAGACCAGCAATTGGTTGCACCTCAATAGCTCAGTGAAAGCGACGCAGATTAGCAATCCGAAGGCCGGGCCACTGACCAAATCAACATCGTTGAAAAATTACTTTTCAAATACCAGTTCTCCAGCCAACAAATCTCATCCTAGATGCTTCAAATACCAGTTCTCCAGCCAACAAATCTCATCCCAGATGCTTCCATTAGAAAATCAAGATTGCACAAGACTCAAGGAAAAAGAAATGATCTATCAACATTGCATAATAAGTCAACAAAAGACCAGCTGGCGCCATCTTTGGAGGAAATTGGCCGTTGAAAACTCACAACAACATCTAACAATCCCTTGACACAAACCTTGTTATCTACAAAGAAACGAAACAGAGTCTTTATAAAGAATTATCACCTCAGCTACTTTCTCCAGCTGTTACAATAACAACAATCAGCACTTGGTGTTCTCCTCATATATTCAGGGCACTCTGGATTAGGGGTATAACCAATTTTTTGGCATAGTACCATGAGGTCAACCATGTCCTAGTAACCACGAACCACTGCGTTTGTCATGCACTATGTACTGTCACTGTGTATCGGGAACGTCAGAAGTAGAGGCGTTGTGTATTTGGGTGAATTGGTTTGAGTAGGCGGTGGCTATCTCTGGAATTTGTAGCTTTGCGGTGTCCAGCTTTTTTTGTGACAGTTAACGCTCTACTAAATCTAATGCCTTCCATCGATTATCACATGACCAATATGAGTTTTTGTGTTTTAATCAGGGGATAGCCAAGTTGCCTTGTGTATATCTTAATGCTGAAGTCTGGTTCCACTCACTACCGCTGCGAAGGTAACCTACCTAAACCCGTTGTCGGTCGGTTTGCAGGCTAAGTGTACCGACCGATCGACAAAGAACATTCTCCCTTCCTGTTTTTTTATGTGAATATCCCAGGATAATTTTAATATCGTGGCTAGGGTAGCTGTTGTATGTTCCCCTAGGCACTCGTAGAATGTATCTTTATTCTGATCGTCTTTATCTTTCGTAGGGGCATATGTACAAATCAGTATAGAAATATTTCACCTTGATTCGGATTGTGGCTATTCGATCAAAAAAACCATGTGTAAGGTTTTTGTCCAGTCGGTTTACCCAATAACCCGGCTATCCCAATAACTTAGCTATTTGACCACTCTGAAAGGTTCCTCTCCCAGTAGGTACCGAATGTTTTGCATATGCAATAACGACAAAAGAAAAAGTTGTGAACAACCATCTAAATCAACATCTTTTTTTCCGTTAAGATGTGGCAGTGAGAAAAGCAGCAGTTATTACAACCTAACTCGAATAACAAATAAATCAAAAACAAAGTTTGAATCGTGGACGGGCAAGGAATTTATAGACTGCTGTAGACACAATCTTAGCAATCCAAAGCAGATGGTCGGAGGAATTCAACTGAAACATGGGCAAAAAAGGCCAGTTTGTGTGTGGTTGCAGAGAAGGCACAGTGTGGTAGATAAGAGAGAAAGAGAGAGAATTGTAAGGACAATACTATAATAAAAAAAACCTTATTTCCCTTTACACCCCATGAATGAGGTATGGGATAGCTTCTCGCGTTGTTGAGAATTAACACGCTTTCTATTTTTAGATTCACAACTAACTGCACCTACTTGTTTATCGACGAATGCGAACGTCACTGTTTGAGAAGCTCTTACTAGACATGCCGATTGACTCGACAATAATACTGCGAAGTTGCTGTCGACAACATTCGAGGGGAGCCGACAATGAAAGAAAATTTTTCTTTTAAGATGACTGGAGCCAGGTGTTGAACCTGTGATCTCCCGCATGGTAGTCGCGTATTTTTACCACTATGCCACGGCCGGTCAATACTATAATACTGTGATAATATTGGCATAAGTTATCAAATATAATATATAACATATAGTTACACGGAGAAGACTGGAGGTTAGGGGTCTTAAACTATTAATGCAAACATTTATTATCCTTATGGAATGTTTTCCATTTCAACAGACTTTGTTAACTAGTATTAATTGACGGGAGTTATTACCGGAAAAGGTATTTGGGGCGTATGATTTATGGCTGTAAGAAGTTGATTGTTACTCATACGTTAATTATATTCTTGTAACTCGGTTTAGTGACATTCGGACAAGAACGTCAACACTTATATATATTTCACATAAATTTTCTTAATCTGAAGTTATTTAATATCAGCTTTTTGTTTTTTCCACTGTTTCATTTTTCCATCTCACCTGTTCTGCTTTCGTTAGAGGGTGTCGACTTTGCTGGTGCCAAAAACACAACATTTGCCTGTGATTTGCATTTAAATCATTTCTTTTGCCTGTCGCACTTTGCCACAGGATACCATGCACATCCTCTACTCGCCCACCACAACAAATCCATGAATATCCTTTACAATTTATTAATGCATACATCCGTTTCAGGCACACGGCAAATTTTACGACCAGGCAACTGACTCATATACTATTAAATTCTGGCAGACAGGCCGCCATACTCACAGATCTACTATAAAATATTGTGTAATATAATCGCGAACTTTTATGACATTCCAGTGAATGTCATATCCGAAGGCATATTCACGAAGGTGTTGGTTGACACTTCCAGATGGGGGACATGAAACGAGTAGTTTGTCTGCATGGTGTTTTATAGCAATGCGGCTTCTTTTTTGGATGTGCCACTGGCAGCCGGAGGACAAAAAACGTAAGAGCATAAAAGCTACGATTCCCAGCGGGTTAGTAAAAAATCCATAGTAGCCGAAGGTGAGGCAAGTAGTATTTCAACTTTTTAAACATATGTTCGGATATGTAAATAATGTTTACAATGTTTGCGGTTTCATCAGCAGATACTTAATAAAGAAGATTTGGAGAAAAAAAACGGAAGAGTTTTTTAGCCTAAACTACTAAACCACAGTGAAGGCTTAAATGGATTTTGTGGCAAATAAACTTTGTGGTTTTCGCGAGGGCAGATAAGAAGTGACAAACTAGAGGAATGTAAATTTGGCACACAGTTTTATGTTGATTACATTAAACCGCACAGAAAAATCACATAAACTACAATGTTTTTGGAGTTATAAAATTTTCAATTTCAATGTCATTAAAGTGGACATGAACAGTAAAAACAATAACGGTTTAATGAAAGTTTAATAAAAACAATGTAATTTTGGAAAATATAATATTAACAATCTATCATTAAAACGCATAAATGGTCCATTTTGTGACTTTTTTAACAACTGCTTGCGTTTTTATAAAAAAAAAATTCAAAAATTGTTAACATGCTAACAAAACTGCGACAGTAATGTAATGCAATGTCAGAGAAATACATTTTAAACTCTCTTATACCAAAACTAGCTGACTTTGTCTTGCCTTCAAATTCATTCATAAAGATGATTTGTAGCACATGTAACAAGTTGATAACGTTTGGTCCAATTGTCATTCCGTTTGTGGTACCATTTTATTGTCTAGGTTAGGTTAGGTTAGGTTAGGTTAGGTTAGGTTAGGTTAGGTTAGGTTAGGTTAGGTTAGGTTAGGTTAGGTTAGGTTAGGTTAGGTTAGGTTAGGTTAGGTTAGGTTAGGTTAGGTTAGGTTAGGTTAGGTTAGGTTAGGTTAGGTTAGGTTAGGTTAGGTTAGGTTAGGTTAGGTTAGGTTAGGTTAGGTTAGGTTAGGTTAGGTTAGGTTAGGTTAGGTTAGGTTAGGTTAGGTTAGGTTAGGTTAGGTTAGGTTAGGTTAGGTTAGGTTAGGTTAGGTTAGGTTAGGTTAGGTTAGGTTAGGTTAGGTTAGGTTAGGTTAGGTTAGGTTAGGTTAGGTTAGGTTAGGTTAGGTTAGGTTAGGTTAGGTTAGGTTAGGTTAGGTTAGGTTAGGTTAGGTTAGGTTAGGTTAGGTTAGGTTAGGTTAGGTTAGGTTAGGTTAGGTTAGGTTAGGTTAGGTTAGGTTAGGTTAGGTTAGGTTAGGTTAGGTTAGGTTAGGTTAGGTTAGGTTAGGTTAGGTTAGGTTAGGTTAGGTTAGGTTAGGTTAGGTTAGGTTAGGTTAGGTTAGGTTAGGTTAGGTTAGGTTAGGTTAGGTTAGGTTAGGTTAGGTTAGGTTAGGTTAGGTTAGGTTAGGTTAGGTTAGGTTAGGTTAGGTTAGGTTAGGTTAGGTTAGGTTAGGTTAGGTTAGGTTAGGTTAGGTTAGGTTAGGTTAGGTTAGGTTAGGTTAGGTTAGGTTAGGTTAGGTTAGGTTAGGTTAGGTTAGGTTAGGTTAGGTTAGGTTAGGTTAGGTTAGGTTAGGTTAGGTTAGGTTAGGTTAGGTTAGGTTAGGTTAGGTTAGGTTAGGTTAGGTTAGGTTAGGTTAGGTTAGGTTAGGTTAGGTTAGGTTAGGTTAGGTTAGGTTAGGTTAGGTTAGGTTAGGTTAGGTTAGGTTAGGTTAGGTTAGGTTAGGTTAGGTTAGGTTAGGTTAGGTTAGGTTAGGTTAGGTTAGGTTAGGTTAGGTTAGGTTAGGTTAGGTTAGGTTAGGTTAGGTTAGGTTAGGTTAGGTTAGGTTAGGTTAGGTTAGGTTAGGTTAGGTTAATTTGGCAGCCAAGTTTAACACAGCTCACCAAGGTTTTCATATCTCAGGTCACCAAAAGCAGGGCAGTGACCTAGAAGATGCTCCGTGGTCTTGTCTTCTTCCTCATCATTGCAGCTTCTACAAAAATCGTTGTAGGATAGTTTCAACGTCTATGAGTGTTTACCAACCGGCCAGTGACCGGTTATTGCAGCTATAATGTTCCTCAGGTGGGCTCTGGACAAGTTCAGCCCAAATTGTGTATATCTATTGTAGATAGTATGGTGCGCATTGGCATCCGCATATTTGATCAGAGAAACGTTCCTATTGTTTAAATGGGACGTTAACTTGGGGTCAGTTGGACCATCTACATGGTCGTGTGCGACGTAGCAACTCATGATCCAAGTTACCTGTCATTGCTCTCGATTGCCGCCGTACAGTTGTCCTTATCGCTGAAATCACTTAGAATAAAAGCTATAATGGTGTTCTTGACCATAATACATGCTCTGGTCTTACCTGATTCGGCTGCGTACATAGTACAGTAGCCTTCTTTGTTGAGTCCGCAGACACGGTCTTTATTTATCCATGGCTCTTGGATGCATATAATCTCCTCCGTAGATGTTGTTATTCGAAGAGGTAAAGCGGAATAATAAAGGTTAATTTGTGTGGACCTTCACTACAATTGGTCGCTGTAGACGACAGTTATGTTGGCGTCCTCTGGGTCATCGTCCGATTCCAAGAGGTCGTCCTCATCTACTGTTAAGTTCATCTTGCCGAAGAATTCAGCTGAAAGCCGTGTTAGTTTCTGAATTGACAAACGGACACGCCGTTTTATCGTCTGCGATGTTGGAGCTCACTTGAGTTGAAGACTTCTTTTTGTCGTCGCTTTTGTAGCCACACAGGAAATTGGAGTCAAATCCATAGAAAACCCTCCCTTGTGTCTTTCTAAGTGGCAGAAGTGTGTCACTATTGAGTATTATGGTGGCCTTCCTAGAGTCTTCCACCGCTTTAGTAATCTTAACTACTTTCCAGTCCTGTGTGGGTAGTTGAGGATTATTGTATTGTAGAATTGACAGAATTGACAATTTTTTTTTACAATAAACAGTATAACATGATCCTTGCCAATTGCACTTCAAGTCTACTCACAGAGCTCCGTATTTGTGGTACTACTGGGAACGGAGTACCTCCACGTGGTGACGCTTGGAAACGTGGCTTTAACACCCGTCAGAGCACGGCTAACTGTGAGGGGAGAAACTTAAAACCTAGGTACGTCTGTTCAGAGTGAGCGGTACCTTGGTCAGCGTCTGACCCAGAATAGGCGGCTGTTATAAAATCCTGGTAGGAGAAGAAAACTGCGACGTGATGCGCTGGGCTTGCAACCCGCCACTGACGTTTAACCAATTGCAATGAAAAGAAGTTAGAAAATACTACAACGGACCCTTCAAAATGTTGATGACCACCGCAAACGAATTAAGGACCATGATTTGAGGATATGCACCTAGAATGTTAGAACACTGTATAGACCAGGTGCCTCCACCCAACTGGCGACGTGCGACATATTCTACAGTGGACATGCGGACAAGCACGAGTTTGGATGTGGATTTGTGGTTGGCAAGAGACTGCACCTAGTCTCAAGGTTCAACCCGGTGTGTGAACGTATAGCCACCATAAGAGTCAAAATAAAGTTTTTCCACATAACACTTATATGTGCCCATGCTCCGACAGAAGAGAAAAGTGATGAGAACAAAGACGAGTTCTACAAGAGCATATAAAATGTATATGACCGTAGCCCCAGCCATGACATCAAAATTGTACAAGGCGAGACCGCATTTGAACCTACCATCGGAAAGTTCAGCCTGCCCACCGAAACGTCGAACAATGGCATTGAACTGATTGATTTCTCTGCGGCAAGAAATATGGTAATAAGCAGCACCAGATTAACCTGTAAAATTATTCATGAGGCAACATGGTTATCTCCAGATCAATTGACGAGGAATCAGATTGATCACGTGGTAGTCGATGGAAGGCATGCATCGAGTGTTCCGGACGCACGAGTGATCAGGGGTGCGAACATTGACTCTGATCACTACCTCACCGCAGTTATGGTACGCAAAAGGCTAAGCATGTCGAAAAACTTACGTAACCAGGCACAACGAAAGCTGGGCATCGTTAAACTGCAGACCAAAGAGGTAGCGGATGCCTACTCCAACCACCTAACTCAACAGCTGCGGAATGCTCCAACCCCAGAAAATATAACCTCGCAGTGGCAAAATATAGCCGACTCCTTAGAACGTGCTGCGAGAAGCGTACTTGGGTACTCAAAGCCGTCCCAGGAAGATGCCTCGTACGATGATGAATGTCGCAATGCCACGAGAGAGACGGTTGCTGCATACAGGGCGAAACTGCAGCCAATGGCAACGCGAGCTGTTCGTGAACGGCACAGGGAGAAGAGACGACAGGCAACTCGTCTTTTTAGAAGAAAAAAGAAGGAGCTGAAGAAGAGGCAGGATGAGTGCACTGAGTTGCTCCGAAGTAGAGGGGAAGCCCGAAAATTCTACAAGAGAGTTAAAGCAAAAATGCGTGGAACAGGGTTGCCCTCCTGCAAGGACACTTTAGAAATTTACTGGATACTGACACAACTCCAGAAGACCCCGCTCCAATCCATGACGATGGTATTAACTGTCCACTCCCGCCTTAAAAAAAACAAAGCTGCTGGAGCCGATGGTCTCCCTGTTGAATTGTTTAAGGCTGGCGGGGAGGAGCTGATTAGGAGCATGCATCAGCTCATGGAGAACATCTGGCAAGAGGAGAGCATGCCCGGGGATTGGAGTCTCAGTCTGTTATGTCCCATATACAAGAAAGGAGATCGTAGTGAATGTAAGAACTACCGTGGAATGAGCCTATTACCAATTGCGTACAAGGTCCTTTCAAGCATATTGTGTGAACGTCTAAAGCCAATTGTAGAAAAACTAATTGGACCATATCAGTGCGGCTTTAGACCTGGCAAATCTACGACGGATCAAATATTCACCTTACGACAAATCCTGGAAAAAACCCATGAAAAGCAGATCGACACCTACCACCTCTTTGTCGACTACAAAGCTGCCTTCGACTCTCCGATAAGGAATAGGCTTTATGAGGCCATGTCTGATTTTGGTATTCCTGCAAAGCTGATTCGACTTTGCAAATGTACCTTAGACAACACCAAATCCTCGGTTAAGATTGGTAAGGATCAGTCTGAACCATTCAACACGAAAAGAGGTCTCAGGCAGGGCGATAACCTGTCCTATACACTATTTAATATAGTTATGGAGAAGGTGATGAGAAAGGCTGGTGTCAACATGTCTGGCACCATATTCCACAAGAGCCACATGCCACTAGCCTATGCCAATGATAAAGACTTCATTGGCCGAAATCTGCGGGATGTTACTGCAGTTTTCTCATCACTAGAAAAGGAGTTAGCAAAAATGGGCTTAGCGGTCAACGAGGACAAAACAAAAATAATGATTTCGACGAACAAAGAGTCCTCTCGATGGGGACGCACAGTGAACGTTGACAATTATTGTTTTGAGGTAGTCGACGAATTTACCTACCTCGGATCTTCCGTCAACAAGAAAAATAATGTCAGCCAAGAAATTAAACGGAGAATAGTGCTAGCCAATAGATGTTTCTACGGACTTCGGCACTCTCGGAATACTAAGAAACAGCTATACCAGGTGCGTATCTTACCTCTTCTGTTGTATGCTGCCGAATCATGGGTGCTTACTACAATGGAAATACAAAACCGGGGAGTATTCGAGAGAAAAGTACTCCGAAAAATATATGGACCTATAAGTTAATCACAAACATATCTCTATACAATTGGTGCGATAACATTACAATTGATTTAAATAATTATAATGGCAACATTTAAATTTCGTTAAATCGTAATAGATACCTGCAAATGTTGTTACATTAATAGTTGTACAGTTTCAAAAGCAATGAAAATTTCCCATGTTACGAAGTTTTTAGCTGCCGTAATGACACTGTAATGATACATCATATGAGTTCAAACAACCTGAAAATTAAATTCACTGCAATTGTTTTCACTTACAAACGATTAGGGCTATATATAAATGACAATGGCTATAATTTAATGCCTCTTCGTGTCTACATAAGTAAAATTCTGGCAAAATTGATGATTTAATGTTTAAATTCCATTGCACTATATGTAAATTAAAAGGCAGTCAACACATGTACTTTTGTATTGGCAAGGTCAACAGTGGTAATATATACATATAATACTTTGTCCCATTGGGGGCAAATTTCGAGTAAAATTTAATTATGTTCATAGCGTAAGCTAAGACAATATCACAAGTTAATTTACTCGTTTCGCTTCATATGTATATTAAATAGCGGTATAATGATGCATTGTTATTCGCTATACTAGTACCATTGCTATACACGTCAATACCACATTCACCAGTAGTACATATAATGTGATCCTATTTAATTGCAAATTATAAGTAGACAATAAAATGCAATGGGATTAGCAAAGGATTTCGTGGGCAATAATTAAGTAACCATGGAAACAATGATTAATATGTACACATGTCATGGGGTAGTTATGATGCGTATAAGCAAGATTTATTATTATTACTAATACGCTATTGTTGTTTATTTAACTACTGTTAGTCATTTTGGGGATAAGAATTTTAAATCTATTTGTTTTTTTTTTTGTAAGTATTTTACATTTTTTTTTAAACTGTTAAAAATGAGAATATAACATTTTTTCATTTGATACGAGGCATAATTCAGAATGAAGTGGTAGCATACTGTTTTTATTATGTTGCATAACGATTTCAGCCTCTTTGAGCACAACGTGTCAATCGTTGAAAGTCATGCCATGCAAGCGTCATGTATGTGCGTGTGAAGCGTGTGATGCACTAATAGACTCTGATCAAAGTATACATGCCACTTTGTTGGGTCATAGTAACATAGAATGAAAGTGATTCATCAGCAAAATACCCTCGGACACAATAAGTCAGCAACCGCTGTCCATGCTATTAAGTACATTGAATGAGTACAACATACGAGGTATAATAACGTGTAGCAGTTGACAACTCCATATGATTTGTAGGAAATAACTAAGACGCTGATGTACTTAGATTTAATATAAAAAGAATAATAAAATATAAAACCAGTACAGAAATTCCAGTCAGGTAAACTGACTGATAAATACAATCACCCAATATAAGATATTGTTGAAGTCTTGAGTTATTAAAATTAAAAGATTTTTAATTAAAATAAAATTACTTATGTATAATTTTTCCCCTGCTTGTGGTACAAAATCGTCCAAAACTGTACTTATTTGTGTAGGATGTATAGGAGCCGGTTTGGAATTTATGTGAGAAATATTAATTTTTCAAAAAAAGGTAATTTTGATAACGGGTACCAAAACGGAGAATCGATACAGTCCTTATTCATTTCTGACTCAAATTTTCATACGTATATCTTACGAAAAATTTGACTGAATTCAGTGTACTTACAAAAATGATATGTATGTAAGACTATAGGGGTGAGTTCGGTCCTTTGTGTGGGAGGTACCAGAAGGGGTGTGCCGAATAGTTAGGTTTTCTGAGGTTTCGCCTCCTATCACAATATAAATTAACCGACCAATTTTTATTACCCCCCAAGAGTCCGTTTAAAAGTTATGGGGGAAATATTAATTTTCCAAAAATAGGTCATTTTGTATGTGAGGTACCAGAAGGCGTGAACCGATATAGTCCATATTCACTCCTGAGTCCCATTTTCATTATCGAACATCATACTAAAAATTTGAGTGAATTCAGTTTACTTACAAAAAAGATGTGTTTGTAAGACTATGGGGTGAGTTCGGTCATTTGTATGGGAGGTACCAGAAGGGGTGTGTCAAATAATTAGATTTTCTGGGGTTTCGTTTCCTATAACAACATAAATCATTCGACAAATTTGCATTACCCCCCAAGAGTCCGTTTGGAAGTTATGGGAGAAATATTAATTTTCCTAAATAGGTCATTTTGTATGGGAGGTACCAGAAAGCGTGAACCCATAAAGTCCATATTCAGTCCTGAGTCCCATTTTCATAAGCGAAGATCATACTAAAAATTTGAGTGAATTCAGTTTACTTACAAAAAATATATGTATGTAAGACTATAAAGGTCAATTAGGTCATTTGTATGGTAGGTACCAGAAGGGGCATGGCAAAGGTTTCGGTTTTCTTAGGGTTTGTCTACTTTTGCAAGATAAATAAACTGACCAAATTCTAATAGCCTACGATGGTCCGGTTGGAAGTAATGAAAGAAATATAATTTATCCAAAAATAGGTAATTTTGTATGGGAGGTACCAGAAGGGGTGGAGCTATTTTGCCCATTTACAATCCCATAAGTTCGTTTTGAAAAATATTAATACTGGTAACATAACGATCCGTTAAGGTTTACTCGAGTTAACCTGCTGACCATCCATCCAGCCAGCCAGCCAGACAGACAGCCAGCCAGCCAGCCAGCCAGCCAGCCAGCCAGCCAGCCAGACAGCCAGCCGGCCAGCCAGACAGCCAGCCAGACAGACGGACATAGCTCAATCGTCTTAAAAAGTCCTGAAACGAATTTGGTCTTTAGATACTTGGCGTCTAACTCGTCTCCTTTAATGCGTTACACTTTTTTTTGTATCAAATGATACATACCCTCATCCCTAAGGGTGATGGTATCTTATATATAAAAATGAATTGATGTGCAGTTGTCTCGCTAAAACTCAAAAACGGCTGGACCGATTTTTTTTTTGTTTTGTTCGCTATAGCTTCCGGGCGTGGCACCGCCCATACAACTTGAAAATTAAAAAGGCTATATTTCATGAACTATCAGAGGTTTGAAGATGAGATTTGGTATATATGTTGTTCGTAGAGTTAGAATTACAGCCAGGATGGAAGTGGGCGGTGCCACGCCCCTTTTTTCAAATATCGCTCAGACGGCTTTTCTAATAGACCGATTAATAAAAAAATTTTACCATGAGGTACTGTTGACCTGTAGATAGTTCCTGACTACATTTGGCTGTAATTGGATAAAGGGGCGTGGCACCGCCCATACAACTTGAAAATCGATAGGGCTAGATCATATGAACTATCAGAGGTATGAAGATGATATTTGGTATATATGTTGTTGGAGCAGTATTAATTACACCCAGGATGGAAGTGGGCGGTGCCACGCCCTCTTTTCAAAAATCGCTCTAACGGCTTTTCTAATAGATCGTTTGATACGAAATTTTTGTCAAATTTTTTTGTTTTTTTGACCTGTTGATAGTCTCAGGCTATATTTGGTTGTGATTGGATAAAGGGGCGTGGCACCGCCCATACAACTTGAAAATCGGTAGGGCTATATCTTATGAATTATCAGAGGTATAAAGATGAGATTTGGTATATATGTTGTTGGAGCAGTATTAATTACATCCAGGGAGGAAGTGAGCGGTGCCATGACCTTGATTTGTTACATATGTTGTTGTTGCAGTATGAATTACAGTAAGGGTGGAAATGGGCTGTTCCACACCCTTTTTAAAACAAACGGTTAAAACTGTCAAAATTCCACAGTATATTGCTGTTCGCCTAGAGATATGAACATTAAGGTGGGCCAATTTTTTTATTCGCAAAAATCGTAACCAAAATCGGAATCTACGATGAATTTTAAGAAAATTTCACCAAAAATCTTTGTGTCTAAAATCAATTCCTAGCTCGCGTTGGCAAGCATGAAGATTTCAAATAAAGATTTTTTTTTGTTTATAAATGAGCACAAACTGAAAACTTCAGATATATATTTTTTGAGACCTTTTGCGTAAAACTGACTTCTTAACAAACTAAATGAGGTATTACAGAAGCAAATCTATGTATTTGTTAAAAAGATATGGCTTCTGAGAGTTGGCATACAGAAATTAAGTTTTTAAAAATCATTTTTCAGAATTTTGGGCGGGTTACCAATAAAAAAATAAAAAATATACTATTATTTTCGTATTGGTCTCCAAACATCGGAATGGTAGGTAAAAATTAGAGTCGGGGCCCATAGGTCTGAAGTAACTGAATAATCGCTCATTGCTAAAAAAAATATTTATACCTGAAATCTTCATGCTTCTCAGCGCGAACTAGGAATTGATTTTAGACATATAGTTTCTTAGAGTAATTTTCTAAGAATTCTTCGTACATTCCAATACTGGTATCCGATTAATATGTTATTTTTTACGCGAACTAATTAATTCGCGCTAATCATAAGGCTATTTCGAACTAAATAAGTAAAAATTGCCGAGACGCTGCCCACGCACTTCAATAGTTAACTTTTTAACTGTATCAAATAATGGTCCGTACACCATGCAGTTGAGGATTCGCAGACCAAAATAGTGATTTTTTTTAATTTACCTACAGGTATGTATTTTTCAATTACTTTTCAGGAGAGCAAATCGGTAATAAATCATATAGATAGAATAATTAAGCAATATTAATTGTAGTTATACTACAATGGTTAAATTTTTATAGTATATCAGAGGTAACATTAGCAAACAATAGTAAATAACCTATGCATGGGGTATTTTTCTTGACATATAGAACTTCTGTTGGTATAAGTGTAAATATAGCTGTCATACTAATGAAGTGTGATAGACTTTCTTTTAGTATACTTTGCAAAATCACCATGTAAAAACTAAACAAGAACAACATTTACAAATCTTGCAAATTTATTTTCAAAATGCACGTTCTGTTCGCCAAACTTATGGAGACCTTTGTGAAGTTGAGGGAGCATATAATGATCCATCTGAGCAGCTAATAGAAGCCATCGACGCTGTAGACGTTAGTGTGACAGGGGACTCGAATTTATCGAACCGACGTCTTTCTTAGCAGCTCGGTCTCTGCAAATGCTGAGGTAAGCTCTTGGCCCACATTCATATAAAATCCAACTGGTAGAAGAACTAGAGCCAGTGGGCGATCAATTGATTTTTTTTATTTATCATGTCATTGGAGAAATGGTTCTAACACGACGGTGTAAAATGCCATACAGAGCGTGAGACCATCACTTTGTTAAGTCAAACATTGGTGATCGAATTATCCCAAAAAATGGTAATACGAGTTCAATAAAAAGATAGTATTCGGGAATATGATTGATCCGTGTGAGAAGAAGACATGACAAAAGAAGTTTTTATGGCTAAAGGCATGAAGCTTCAAACGGAATTTTCATTTGCGGTCAATAGAAGAAGGCATAACAAAAATGTTTTTTTATGACCAAAGAGATAGTTAGTATACAGATGGTTCACGCTACTACGGATCAAAATAAATAATTTTGATCCTTAGCGGAATATCTGTTTCCGATTTGTGGAAGAAGTAGTTTTTCGCCCTACATATAGAAAAAACTTAATCTACATGTCGGCACTATAGATGTGACTTTGCTGATGAACTTTTTATTAGCATTTACAACAATAAAACTTAATTGGTTAACTTCCATGTTAAGGAGTTACTTGAAATTAGTTGAATAAGTAAATAAACTCAACATATTATTGTCGAGCTTAAGTACCGTTTTCAAAGTACTTTGTAGACCTAAATGTGAAATATATTACAAGTTAATATGCAATAGCGAAGTATTGCCGGGCCCAATAGTACTCAATATTTGTTGAATGTGTGGAACAACAACAAGCAACAAAATCTATTAATATATAAAATCAGTACATAACTGAACAGGCCACTAATGTAAGTAAGTAATGCCTCTAACTGACAATGCTGTCTATGCAATCCACTGCAGGGATCCCATGAAGTTCGAGGTGGGTCTGATCGTGGTTGATTTAGTTTTAAAACTGTCTCCTCGAACTTTTGAACTTACAAAAATTTGACTTGGCTGCTTATGTCTTTACTTCACAAGTCTTTGTACTAATTTTATATACTACAGTTATCTAATACACTGCTATTACAAGGCATTCTTATAACTTCTTGTTTTCTCTCCAAACACTTGAATCTCTTAAATTACTTAAAAATATTTATCTATGTCATTGTCCTAATAACACCACATCAGGGCCATTAGGAAGCCCAATGTTTTATTTCGTTCTCATATTAAATAAATAAATCAACAAAACAAAAAGATGCTTGTATCCTACGTCCCTAAATGTCGAAAGCATCTCTTCTCTTTGCAACAGTCAACATTTTTGTTTATTTACATTTATTTAAAAGATTTTACACAAAATCACTCAATGTTTACTTTAACAATATAACCCAGATTTGAGGAAATATTACATGTAATTTTGTATTTAAATATCGTTTTTGGGTTTAAAACGTAACAATAACAATAAATCCATAAATTCTAATACTAGAACGTAAACCAGTTTTGCCAGATGGAACATGAAATGTACATGTGAGCAACCGCCCACTTAAAAACAGATACATGGAGGGTCCGACAGGCAGCCTAAAGAGAATGGCAACAAGACATTTTCGTACATTTTTTGACAGCATTATAAATGAAATGAATGTGTGTGTGTGTGGCTGTGCCAAACCATCGATATTTGAAACCTTTGATGGCAGAGTAGAAGAGAGACATATGTTATGGTTTGGTGTTTTATTTTTTTTTGTTTTGTTTAGCTTTTTTTTGGGGTTTGGATGATAAATGTGTGCCACGCTGTAAAAGTGAATGCGTGCGGTTGTTTAAGGCCATTTGGTAAATAGAAAGAAAAAAAAAACGACAACCGTAAAATATGATAAATTATTTCATAACAAAAGGGTTAACCGCACCAGTTTCACTCAGTTTTAGCCAATTTCCTTATTGTGTACAATTTACCTTTTTTTTGTTGTGAAATGTGGGCTGGGTAAAATTGGCAGTTATAGTAAATTGAGTTTTAGCGACAGTAACATGTAGTGTCTGCCACCATTTCCCAAACATTTGGTATGAACAACCTCCGTTCATTCTCTCAAGGTTGTTTTTTTTTCGTTGTGGCTTAACCTTTTTTTTCTGCTATTGAAAGGATTTGCATGAGATACTCTAAGGACTGAATCCCTGCTGTCAAAGAAGTCTCCTTTGAGTATTATGTTTTCATTATGTAAACATATTGAGAGTTGTTGAGGAAATATGTCTATATTTGAGTTGGGCGATTTAAGAGTCATTTTTTGGGGATTAAGAAAGAAACACAAATGGTGTCTTGTATTTGAAGTGAAGTGGGTTAGAGAGACCAAATGTAAATGGAGGGAAATACTTTGGCTTTAATTACCAACGACTGCGTTTAATTCTTCAGGATGTAAAAATTTTTATAGTAAACAATTTATTCAACGGTTTTTTTTGTGTGCTGAAGTAATATAGAGTAACATAGTTATGTAGCAACTAACCGTTGAATGTAAGAACATGCAACTATCTTTTGGGTTCGAGACCTATCACAGCTATCTTTTGGGAGTCCTGGGTTCGAGACCTGTCACTTAAATTTAAAAAAAAACTTCATTTCCCTTTACACCCCATGAATGAGGTATGGGATAGCTTCTGGGATAGACATGTCACAGCCATCTACAATATTTAATCGTTGGACACTCGATGATGTCATCAGCAACTTCCCAGTAGTGTCGGGTCAGTCGGTTGTTACACTGCTCTTAGACTGAAAGGAGAATGTCGCCAATTTCTCTATATTTTTACTCTAAACCTACGGGTGATGACATTATAGATGCATTCTATGAGCGCCTGGAGGATATATATGACCGCTGCCCTGAACATGACGTTAGAATTATTCTGGGAGATGTTAATGCTAAAATAGTAAGGGAAGATGCTCTTGGTTTAGCAGTCAGAAAATTCGGTCTGCACAACAACACCTCCGATAACGGATTAAGACTAGTTAGTTTCGCGTCGGCAAGAAAAATGGTTGTGAGTGGAACCAGATTCCCGCACAAAGATATCCACAATGCAACCTGGATATCTCCCGATCAAAATACAAGAAATCAGATTGATCACGTGATAATTGATGGAAGGCATGTCTCAAGCGCTATGGACGTGCGTGTGATGCGCGGTGCAAATATTGACTCGGATCACCACCTAGTTGCAGCCAAGGTACGCAGACGATTAAGTACTGCTGAAAACATGATGACTGTCGCGAAATGTCCGAGGCTGCATACCAGGCAAAACTGCAGCCAATGGTGACGCGTGCAGTGACGGAGCGTTATAAAGAGGAAAGGAGGGAGAGGAAACAACAGTTCAGACGGAAAAGGCATCTGTGTAAGAAAAGAGAGAGCCAGGATATCGAAAACTACAGGAATAGAGGTGAGACCCGAAAGTTTTACCAATAGGTAAATAGTAAAGGTCTTGGAACAGGAATCCCCACCTGTAAGGACAGAGACGGAAATCGGGTCACGGACACTCAGAGTGTGCTGCAAATATGGAGGGAACACTTTCAATCTCTACTCGTTCCCGACGGCAGCAAAAGTGACGAAATCGCACCAATCGTCGATGGTGGAGTAGACTGTCCACCACCAAGCCAAAACGAGATCAGCACGGCAATTGCACGACTAATAAAGCTGCGGGCTCCGATTGACTTCTGGCAGAGCGGCGGCGATGAGCTGCTAACATGCATGCTAGACCGTATCACAAAAAAAAGTTCTCCGTACACCAGCGAATATGAAACATTGTTCCAAGGACATTTCAAAAAAAAATTGTTTATTTTTTTTGCCGAACGTAGGGGTCGCCTTTTTAGTCTTTTCGTTATATCTTCCATATTAACAGTTCGATCTTAAAGCTTGATATAGCGAATTTTTTGTGTCGGCGAGGCTAATATTTTTGCTCTGAGGTCCATTGACCTCAAGTGTACCGTTATAGTACTTACCCCCCAAATCTAACTTCCTACCACCCTAATGTGACACCCTAATGATAGAAATTTATAGCTCGCAAAAAACAATAAAACTTTTGCGAAGAAAGTATCTCGATAAATACACCACAACTATCTAAAAAATGCTTTTATAAATTCATTGTTGCCGATCGTAGGGGTCACCTTTTAAAATTTGTCATAGCTTCAGTATTTACATTCAGATATTAAAGTATGATATATCGATGTGTTTGTCTGTGGCAGACCAATTTTTTTAATTCAAAAGTCTTTAAGCTTTAAGATCGGACTGTTAATATGGAAGATATAACGAAAAAACTAAAAAGGCGACCCCTACGTTCGGCAAAAAAAATTTTTTTTTGAAATGTCCTTGGAACAGTGTTTCATATTCGCTGGTGTACGGATAACTTTTTTTTGTGTGCCTGTAAGGCGATACGGTGTAATGCATGTGCCAGCTCATAAACACGATTTGACGCAGGGAGTACATGCCCGATGATTGGAGTCTGAGTGTCCTACGTCCCGTGCTTAAGAAAGGCTATCCAAATGTATGTACCAACTATCGCGGGATACGCCTTTTACCCATGGCATACAAGGTCCTGTCTAGTGTGTTATGTGAAAGACTAAAGCCCATTCTGGCGAACCTGATTGGACCTTATCAGTGTGGCTTTGGACGTGGTAAATCCCTCACCGACCTGATATTCACACTACGACAAATCCTGGAGAAGACCCTAGACAAATACCATCCGTTCATCGATTACAAAGCTGCAATCGACAGTCCGTTACTACAGAAATTGTTGGATGCTATGACTGAGTTTGGTATCCCCGCAAAGCTAATATGACTTTGCGAGATGACACTGACTGACACGAAGTATTTAGTGAATATAAGCAAAAATCTAACAGAACCATTTTCTACCAAGCTTGGCTTTAGACAGTCTGTCTTGCGATCTCTTTAACATCGTAATGGAGACGATCATGCGGAAGGTTGCAGTAAACAGGAATGGTACCATCTTCAACAAAAGTCACATGCTGTCGCGTATGCCAATGATTCAGATATAATTTTCCGTGAATTGCGAGATGTTACTGCGGCTTTTTCGAGCATTGAAAATCAGTCGGCGGAAGTGGTTCTGGTGATAAATGAGGACAAAACCAAGTTATTCGTTTCAACGAACAAAGAGTCCACTCGTCTGGGACGCTGCGTGAACGTTAACAACTATAATTTTGAAGTGGTAGATGATTTTGTGTACCTTGGCTCCGTCATAAACAAAAATAATAAAGTCAGCCTGGAAATCAAAAGACGAGTATTGATCGCAAACCGCTGCTACTATGCGCTAAGCAAGCGATTTAACGACAAAGCGCTCTCTCGAAGAACACAGATCCAGCTCTACCAGACTCTGATTCTATCTTTCGTGCTCTACAGCGCAGAATCCTGTTTATTGACACAAGCGGATCATTCCATTCTGGGAGTCATCGAGAGAACAAAACTTTGCAAAATATTTGGACCCATCATCGTTAACGGCGTGTACGGTTATTCGTGCGTACCAGCGGGGCAGCCAGTTAGACAGAATGACAGACGGCCTTGGCACAAACGACTTAAAAAGTCATGAATCGAATTGGGTTCAAAGAACCCCCTCCTGTCCGTAGGGTGAAGGTATAACTATAATGTAAGCCGGGAAATCATGAGACGAGTATTGATCGCAAACCGCAAACTATTATCGAAGAACAAAAATCCAACTGTCCCAGACACTGATCCTACCTGTCTTGCTCTACAGCGCAGAATCATGGGTAATGACACAAGCGGATCAATCAAAATATTCTGGGAGTCATCGAGAGAAAAATACTTCGCCAAACGTTTAGACTCATCCAACATGAGCTGCACAAAAAATGAGATAGCTCGAAAAGACAATAAACTCGGTGGGTGGAAGAGGCGACCAAAACTTCGTTGGATGGACCCGTTAAAACAGCTGTTATCTTAGCTTGGTGTGACGAACTATCTACTTAGCGCAAATGACCGAGGCGTTTGGAATTCTGTTCTACGTGCGGCTACTGAAGATGAATAATTATGAAAAAACTCATAAGGATTTCCGCTCATACCTTATTGGGCTACTTTATAGGAAACCAGTCGAGGTCACATATCTTATTTTTTTTTATTTTACTGAAGTCTTGATTTCAATGGAATCATTTTTATTTGATTTTATCTTACTGATTTCAGTTGAAGTCCTTGCAGTTATTGTTTCCACATACAATCACTCTTTTACGCTTATTGGTTGTATGTGATGTTATTGTTGCGTATACGCAACATGATATGAAGTAGCAACTATGCATTCTATACCACTCATACGTTGCGTGGTCTAAATGAAACATACATTTTCTTATCGCCAATGGGTATGTGTTACTGATGCTTGGTAATAAGAACTACGTTGTAACTAACCATATAATTGGAATATTTCTCCAGGAATCAGCAAAGAGTTAGGCAAGCGTTTTGCCCGAACAACCTACAATGTTGTTGATATTTATATTTACTTATTAACTTGCTTTGCAGAGTAGATATAGTGGAAGTGGAGGTTTTGTTCTACCAATTCCCTATAATCCACTGGCAATGATTCACATCACTGGAAGCAACGTTATCTACGCACATAAGGACGCACACTTTCATATGCCCTCACAAACTTACAATGTGATATTAATAATTCCGAACGAGTACGTACGTTCGAACAATTTAACATTTTCAATTAGTCGCTCGTGAAATGTGTAGCCAGTTTTAAAAACGAGAGCATTTTCGAATAACCACGGAATGCCAAGAGACCAATTAGTGTGACGTGACTAAAACTGTCAAGCGACATTATCATTTATGCTGAACAAGAAGTATTAGTGCAAACTTTTATTGCGGATATAGCAGGAGAAGAGGATAAAAATCCAAAAGTTTTAGCGTGTGTCAGGCAAAGTTTTCGCCTTTTTTTTGTGGGGTGTTCAATGACTTTGATAAATGAAATTTAAAAAAAAACAACAACAAAGGGAAACTTTGTTAACTATATTTGAATTGTTGTGTTACGCAAAAAGAATGATGGAAATTCGTTTAAATGATGGGTGCAGGGCAGGGGATATTGACAGACAGCTTTCTTTTTTTTTTGGGTTTATACAAGGTTTGTTTTTTGAGGAGTTTATTAAAATATAGTTTATATCGTTGTAAACAGAAGAGAGATTGAGTAGAATGGTTTTGTATATTGTAAACGAGGATTCAGTGCGAACCCTTGTTTTCTAATTTTGAAAGAAGTAATTTAAGTAGCGCAATAATTGGAGACTTTGCTACCTCCCATGGGTATTAGGGAGTAAGTAACATAAATTACAAAAGCTTTACACAACGGCTTTCTTAGTGGGTTTGGCAGCGTCAAGAATCTAAGATTGGGCGCCGAGTCCTAATAAGCCACTATCCCTAAATTAAAACTATTATGAAAACACGAAGAAAAGAAAAGAAAAGGAAAGCAAAGACAATGTTAAATATTGACAACCTCCGCACACTTTATAAGTACCATAATTTAGGGGCCAGGGATGCGCACATCGTATGAAGGTAGATAAAAAATCTACAATAGACTTAGCCATCTGGTCTAGCGGTTTAACCCAGAAAGTGACTGAATAGCCACTATCCGCATCAAGGCGACATTTTTTAACATTACGCCCCGACGGAAGACAAACACGAGGACATTAAAGATGCACAATGTGAGGATAGAAGTCGAAGCCCACGTTTCTACCCACATTTACCTAATGTAAACTCTGGCAACTACAATGCGATCAGCTACTGATAACAGATACATGTATCGCGATCAAGAGCATACGGTAGAACTAAATACACTCATATATATATAAACGATAGCATGGGTGCGGCACACTACATCACTTCTAAGTTGACCACATAACACCGCAGCTCTCCACTCTACATCACACTATGCCACAGTTCATCACAACACACCACACAACACATCGACTGCTGAACGATATAAAAGAGTCAGCCGTTGGGTAGCCGGCGACCTTAACACATTGTAGTTCGTAGTGTAGTTCCTCCAGTAGTTAGCTGTAGTTCTTATCCTTGTTTAGAGACACCCTGACTGAAGGACTCTGATCTATGTATCCTTGCAATAGATCTCGTTATCCTTACGTAGTACTAATCCTTGTTTAGAGACACCCTGCTTGAGGGACTCGGATCAAGTATCCGTGCAGTAGAACTCGTTATCCTTGCATAGTACTAATTATCCTTGTTTAGAGACACCCTGCGTGAGAGACTCTTATCAAGTATCCTTGCGGTAGAACTCATTGTCCTTACGCAATACTAATTATCCTTGTTTAGAGAAACCCTGCCTGAGAGATTCTAATCAAGCATCCTTGCAGTAGAAATCGTTATCCTTACGTAGTACTAATCCTTGTCAAGAGACACCCTGCTTGAGGGACTCTGATCAAGTATCCTTGCGGTAGTACTAATTATTCTTGTTTCGAGACACTCTTCTCGAGGGACTCTAATCAAGCATTCTTGCAGTAGAACTAATTCTTGTTTAGAGACACCCTGCTCGAGGAAATCTAATCAAGTATTCTTGCAGTAGAACTCGCTATCCATACGTAGTACTAATCCTTGTTATGAGACACGCTGCTTGAGGGATTCTGATCAATTATCCTTGCAGTAAAACTCGCTATCCTTACGTAGTACTAATCCTTGTTTAGAGACACCCTGCTTGAGGGACTTTGATCAAATCTTTGCAGTAGAACTCGCTACACTCACGTAGTACTAATCCTTGTTTAGAGACACCCTGCGTGAGACACCCGGTGGTACTCTTTAACCTAACGAAGAACTAATCCTTGCTTAGAGATACCCTGCTTGAGGGACTCTGATCAAGTATCCTTGTAGTGGAACTTTCTATCCATTCGTAGTACTAATTATCCTTGTTTAAAAAAACCCTTCTTGAGGGACTCTGGTCAAGTATCCTTGCAGTAGAACCTATTACCCTTACGTAGTACTAATCTTTGTTTAGATACACCCTGCTTGAAGGAATCTGATCAAGTATCCTTGCAGTATAACTCACTAGCCTTGCTTAGTACTAATTATCCTTGTTTAGAGACACACTGCTTGAGGGATTCTGATCAAGTATTCTTGCGGTAGAACTCGTAATTCTTACGTAGTACTAATTATCCATGTTTAGAGACACCCTGCTTGAGGGACTCTAATCAAGTATCCTTGCAATAGTACTCGTTGTCCTTATGTAGTACTAATTATCCTTGTTTAGAGACACCCTGCTTGAGGGACTTTAATCAAGAATCCTTGCAGTAGCATCCTTGCGGTAGAACTCGTTTTTTTACGTAGTACTAATTATCCTTGTTTAGGGACACCCTGCTTGAGGGACTCTGATCGAGTATCCTTGCAGTAGAACTCGCTAGCCTTACGTAGTACTCATTATCCTTGTTTAGAGACACCCAGCTTGAGGGACTCTGATCAAGTATCCTTGCAGTAGAACTCGTTATCCTTACGTAGTACTAATTATCCTTGTTAAGTGACACCTTGCTTGAGGGTAGTCGCGTGTTCTAACCACTATGCCACCGCCGGTCCGTATGCCGATGATATTAATATCCGTGGCCGAGGACTGCGGGATGTTACTGCTGCTTTACTACGAGCATTAAGAAGCAGTGGGCAGGAGTGGGTCTGGTGATTAATGATTGTTTCAACAAACAAAGAGTTTACTCGTTGGGGACGCTGCGTGAACGTTGACAACTATAACTTTGAACTGGTAGATGATTTTGTCTACATTGGCTCTGCTATAAACAAAAATAATAATGTCAGCTTGGAAATCAAGAGACGAGTATTGATCGCAAACCGCTGCTACTATGCGCTAAGCAAGAGATTTAGTGACAAAGCGCTCTTTTGAAGAATAAAGATCCAGCTCTACGAGACTCTGATCCTACCTGTCTTGCTCTACAGCGCAGGGCAATGACACAAGTGGATCAATCTATTCTGGAAGTCTTCGAGAGAAAAACACTACGCAAAATATTTGGACCCATCATCGTTAACGGCGAGTACCGTCATCGAATAAATCTTGAGCTGTACACCGACATCGACGCTGTCAAGCGCATTCAAATATACCAAATGCGCTGGCTTGGACACGTTGTATAAATAGACGAAAACGCTCCGGCTCGAAAAGTCTTCGGCAGTAAAAACGGTGGGCGGTGCAGGAGGAGGCGACCAAAACTGCGATGGATGCACCTGGTGAGAGAGCTGTTTTCTAAGCTTGGTGTGACAAACTATCTACGGAGCGCAACAGATCGAAGCGCTTGGAATACTTTTCTACGTGCTGCTACTGATAGCTAAATTTCTTTTGTTGCTGCCATTAAAGAAGAAGAAGAAGCTTAATGGAAATTTTGTATTTAAGTATAAGCGTGGCCATGTATCCTTCTATCCGTAGGGTGAGGGTATAGGTTAGGTTAGGTTAATTCGGCAGCCACGTTGAACACAGCTCACTTGGGTCCTAGTATGAGTCCCGTTGTGATACCATTTTATGATTTCCGCACCAAATGTTCCTATTCTAATCGGCCAACGTCGCTGTCAAGCCATTTCGTTGCCCTTATGAAGGCATGGATGTTCCGCAAATCGCCTACTGGTAGACAGGTATTGTCTAAAAGTGTCCGATGACCAAGTTTTTCGTATCGCAGGTCACCTAAAGCAGGGCAGTGACATAGAAGATGCTCCGTGGTCTCCTATTCTTCTTCATCATTGCAGCTTCTACAAAAATCGTTGTAGGGTAGTTTCAGCCTCTTAGCGTGTTTACCAACCGGCCAATGACCAGTTATCACAGCTATGATGTTCCTCAAGTGGACTCTGGATAAGTTTAGCACAAATCGTGTCCTCTGTATATCCATTGTAGGCCAAATCTGTTTAGTTGCTGTGCAGGTGGGTTCTCTTGCCCATCTCTCTTCAGCAATAAGGTCCAGTTTTCTCGCAATGAGTTGTTTCCCCCTTGTAAGAGGGATCCCTATGAGAACATAAACTTCGCCCGAGTTCACGGTTGTGGCGGCCCTTGCTAGCGTATCGGCCCTTTGGTTTCCATATATGCCCCCATGTCCTGGAACACATGTTAGGGTAACCGTCGAATGTCTCGCTATCTCCTCCAGAGACGACCGGCATTCTCGAACATTTCTCGAAGTGGTGTACACGTTCTCTAGGGATCTGATAGCCGCTTTACTATCAGTAAGAATATGAATATTGTCGTCCAATATCCCAAGATACTGAGGGTATAAGAAGTGAAGAAAATTAATAAAATTTTTACAGCTAATCAAAATGTTGGTTGTATCAACTCTCTAAGAGACAAAGCATGTGACTTTAAAAGTACTGCATAAAATCAGGCACTTTGGTGTCCTTTTCGTTAACTTTGCATATAGCCAATAGTAAGTAACACTTCTGGTCATGTTTCCTTAATTCTACCACAAAGCCCTCAAAGCTTTTCTTTTAATTTAAAGTAAAATAAAATCCCTAACATGTTACCTCAAACCGTGTAAAAAAGTATTCGTAATTAGTTGCAATAGCAAGTACACTTTTAGCACAAAACTTTTCTTTTACATTTTGTCAACTAAATACCCACAAAATTTTGCCCCTTAGGGAGAGCAACACAAAAAGCCAACGAACTTACAAATGCCAATACTTTTGCCGTAAGTTATTAATATAATCAAACCCCTTAAGAATTTATTATTAAATGTAAACTTAAACTTCACATAAAGTATTGCACACCAGTCAACGACTTTTCTAAATAAGTTAAACTAATTTTGTGAAACAAAAATAGCTGCCAGCCAGGGTTGGCTTAAGTATTCACCTGAGCTTTAAAACTTAAATGCTATGCAATAGAATAGTATAGTTTAACATTCAACGCGTTTTTTTTCTAATCAAATCAAATTTAAATTTTCCAATATTGGCTCTATCCCCCGGTGGCAGAAATCTCATCAGTTGCGATTACCTGAGTTCAATAGAGAATATCATTGGAACACGTAGCAAACGTGTTTGCTGTGTAAAGTAGTTAGGTGTAAGGGCAGCAATGGCACTGGAATGAAAGTTTCCATTGTTCGTTTGGAATGAAAGTTTCCATTGTTCGTTTTCTATAGATATATTTGTATTAGGATATTTGTTGAATAAATAAATTGATAAGAATTATTTAAACATTTGAAGTATTAACTATTTACTTACTTAAGTGGCCTATTACAACTTACGAACGTAGTTCACAAATTTGAGGCCTGAAGTGTTAAAGAATTTCACACGCTTCGATCTTCTGTGTGTGTTCTCCAGTTGGTCCTACCAGATGGTGGCACACAGAAAAAAATTACGACAAATGAATTGTCATATTAAATACCATTTCGTCAATACAATTAAATATTTAATTAAAAAGGCGCCAACAACCGAAATTGTAAAAACAATAAACAGTGTTGTCATATTTACAATTTTTGTATTTTTGTTGAATTTAAACACTAGTAGAAAATTTGTAAATATGACAATTTACAACCACTTTCAAATGGAAAAATTGTTATAAATCAAAATTGAATGCTAACAATTTTATTTAATTACTTAACAACAATTGTGTTTTCTTTCTGTGCACTCGGTCCTTCCAACGAAGTTTGGGTCTCCCTGCTCTGCGCCGTTCTTCAGGTTCGCCTTCAAACACCTTTCTCGCTGGAGCATTAACATCCATCCTGGCAATATGTCCCAGCCATCGAAGTCGTTGCATTCTGACTCTTTTTGGCTACGTCGATGTCGTGGTGAAGCTCATACAGCTCATGGTTCATCCGATGGCAAAACACGCCGTCGACACAGATAGGTCCATATATTTTTCGGAGATATTTTGTCCGTTGTCCTGCCTGAGACCTCTTTTTGTGTTGAATGCTTTAGAGCGATCTTTACCAATCTTATCCAAGGATTTGGTGTTTTCCAAGGTACATCTGCAAAGTCGAATTAGCTTTGCAGGAATACCAAACTCAGACATGGCCTCATATAGCCTATTCCTTAACGGAGAGTCGAAGGCAGCTTTGTAGTCGACAAAGAGATGGTAGGTGTCGATCTGCTTTTCATGAGTTTTTCTAGGATTTGTCGTAGAGTGACTATTTGATCTGTCGTAGATTTACTATGTCTAAAGCGGCACTGATATGGTATAATTAGTTTTTCTACAATTGGCTCTAGACGTTCACACAATATGCTCGAAAGGACCTTGTACGCAATTGGTAATAGGCTTATTAAACGGTAGTTCTTACATTCACTACGATCTCCTTTCTGGTATATGGGACAATCTCCGGGCATGCTCTCCTCTAGCCATATGTTCTGCATGAGCTGATGCATGCTCCTAATCAGCTCCTCCCCGCCAGCCTTAAACAATTCAACAGGGAGACCATCGGCTCCAGCAGCTTTGTTGTTTTCCGCTCTGGCTCGGAGGTGGACAGTTAATTCCATCATCATGGATTGGAGCGGAGTCCTCTGGAGCGGTGTCCGCATCCAGTAAATTTCTAAAATGATCTCTCCATATCTTCAGAAAGTTATCCGGGCCCGTCAGTAGCTGACCATAGCTGTTTTTGCAGAAGGGCAACCCTGTTCCACGCATTCCCGCTTTAATTCTCTGGTAGAATTTTCGGGCTTCCCCTCTACTTCGGAGCAACTCATCCTGCCTCTTCTTCAGCTCCTTGTGTTTCCGTCTAAAGAGACGAGTTGCTTCTCGTCTCATCTCCCTGTGTCGTTCACGAACAGCTCGTGTTGCCATTGGCTGCAGTTTCGCCCTGTATGCAGCATCCGTTTCTCTCATCATCGTACCAGGCATCTTCTTGAGACGGCTTTGAGTACCCAAGTACGCTTCTCGCAGTCCGTTCAATGGAGTCGGCTATATATTGTCACTGCGAGGTTATGTTATCAGGGTTTGAAGTATTCCGTAGCGGTTGAGTAAGGTGGTTTGAGAAGGCGTCCACTACCTCTGTGGTCCACAGTTTGCAGTTGTCCAGCTTTCGTTGTGCCTGGTTACGTACGTTTTCCGCCATGCTTAGCCTTGTGCGTACCTTAACTGCGGTAGTTTAGTGATTGGAGTCTATGTTCGTACCCCTGATCACTCGTACTTCCAGAACACTCGATGCGTGCCTTCTATCGACTACCACGTGATCTATCAGAGTGCTCGTCAATTGATCTGGAGATAACCATGTTGCCTTATGAATATTTTTATGGTCAAATCTAGTGCTGCTAACTACCATACGAGTATTTCTTGCCGCAGAGAAATCAATCAGTCCGATGCCATTGTTCGAGGTTTCGGTGTGCAGACTGAATTTTCCGATTGTAGGCTCAAATGGGGTCTCCCTGCCTATTTTAGCATTAAAATCGCCTAGTACAATTTTGATGTATTGGCTGGAGTTACGGTCGTATACATTTTCTAGGCTCTCGTAGAACTCGTCTTCGTCCTTATCGCTTTTCTCTTCTGTCGGTGCATGGCCACATATGAGTGTTATGTGGAAAAACTCTGTTTTGACTCTTATGGTGGCTATACGTTGACACACCGGGTTGAACCTTGAGACTAGGTGTCGCAGTCTCTTGCCAACCACAAATCCACATTCAAACTTGTTCGCATGGCCTCTAAGTAGATGTCGCACGTCTTCATGCGCGAGCACCCGAGTCTGGTCCACCGGATTTTCTGTAAAGCGGTTATTGCAGCCTTCTTCTTCGAGGACTTCCGCCAGTTGGATGGAGGCACCTGGTCTATACAGTGTCCTAACATTCCAGGTGCATATCCTCTAATCGTGATCCTTAGTTCGTTTGCGGTGGTCGTCTTTTCTAACTTCTTTTCATTGCAATAGTTTAAACGTCAGTGGCGGGTTGCAAGCCCAGGATTTTATTACAGCCGCTCATTCTAGGTCAGATGTTGACCAGGGCACCGCTCACTCTGAGCCGACGTGCATGGGTTTTAAGTTTCGCCGCTCACAGTTAGCCGTGCTCTGACGGGTGTCAACGCCACGTTTTCAGGCGTCACCACGTGGAGGTACTCCGTCCGCAGTAGTACCAAGAATACGGAGCTCTGTGAGTAGACTTGAAGTGCAATTGGCAAGGATTACTCTGGGTTTGTCAAGTTAAACCGATCAGAAGCTTTACCTTGCGTAACACTCCCGACGCCCATTTGAAGTATTAAACCGTGACTTAATTTTTAGTTAGTTAGGGTATTTGTATGTAATTTTTTAGGTAAAGCGTTGGTATTCAATTTTAATCATATTTTTGTAAACGCGTTTATTTTCTATGCTTAGCTTGTAATTACAAAATGGCGACGAATTAAAGTTATCTACGAAACAGCACAGAGATCACTTGAATGAAGCTGCAAAATGTCTCTACTACCTTAGAAAGATGGTGTAAATTCATATAAGAGTCTGTAAAGAGTCTCTTATATTCATTCTATATGAAGTTGATGTCATAAAATTCATCAAATGACAACTACAGCTCATATCACATCTACAACATTTTAACTTATACCCATTTGCACTGCAATGTTTCTTAATATCCCCCCCTCCCGCAAATTCTCTAGACATCTACATAAACTCGCTGATATTATAGTTCTCTAGCCGTAACCCACATCAAGCTAATCTCTCAGTTTACCACTATTCTTCCCTCCTTGTTGTCTTTATGCCATCCGCCATCAGTAAAACTGATAAATACATTTTGACCATCATTAAAGCTTTAAGCTTTAAAAGCTGTCACACACATTTTTTGTGGTGGCTAAGGACGATTAAGTCTGAGGTGTTAAATGGACGGACGTGTCAGTAAAGTTTAAATGTGCTTACGACAAATGAAATGAAATTACACTCGTGATACCTCAAATGACTGTTTGGAGAGTTGGTCGTAATGATGTAGACATCTTAATACAATTTCAACAACATTTTGTGGTGTGGTGTCGATGGTCAGGTCCCTGTAGTAGTACAGACAGCCAATTATATGCCATAATAGCTTAGAATTAAAGATAATTTAATTTAAGTTTAAATTGAAGTAGATTATTAGTTTAGCTTTGAAGAGCAAGAGCATTTGAACATTTTGTGGCTATGTGTTAAATAGCTGCATGAAATTCTTTTGCGATACTTAGGAAATGCTTAATAGTTTCGAGCGTAGTTATTGAGTGGTGTAAAATCAGCATAAAGAAGAAAACTTTGCAATATTTCAGTTAGCTAAGGAATATAAGGAGGCTGTAAGTAAAAATTGAATATATTGGGTTTATGTGCATTATACTGTATGGAAAATTAATTATCGGAGTGGCTAATATAGTACAACACACGATTTTGGGACTCAATTTTGAGAATTGCACCCGAAAGTAGCCCCAAAAGTTAGATGTTATTAAGTATCGTATAGAGGAATTTGTCAGGTTTTAGGCTCTTTTGTTTGACATAACTCGAAAACTACTAGTTCGATTTTGCTGAGAAAAATTTAAAAAAAATTAAGATTTACAATTTCATTAATCCGTTCATATAACGTTTCCCTACATAAGCAACAGTTTCACTTTTCCATTCATCAAATTATTCTGATCTGGATTACAATAAAACTCCGTGGCGTATGATTTACGTGGAATATTACTTATGACAATCATACGCCACCTTGTATAATTTATGTTATTTCAAACAAAAGACCTTAAAACGTGACAAGATCGATATTAAATTATTATGGCATGTAACTTGACAAAACGAATGACGCAGAACTTTTTCTTTTGGGGCTACTTTCACGTGCAGTTCTCAGAATTGGGTCCCAAAATCATGTGGCCCAAACCCAGTGTGATCCTTGCCAATTGCACTTCAAGTCTACTTACAGAGATCCGTATTCGTGGTACTACTGCGGACAGAGTACCTCCACGTGGTGACGCCTGGAAACGTGCCTTTAACACTCGTCAGAGCACGGCTAACTATGAGGGGCGAAACCATAAACCCAGGCACGTCGGCTCAAAGTGAGGCGGAACCCTGGCATAAGGAGAAAACTGCGACGTGGTGCGCTGGGCTTGCAACCCGCCACTGACGTTTAAACTATTGCAATGAAAAGAAGTAAGAAAAGAATAAAATAGGCCCCCAAAATGTTGACGACCACCGAAAACGAATTAAGGGCCATGATTTGAGGAAATGCACCTGGAAAGTTAGAACACTGTATAGACCCGGTACCTCCATCCATCTGGCGGAAGTCCTCGAAGAATACAAGGCTGACATTACCGCTTTACAGGAAATCCGGTGGATGGGACACTGGACGTACGACATCTACTATAGTGGACATGCGGACAAGCACGAGTTTGGATGAGGATTTGAGGTTGGCAAAAAACCGCGACACGTAGTCTCAACGTTCAACCCAGTGTGTGAACGTATAGCCACCATAAGAGTCAAAACAAAGTTTTTCCACATAACACTTATAGGTGTCAATGCTCCGACACAGGAGAACAGCGATGAGGAAAAAGACGAGTTCTACGGGAGCTTAGAAAAAAAAATTGTACTAGGCGATTTTAATGCTAAAATAGGCAGGGAGACCGCATTTGAGCATATCATTGGAAAATTCAGTCTGCACACCGAAACGTCGAACAATGTCATCAGACTAATTGATTTCTCTGCGGCAAGAAATACTCGTATTATTCTCGTTAGCAGCACTAGATTTGAGCATAAAAATATTCATAAGGCAACATGGTTATCTCCGGAACAGTTGACGAGGAATCAGATAGACCACGTGGTAGTCGATGGAAGGCACGCATCGAGTGTTCTGGACGTATGAGTGATCAGGGGTGCGAACATTGACTCCGATCACTACCTTACCTCAATAAAGATATGCACAAGGTTAAGCATCGGGGAAAACGTACGTAACCTGCCTCAACGAAAGATCGTTACGGTAAACTACGGAACACATAACTCAACTGCTACGGAATGGTCCAACCCATGGTAACATTACCTCGTAGTGGCAATATATACCCCAACATCGAAGTAGCTAAAAGAATCAGAATCTAACAACTACGATATCTGGGACATGTTGCCAGGATAAATGTAAATGCTCCAGCGGGGAGACCTAAACTATGTTGGAAGGACCAAGTTGTAGGCGACGTGTCACCATCTAGTAGGACTTACTGGAGAGCACACGCAGAAGATCGGCGAGTGTGGAATTCTTTAATACTTCAGGCCTCTAATATATGAACCACGTTCGTAAGTTGTAATGGGCCACTTAGGTAAGTAAGTAAATATAAACCAATACTGACAACATTATTAGATAGTTGTTAACCGTTGTTGCCAGCACAAACTTCTTTGATTGAGGGTATGAAACGACTACAGCAAGATAATTTAAGCAACTTAAGTTTGCTGAATATTTATTTTGTTTTAAATTATATCCTTTTTAGTGATAAAACTTCTCCCTAAAAATTTAGAGTTTTTTGTGCAATCAAACTTACTTACTTACTTACTTACTTACTTAAGTGGCCAATTATAATTTACGAAACGTAGTTCATAAATTTGAGGCCTGAAGTAATAAAGAATTCTACACACTTCGGCCTTCTGCGTGTGTTCTCCAGTTAGTCCTACCAGATGATGGCACATCGCCTACCACTTGGTCCTTCCAACGGAGTTTGGGTCTTCCTGCTCTGCGCCGTCCTTCAGGTTCGCCTTCAAACACCTTTCTCGTTGGAGCATTTACATCCATCCTGGCAACATGTCCCAGCCATCGAAGTCGTTGGATTCTGACTCTTTTAGCTACGTCGATGTCGTGGTAAAGCTCATACAGCTCATGGTTCATCCGATGGCGAAACTGGCCTTCGACACAGATAGGTCCATATATTTTTCGGAGTACTTTTCTCTCGAATACTCCCAGGTTTTGTATGTCCGTTGTAGTAAGCACCCATGATTCGGCACCATACAACAGAACAGGTAAAATAAGCACCTGGTATAGCTGTTTCTTAGTATTCCGAGAGAAGGTGGTGTTACTAAAGTGCTGCCGAAGTCCGTAGAAGCATCTATTGGCTAGCACTATTCTCTGTTTAATTTCTTGGCTGACATTATTCATCTTGTTGACGGAAGATCCGAGGTAGGTAAATTCGTCGACTACCTCAAAACAATAATTGTCAACGTTCACGGTGCGTCCCCATCGAGAGGACTCTTTGTTCGTCGAAATCATTATTTTTGTTTTGTCCTCGTTGACCGCTAAACCCATTTTTGCTGACTCCTTTTCTAGCGATGAGAAAACTGCAGTAACATCCCGCAGATTTCGGCCAATGATGTATATATCATCGGCATAGGCTAGTGGCATGTGGCTCTTGTGGAATATGGTGCCAGACATGTTGACACCAACCTTTCTCATCACCTTCTCCCTAACTATATTAAATAGTGTACAGGACAGGCTATCGCCCTGCCTGAGACCTCTTTCCGTGTTGAATGGTTCAGACTGATCCTTACCAATCTTAACCGAGGATTTGGTGTTGTCTAAGGTACATTTGCAAAGTCGAATAAGCTTTGCAGGAATACCAAACTCAGACATGGCCTCATAAAGCCTATTCCTTATCGGAGAGTCCAAGGCAGCTTTGTAGTCGACAAAGAGGTGGTAGGTGTCGATCTGCTTTTCATGGGTTTTTTCCAGGATTTGTCGTAAGGTGAATATTTGATCCGTCGAAGATTTGCTAGGTCTAAAGCCGCACTGATATGGTCCAATTAGTTTTTCTACAATTGGCTTTAGACGTTCACACAATATGCTTGAAAGGACCTTGTACGCAATTGGTAATAGGCTTATTCCACGGTAGTTCTTACATTCACTACGATCTCCTATCTTGTATATGGGACATAACAGACTGAGACTCCAATCCCCGGGCATGCTCTCCTCTTGCCAGATGTTCTCCATGAGCTGATGCATGCTCCTAATCAGCTCCTCCCCGCCAGCCTTAAACAATTCAGCAGGGAGACCATCGGCTCCAGTAGCTTTGTTGTTTTTAAGGCGGGAGATGGCCATACGTATCTCGCTCTGGCTCGGAGGTGGACAGTTAATACCATCATCATGGATTGGAGCGGGGTCTTCTGGAGTGGTGTCAGTATCCAGTAAATTTCTAAAGTGATCTCTCCATATCTTCAGAACGTTATCCGGGTCCGCCACTAGCTGACCATCGCTGTCCTTGCAGGAGGGCAACCCTGCTCCACGCATTCTCGCTTTCACTCTCTTGTAGAATTTTCGGGCTTCCCCTCTACTTCGGAGCAACTCAGTGCACTCATCCTGCCTCTTCTTCAGCTCCTTCTTTTTTCTTCTAAAAAGACGAGTTGCCTGTCGTCTCTTCTCCCTGTGCCGTTCACGAACAGCTCGCGTTGCCATTGGCTGCAGTTTCGCCCTGTATGCAGCAACCGTCTCTCTCGTGGCAGTGCGACATTCATCATCGTACCAGGCATCTTCTTGAGACGGCTTTGAGTACCCAAGTACGCTTCTCGCAGCCCGTTCTAAGGAGTCGGCTATATTTTGCCACTGCGAGGTTATATTGTCAGGGGTTGGAGCATTCCGCAGCAGTTGAGTTAGGTGGTTGGAGTAAGCGTTTGCTACCTCTGTGGTCCGCAGTTTACCGATGTCCAGCTTTCGTTGTGCCTGGTTACGTACGTTTTTCGCCATGCTTAGCCTTGTGCGTACCTTAACTCGATGCGTGCCGTCCGTCGACTACCACATGATCAATCTGATTCCTCGTCAATTGATCTGGGGATAACCATGTTGCCTTATGAATATTTTTATGGTCAAATCTAGTGCTGCTAATTACCATATTTCTTGCCGCAGAGATATCAATCAGTCTGATGCCATTGTTCGACGTTTCGGTGTGCAGACTGAATTTTCCGATGGTAGGCTCAAATGCGGTTTCCCTGCCAATTTTAGCATTAAAATCGCCTAGTACAATTTTAATGTCATGGCTCGGGCTACGGTCATATACATTTTTTAGGCTCTCGTAGAACTCGTCTTTGTCCTCATCGCTTTTCTCTTCTGTCGGAGCATGGGCACATATAAGTGTTATGTGGAAAAACTTAGTTTTGACTCTTATGGTGGCTATACGTTCACACACCGGTGGAACCTTGAGACTAGGTGTCGCAGTCTCTTGCCAACCACAAATCCACATCCAAACTCGTGCTTGTCCGCATGGCCACTATAGTAGATGTCGCACGTCTTCATGCGCGAGCACCCGTGTCCCGTCCACCGGATTTCCTGTAAAGCGGTTATGTCAGCCTTGTATTCTTCGAGGACTTCCGCCAGTTGGATAGAGGCACCTGGTCTATACATTGTTCTAACATTCCAGGTGCATATCCTTAAATCATGGTCCTTAATTCGTTTGCGGTGGTCGTCCACATTTTGAAGGGTCCATTTTATTCTTTTCTTACTTCTTTTCATTGCAATAGTTTGTACGTCGGTGGCGGGTTGCAAGCCCAGCGCACCACGTCGCAGTTTTCTCCTCCTGCCAGGATTTTATTACAGCCGCCCATTCTGGGTCAGACGCTGACCAGGGTACCGCTCACTCTGAGCAGACGTGCCTGGGTTTTAGGTTTTACCCCTCACAGTTAGTCGTGCTCTGACGGGTGTCAGAGGCACGCTTCCAGGCGTCACCACGTGGAGGTACTCCGTCCGCAGTAGTACTACGAATACGGATCTCTGTGAGTAGACTTGAAGTGCAATTGGCAAGGATCACTCTGGGTTTGCCAAGTTAAACCGATCAGAAGCTTTACCTTACATCACACTCCCGACGCCCAATGTGCAATCAAACACAATTGACAATTCAATATTTGTTTAAATAAATTGCAATTTCAAAAATGAATGCAGCACACATCACAATATTTTCTCTTACATGACATATTGAGCACGTTACTACATTGGCATTTTTACTTGTTCATTCCAACATTCATTCGTAGCGTTTGATATCTAATTGCAATATTATTTTATATAGAAAATTTAATCTATTGTAGTTTGTGTTAACGTCTGACATCACGTGGTGCGCTTCTGTGTGTTTGAGTCTGCTATATTGGTTTGGTATAATCTAATATTGTTGTTGTTATTTTTTCCCCGATTGAATTGTTGTGTCTCCGACATCTGAACCTCTGAACATACATACATGTGCTATATCATCCATGTCGTCGTGACAACATGCAGCAAATACCGACTACATGTGTGTGTTTGGCGTAAAAATAATCTATTGATGTTTCATGTTCATGGAGAATGTGTTGGTTGGTCGGTCACACTTGTGCTAGGATGTGTTAGAGTGTTGTGTGTTTACGTTAGCCCTACTGAGAGAATGGTAGTCGTAGAGGTAAACATAGATTTTGCTTAGAATTACACAGTGCTACGTTTTTCAGCTCATTGATTTGAGACTTAATTCTGAAGACTGCACGTGAAAGTAGCCCCAAAAAGAACAAGTTCTGCATCATTAGTTTTGACAGGTTACATGCCATAATAATGTAATATCGAGTTGAAGTTAGTAAGTATTGAAATAACAGGAGAACCACTAGTCATATTTTGCTGAAACAAAGTTAAACAATTTTTGAGTTACCTAATCGGCATGCTACCACCGATGCGTCTTAGGAAGTAGTTAAGAGAAGTTACTGAAGCACAACAAAGGCCCTCTTAGAGGCTTTGGCTGCCCCAAGAACTAGGATCGGGCGCAAAGGCCTAATAAGCCACTCTCCTTAAATAAAACAATTATTATGAAAACATGAAGAAAATAAATGCAAGAACCCCCCAAATGTTGACAAACCACGCAAACGTTATAAGGACCATGATTTATGCATCTGGAATGTCCGAACTCTATACAGAGATGGTGGCTCTATCCAACTTGCGAATGTCCTCGACAAATACAAGGGAAATGAGATGGATGGGACAGGGATGCGAACGACGAAAGAACTGTAACATCTTTTACAGCTGCCATGCAGAAAGACACGAATTTGGATGTGGATTCATAGTCGGTAAGAGACTTCGACATCTTGTCTTGCGGTTTAACCCTGTAAGTGACCAAATAGCCACTATTCGCATCCGGGCGAAATATTTTTACATTACCCTGATTTGTGTACGCGCCCCGACGGAAGACAAAGACGATTAAATATGCATTCTATGAGCGCCTGAAGAAGATATATGACCGCTGCCCTGCACATGACATTAGATTTGTTCTGGAAGATGTTAATACTAAAATAGGAAGGCAAGATGCTCTTGGTTCAGCAGTCGGAAAATTCAGTCTACACAACAATACCTCCGATAACGGATTCCGACTGGTTAGTTTCGCGTCGGCAATATACATGGTTGTGAGTGGAACCAGATTCCCACATAAATATATCCACAAGGTAACCTGGATATCTCCCGATAAAAATACAAAAAATCAGATTGATCACGTGGTAATTGATGGAAAGCATGTCTCAAGCGTTACTGATGTGCGTGTGATGCGCGGTGCAAAAATTTACTCGGATCACCACCTAGTTGCAGCCAAGTAGTCGTAAGTAAGTTGTGCTAAAAACATTCGTAATCAAACGCCAAGGAAGCTAGACATCACAAAGCTGCATACCACCGAGATAGCCAATGTCTACTCCAACCGAATCTCTCAATATCTCCAAACAAACCCCCCTAGTTCTGATGTTCCTGACATACAGTGGCAGCATATTGCGAATTCTACGACCACAGCCGCAACGAATGTACTGTGTTATGAAAACCCACACTCAAACAAGCCCTGGTAACATGATGAATGTCGCGAAATGTCTGAGGAAATGGATGCTGCATACAAGGCAAAACTGCATCCAATAATGAATAATGGAGCGTTATAATGAGAAAAGGAGGGAGATGAAACTCCTGTTCAGGCGAAAAAATCGTCTGCGGAAGAAAAAAGATAGACATGATATCGAAAACTACAGGGATAGAGGTAAGGCCCGAAAGTTCTGCCAAAGCGTTAAAAACAAAGGTTTTAAAACAGGGATCCCCACCTGCTAGGATAGATACGGAAATCTGGTCACTTGGAATATTACTTATGATATTCATACGCCACCATATAGTATTTATGTATGTTATGTCCAAAATCATCTGTTGTACTGTGTTATTAAATCTATAATTTCGTAAATTTTGTGTAAATGTGCATCGTATGGAGAAGGTATGGCAAAAGAATATTGTTGTGTGTATTTATAAATTGCGGGATGGAAATTGTTCTATTGTGTATAATATTTTAAGGTTAATTGTCACAGTAACATGGAGTAATCGCTATGTGCTGTAATACAGAGCCATAAGAGGCCATCGAAGTTGCTGGCACATTATAGTAAATTATAATTTTTAAATAGCAACAATTAGCTTAAGGAGAAAAGACATTTATCAATTAAAAAAGTTAAATTTTTCTAACCTCCGCTATAGGTGCACCAATATTAGTATTAGTATTAGTATTAGTATTAGTATTAGTATTAGTATTAGTATTAGTATTAGTATTAGTATTAGTATTAGTATTAGTATTAGTATTAGTATTAGTATTAGTATTAGTATTAGTATTAGTATTAGTATTAGTATTAGTATTAGTATTAGTATTAGTATTAGTATTAGTATTAGTATTAGTATTAGTATTAGTATTAGTATTAGTATTAGTATTAGTATTAGTATTAGTATTAGTATTAGTATTAGTATTAGTATTAGTATTAGTATTAGTATTAGTATTAGTATTAGTATTAGTATTAGTATTAGTATTAGTATTAGTATTAGTATTAGTATTAGTATTAGTATTAGTATTAGTATTAGTATTAGTATTAGTATTAGTATTAGTATTAGTATTAGTATTAGTATTAGTATTAGTATTAGTATTAGTATTAGTATTAGTATTAGTATTAGTATTAGTATTAGTATTAGTATTAGTATTAGTATTAGTATTAGTATTAGTATTAGTATTAGTATTAGTATTAGTATTAGTATTAGTATTAGTATTAGTATTAGTATTAGTATTAGTATTAGTATAAGTATTAGTATTAGTATTAGTATTAGTATTAGTATTAGTATTAGTATTAGTATTAGTATTAGTATTAGTATTAGTATTAGTATTAGTATTAGTATTAGTATTAGTATTAGTATTAGTATTAGTATTAGTATTAGTATTAGTATTAGTATTAGTATTAGTATTAGTATTAGTATTAGTATTAGTATTAGTATTAGTATTAGTATTAGTATTAGTATTAGTATTAGTATTAGTATTAGTATTAGTATTAGTATTAGTATTAGTATTAGTATTAGTATTAGTATTAGTATTAGTATTAGTATTAGTATTAGTATTAGTATTAGTATTAGTATTAGTATTAGTATTAGTATTAGTATTAGTATTAGTATTAGTATTAGTATTAGTATTAGTATTAGTATTAGTATTAGTATTAGTATTAGTATTAGTATTAGTATTAGTATTAGTATTAATTATCAGATACACTATGTTCGCATTTATTTTCGCAAAGTGTGTAATAATTTCGTTGCTATCCAACCGGTTATGTTTTAACTCGTGCAATTTAATTTCTCATACGACAACTAGTTGCTGCTCTAACATCTCTACATGATGACATTGCGCCACTTGTATGATATATCTATGCACATACATACATACGTAAGTCTTTGCCACATGTACAGAAGGACATACGTTCCGTTTGTTATTGTCAGGATATTTTGAAATTTATTGCCGCGAGAAAAACTGGAATTTGTAATATTTGTCATTCAATATTTTTCCGTGTTATTTTTTTGCTTTTTAATTTCACTTTACAATTTGCTGTCGTTTTTTTCTTGTGCTACAGTCGTTTGTAGATTGTTAACACAATATTTATTGTTAGCTATTGCTGCATCGATATTCGAGCATGTCCCTGTGCCGCGCCACTCTGCTGCACTATCACATATGGGCTTTACTTCTGGTGTAGGGATAATACCACGTAAATATATCACTCTGGCGAACAATAAGGGACACTATGACGCGTTTGTTGAATACTCGATATATGCAGCAGTATTTTATATTTTCCTAATCGTTAGTTAGTTTTTAATCTTTTAAGTGTGGGGTGGCGGAAATTTTACAATTTTCGATCTGTATAACATGGCATTAGATAGATTACTGACTGTGTGGAGGCATTATGTTATAGATATGTGTGCAAGTCAATATAGGATGATGTGTATAATAGATGAGAATGTAATGAATTTCATTTTTATGACTGACAGGGTAATATTGCCAAAAGATGGAGAAGTAGTTATCTAAGGTTTGTGCTGTTTGATGGCGAAAATGGATGTAGATAATATAAGGTGGAAAGTATTTTTACTGAGCGGCCAATTAAGAAAAACGTTGTGTAGGTTATGCTCAACCATTTTTGTTATTAATTCTATCCAATGCAGCTTAAAATATGGACTTTACACCAAAAACATTATTGAAATTTGTTCAAACATATTGAATTTTTAATCGTGGGTTCACATTTAATATATGCTTAATGCTATTTTGATTGACGCGATATTGAGTAACATAAATGGCATGCTACCACCGATGCGTCTTAGGGGGTAGGTAACAGAGGTTACTCAAGCTCTACACAAAAACAAAGAAACTATAAAACAAAAACCCCTCAAATGTTGACAACCACCCACAAGCTATATAAGGACCATAATTTAAGGATATGCACCTGCAATGTTCGAACTCTCTACAGAGATGTAGCCTCTACCTAATTGGCGGTTGTCCTCAACAATTACAAAGACTGACATCACCGCCATACAGGAAATGCGATGGACGGCACAGGGATAAACACGACGAAAGATCTGTGACATCTTTTACAAATGCCATGCAGAAAGATACCAGTTTGAATGTGGTTTCACAGTCAGCAATAGATTCCGATATGTGGTATCGTTGCTTAACCACTGTAAATAGCGCATTAGCCACAATCCGCATCAAGGCGAAATATTTATACAACATGCTGATTTGTGTACACGCCCTGACGAAAGACAAAGGCGAGGACGTTAATGATGCCTTCTAGGAGCGCCTGGAGGATATATATGACCGAATGCCTGGACATAACTTTAAAATTGTTCTGAGAGATTTTAATTGCAAAAAAAGGAAGAAAAGATAATCTTGGTTCCTCAGTCGAAATATTCAGTCTTCACAACAACACCTCCGATAACGGATTGAGACTGATTAGCTTCGCGTCGCCAAGAAACATGGTAGTGAGTGGAACCAGATTCCCGCATAAAAATATCCACAAGACAACCCAGATATCTGCTGATCAAAAGACAAGAAACCAAATAGATTACATGGTAATCGATAAAAGGCATGTCTCAAGCGTAATGGACGTACGTGTTATATAGGGTTCAACACTTGGTTGCAGTGTCAAAGGAAGCTAGACAGCACAAAGCTGCATACCGCCGAGATAGCCAATGCCTACGTCAACCAACTCTCTCAATCACTGCTAACAAACCATACTAATTTTGATGCTTGCGACACACAGTGACAGCATATTGTGAATTCTATTATTACAGTCGCAATGCGTTATTGCTGGATTTTGAAAAACCTTGGTCAGATCTGGTACGATAAGGAATGTAGCGTAATGTTTAAGGAAATGCGTGTGGAATACAAGGCAAAACTGCAGCCTGCAGTGACAGAACAACATAATGTAATTAAGAGTAAGATACAACGCCTCTTTAGGCGGAAAGAGCGTCTATGGAAGAAAAGAGAGCGCTAGGATATCGATTATGTTATTACAGGGATAATGGTGAATTCCGAAAGTTTTATAAAAAGGTAAAAAGCTAATTTTTTGAAACAGGGTCAGACATGGAAATCTGGTCGTAGATGCGCAGAGTGTGCCGCAAAGATGGAGGGAACACTTCCGTGCTTTACTCGTTCCCGAAGGCAGCATAAGTAACGAAATTACGTCAATCATCTACGACGGAGTAGATTGTCAAACGCCGAGCGAAAACGAATTCCGTACGGCAATTGCACTGCTTAAAAACAATAAAGCTACGGAGCCGACAGCGCGTCAAGCCCCAAAATCGCAATTTACTCATTCGGGAAAATTTCTTTTCCGCTTAAAGACATCTCGGCCCGAATGAGTATTCAGGTCGTGTGGACCTTAAGTATATTAAGGACTGCGGCGATAAGCTGCAGCGTGCATACACCAGCTCTTAAACACGATATGGCTAAATGAATACATGCCCGATGATAGGAATTTGAGTGTTCTATTTCGTGTGTTCACTCTGATAAGTCCCGATCAGATGGGATAACACTGGCTTTAGTCTTTCATATAGAACACTCGACAGAACCTTATATGCGATGGGCAGAAGGCTGATCCCGCGGTAGTTGGATCACACACATGGACACAATACGAATAGTTTCCAATCATCGGGCAATGCACTCGTTAAGCCAAACTATGGAAAGAAACCAGAACTCGTAAAATATGCTCAACTCTCTTTTTCGTTTCGTTCGTGCTCTTGCTCTCGGGTTTCGGGTTGAACGTAACACATGCATCGGTCTCTAAGTGACCACTGGATGTGAACAGAACCGTCCGTCTCTCAGAGTCAGTAAGTGCGGCAAAATATTAAAAAGAAATGGAGAGGAGGACAGGGCTCATATTTGTGCACATATGCGTATTTTTTGCCTATCCCCACGCGCAACGCACTTCCATGCTGAGAAAACCTTTTGCCGAGTTTTTACGAATTAGGGGGTCTCGAGAGAACACATGAGCCGAGCGAGCGAAGAAAAGCACTAGTCGGTTATCTAAGCAATCGTCGACAATTGGCGTGATACCTTCACATGCGCTGCCTCCCGGAAACTGCAACTGCTGAAAGTGTTCTCTTCATATATGCAACACACTCTGCTCATCTGTAACCAGATTTCCATCCTTGTCCTTACAGGAGGGGAGCTCATAATCGCAGCCTTTTGCTTTTACTTTCTGATAAAATTTACGTGCTTCACCTCTATTCCTATATCGCTCTATATCCCCGTTCTTCCATTCCTTCATCTGAAGTTCTTCTTTTCGCTTAAATAGCTACCTCGTCTGTTTTACGGTATCCTTATGCCATTGCCTAATAGCCCGGGTTACAATTGGCTGTAGCGTTGCACTGTAAGCACCATCCAGTTCCTCAGACGCTATGCGACATTATTCAGCGTACCAGGAGTTGTCTGAGAGCCGTTTTTCACATTCAAGCATGATTGTTGCGGTGGTTGCCATCAAATGCTCGGAAGTAGAGGTGTTGTTTCGTAGTAGTGGGGAGAGCTGGTTGAAGTGGGCAGTGGCCATCTTTCTTTGTGATTGGTAATGGGTGTTTTCACTCTACTCAATCTTGTGAGTAACATAGCTGCAACTAGGTAATGATCCGAGCCAATGATAGCACTACGGATCACGGGCACTTCCATGACACTAGATGCATGTCTTTCATCGATTACCACAAGATCAATTTGAATTTTGTGTGTTTTGATCGAGGGATAGCCAAGTTACCTTGTAGATATCTTTGTGCTGAAATCTCGTTCCATACACTAACATATTCTGCTGTGAAGCTAACCAGCCTTAATTTGTTATTTGACTTATCGGTATGCATTTCTAATTAACCCATCAATGCTTCAAGAACATTTTTCCTTCCTAGTTTTGCATTAAAATCTTCCAGAACAAATTTTTTGTCGTGGCCATGACGGTAGTATGTTTCCTCTAGGCGTTCTTAGGATGCATCCTAATCTCACCGAATTCATCTTTCGTAGGCATGATTTAGAAATATTTCACATTGATGCGGATTGTTGCTATTCGATCACTAACAGGATTGAACCACGAGGCAAACGAGGTCTCTGGCCAATTGCAAATTTAGATTCAATTTAGTGCTTTCAAGTGCTTTGTTACTTCGCCTGCATACCTGTCCCGTCCATCTCATCTCCTGAATTGCCGTGATGCCAGCGTTATATTTTATAGGATACCGCCAGTCGCACAGTAGCAGCTTCTGTATAAAAACCCGACGTTCCAGATGCATATCCTCAAATCAGCGTCTTTATTAGGTTTGTCTTACATTTTATTCTTCGTACTTTCATTGTCAGTGAAGGGACCTCAAGGTGGGTGGCTAGCCCAAACATCAGTGTTTGTCCACTATCTGCCGCTATTCATGATGAAAATATCACTTAACAACGTTGCCAAGGTTCCACCACGCTTGAGATGATACATCCCCAACGGCACCTCATCTTCCTAAGGATATTAAAAAGATCTTCGCTATGATTTCTGCATCAGAAATTTGCCTTCTTCATTAAGAACTTCAAGGCGCTCAATGCCGCAAAGTCGTACCATCCAAACAGTCGAATACAGCTTTATGGTAGATAATTCGTAGTGTGAATATCTGGTCGGCTCTGGATTTACTAGATCCAAACTCATAGTAATAGGGTCCAATCAAGTTCGCCCTTCACATAATACATTCCACAGGAACGTGTATGTGGTAGTTGTACTTCTTTTCGCAGTCAGTAATATATCCCATTGTACACGAATTAACCCTATAAAATGACTACCCTTGTTATACCCTCGCCCAACTTGCAGGAGGGTATATATAATTTGATACGACCCAAAAGTGTAACAAATAGAAGGAGCACTTCAGACCCAATGTTTCATTGAACCAAATTCGATTCATGACTTTTTAAGTCGTTTGAGCCATGTCCGTCTGCCTGGCTGTCCGGCTGGTACGCAGGATAAGTTTCGAAAGACGAAACCAAATGTTTTGCACGAGCTAATATTTCCCCTAAAGTACTTACGGTATTGCAAATAGGCTACATGGCCCCGCTCCTTCTGGTACCTCCCATACGAATACATCATTCATCCCTCTTAAGAAATTAAGTAATAATATCAATACACCCAACGGGATCGCACCCAAATTCTGTATTAAGTAAAGTTTTGTATAAAAAACAGTAAGTCTAGCCACGCTCCCTCTGGTAGCTCCCATACAAATGTACCACTCCGCCCACAAATCAAGTAATAATACAGTATACTAGAAAATTGTATGTTGTACTTAGGGTGAGGGTATCTGTAAGTCGGTTTTCCCGACTGAAAATTTCTTACTGTTTTTTTTTTTTTGCAAATCACCATATGCTCTTACCACCTCTAAATGTGCCCATTATCATATCACAAACATAGTGAATTTAATTATTTTTGCTTTAATATTGTATTTCCTAACTGTCCTGTTGTTACTTTTCAAATTTTGGCCAAGACTTTACACTTTAGCTCCCACTCACTTCGTTTACCATTGGCGCCTAAAACGCTGTGGCTGTGTGGATGTGTGTGTGTAAACAACGAAAACTAATTAAAATATCACCAACCAGTTTGTATAGGTAACTAAGGTTTCTTAGCCCAACTATAAGTAACCAAATTTGTAAAAGAACAACTTAGCACAAATAATTCTATTCTACTCGCCTAAGCATGACGCCCGAAATTAGGCAAATGTCCTTGACAGTTTGGTAGTGGTGGTAACAAAAGCGGAAGTAGACACAATATACGAAGGTGTCAAGGCTAAACTCAAAACATTTTGATTGAAATCAAACGATAACATCTTATGCCAATATGTACAGTTAGCTAACGTCACCTTGTTATTACATAGATGAGCGCTGAACGTAATAAAATCCAAGGACAAAGTAGTATTTGTGTTGTTTCAGTCGAAAAATAAAAATTGGAGCAGATAACAAACATACAATTTGCATATATCTTCAATTTTCACATAGTAAAATGACACTAGCAGTAATTCTGGGAGATTTGTTTTTTTTATCTTCTATCGTTAAGAAGTAGCAACATGATGTCCTTTGCAATAAATTCAATGATTACATTTAGCAAAAATTTATAGATTTGTAGGTGTTTCTCGACTCTGTTCTAGTGAGTCATGACAATGTTTCTGGGGGTGGTCTTCGAATGGCGTTTTAATGTTGTTGCGTTCTTGCGTGCGTATTTATGTGTATGTGTGTGCGTGTGGGTTTAATATAATGGTTACCATGTCATGATTTAGCGGAAGCGGATGTATGAAAACTTTCTTGCACTATATAGTATGTTACAAGTTTGAGTTTGTTTGATGGCTGCAGGGCAGCTCTGTGTGCTAACAACATTAGATTTTTACGACAATGACGATGATGATGATGGGTTTTTGTGTCTAGCTCCTGTGACAGTAGAACGTCTGCCGCAAGGACAGTGGCTTGAGACTGGTAGTTTAGAGAATAAATAATTGCCTGTAGAAAGATTGGGACCGGTCGTGGCGTACTGGTTAGAACACGCGACTTCCATGCGGTAGATCACAGGTTCAACTCCTGGCTCCAGTCATCTTAAAAAAAAGAAAAAAAAATTTCTTTCATTGTCGGCTCCCCTCGAATGTTGTCGACAGCAACTTCGCAGTATTAGTGTCGAGTCAATCGGCGTGTCTAGTAACAGCTTCTCAAACAGTGACGTTTGCATTCAATGAACAAGTAGATGAAGTAAGTTGTGAATTTAAAAATAGAATGCGTATTAATTCACAACAACGCGAGAAGCTATCCCATACCTCATTCATGGGGTGTAAAGGGAAATTAAGTTTTTGTTTTTCTGTAGAAAGATTTCATAAATCGATTTTGAGAGTTATGACTGATCATCTTCGAGTCCCGCAGGTTTTCTTTCCAAAAGGCTTTTTGGGAGAACCGTCCCGGCGTACAAGAGAGAATTCCCAGTGGACGACTTTCTGACTCTGCAATGGAAAAAGAGATATTAATGGAGTATTCGTTTACGAGCTCCGATGGGTTATACGGGCGGACAGGGTATCCAGGGAAGTTTCCTACCTACACTTCCTGGTCGAATGGGTAAGAGACCACTTCGGCCGTGCTATATAGTGGCTGACCTTAAAACCACAATTAAGGCTGGTAAATTGAAAGTTTGTTATGGAGTATCAAGTTATGGAGCTGGTTTCCTCTTGACACCGTGCGAGACTCGAATTTCTGGGTAGCTTCGAACCTAAAACAAAGGTGTAACAGCGTTTGCATGAACACGGTTACATTGCCACGGGGCGTTTTCCTTTATAATATGAAAGACCATAATTGTGCATATGCATATCTATGGTGCTTGCTGTAAAGTCGACAGTAACTAACTTATTATACCCTCGCCCTACGGATAGGAGGGTATATATCATTTGATGCGACTCAAAAGTGTAAAACATAGAAGGGATCACCATAGACTCTAGGTTTCTTTGAATCAAATTCGATTCATGACTTTTTAAGTCGTTCGAGTTTTGTCCGTCTGTCTGTCCGGCTGATGCGCACTATAACTTTCGAAAGACACAACATTTGGTTTTGAAATTTTGCACGAGTTAATATTTCCCCAAAACTACTTATGGTATTGCAAATGGGCTACATGGCCTCGCCCCTTCTCTTATACAAATACATCATTTCATTCCCACTTAAAATATCGAGTAATAATATCACTACAACCATAGGGATCGAACCCAAATTCTGTATTTAATAAAGCTATAGCAGGATTAAGATTTGGAGAAAAAAACGATAGGTCTAGACACGCCCTATATGGTACCGCCCTCTTTAAAAATCGATTAATACTATTAATAGAATTAAAGCGATCGTGCGCAAATTCTGTTTTTAGTAAAGCTCAAGCAGGATGAAAGTGGAAGTCTAGACACGCCCCTTCTGGTACCTCCCATACCAATGTATCACTCCGCCCACTTTGGAGATGGAGTGATAATATTAATACACTCGACCCGATTGTGCCAAAATTTTGTATTTTGGTAAGCTATAATAGGACAAAGTTTTGGAGAAAAAAAACTGAAGGTCTAGACACGCCCCTTCTGATACCTCCCATACCCATCTGGTACCGCCTACTTTAGAAATTTATTAAATTTATTAGAATGCCTAACGTGATCGTTCCCAAATTCTGTATTTAGTAAAGCTAAATCAGAATAAAGTTTTGGAGAAAAAGGTTGGAAGTCTAGCCTCACCCCTTCTGATACCTTCCATACAAAAGTATCACTCCGCTTATTTTCGAAATCGAGTAATAATATCAATATGCTAGAAAGTTTTATGATTTATTGAGAGTGAGGGCATATGTAAGTCGATTTTCCCGACTGAAGCGTTCTTACTGGTTTTATGTTTGTGTTATTGCCAAGGAGTGAAATCGAATCGTTATTTTGGTTATGCTAGGTAGATGGAGAGCTTCGGCACCAAACAGAAGCTGGCATGCGGTATATTAAAGAAAGATGAGTAACGGGCCTAATGGGAAACTTCGGATCTTAGCAGATAAAGCAAATAAAAACATTTGGCGGCCTAATAGGACGAAGTGTAAGTCTCGAGTTTGTTTTTGTCAGTCAATATTGTACCCCTAATATCTCAATATCTAGAATTACGCCCCGGGCCTTAAAAGCAACATTTTAGTCGGTTTTATCAGGGTTTAGCCCACCATCTGGTCTGGTCGACAAGACGATACTAGATGTAAAACACAGTGACATCTGTCACTTTTGTCTATTTTGCGCAGGTAATTACCCAAAGTATTCGCTGTCGTTTTGGTCTAGTCTTAGCCTTAGTCTTTAATAATATCTCTGGGTTGCATTCATTAGGTATAACATAGAGCATATCGTTCTCTCGCTAGCAGATATTACATATATATCAGCTACTGATACAGTGCAGTACGCCGAACTGATACGTACTGAAGCTGTCCTCTACACAGATAAAAGAGAGCGTGCTCCCTTTTGAAAATTTGGACATTTTGGTAATATATCGTATTGATAGAGCAAAATGCTAATTGCGGCCTCCATCTGTAATGCTAATTGCGGCCTCGATCTGTTGTTTGCGCTTGTTCTGGAGTGGTCTTTCTATATTTACATTTAGTGGGATTAGCTGCGCTGTTGTCCTTCTAGCCCTGTTGACCGTATGCGAATGTAAGTTTCCTATCCAGCCTTAACCCTTGATATTTCACCTATCTTTGGGTCGCAATTATGATATCTAAGATATCCAAATGTCACCTCGTTAACAGAAGTTATTCAGTTTTCTGCATTGCCAGCTATAAGCCATGAGCATCATGCCAAGATTGGGCTATCATCATAATTTGGCTCAGCTTACAGTGTGTATCATCTGTGCTCCTGGCTGCGATAACGGCTACAATGTCTTCCTATAAACAAGCGACCTCGGCCATTTCCATCTTTATATTTATATTTTTAATTATGTTTTTCTCAAATTAGTTTTTGTTGATCTGTATCGAACTATGAATTTGTTTTCATCGTTCGGTTGAAGATCATTTCTTATTGCTAATAGAGTTTTATTTTCTAAGAGTTGCATGAAATGGATTATGTTGACAGCTGGCAGGCGGATAGCTATTTCGATAGTTGCCAAAATAGCTAATCAACACCCTATTGCTGTGACTTCTCCATTATCAGCACAAACCTTAAGTGTTAAGAGCTCCATCAAAAAATTGAGGAGCCCCAACACACCGCTACGAAGACAGCATCAACGAAGACGACATTTCAGCTTAATCCACACAAGCTCTTGTTTATGCATTTGTCCATCGAACAAAATTGCATAAAATTACGTTTTGGCACAAGTGCCCAGCTATTGTGCGTGCCGTGTATGTTTTTCTTGTAGCGAGTACCACATTCAAACTCGCTACATATGTACATTACAGTACTTAGATCAGGGTCGTCATTCAATATCATCAGCATGCATTCTACTTGTCACAGATGAGACGGCCTATATATGGCCAGAAATAGTTAGTTATTGAAGATCATTTATAAAAAAAAGCGTAAAATTAAAATTTGTTGAAGATTTCATTCGATAAAATTAATCCAACTTAATTTGTATACCCTCACGGTACGGGTAGTAGGGTATATATTATATGATACGACCCAAAAGTGTAACACATAAAAGGAGTCATTCAAAACCCTACGTTTCTTTGAATTAAATTCGATTCATGACATTTTTTAATCGCTTGAGCCATGTCTATCTGTCTGTCCGACTGGTACGCACGATAATTTTCGAAAGATGCAACCAATTGTTTTGAAACTTTGCATAGGTTAATATTTCCCCAACATTACTTACGGGATTGGAAATGAGCTATATGGCCACGCCCCTTCTGGTACCTCAAATACAAATGTATCATTCTGCCTACTTTAGAAAGTAAGTAATAGCGTTGTCACAACCGTCTTTTGTTATGTCCATAACCCGACAGGTCCTTGTCCTTGTCAATATATAAAGGTTCACTTTAGATATGGAGTAGTAATATCAATAAATCTAACGCGATCGTACCCTAATTCTTTATTTTAGTAATGCTATAGCAGGATACAGTTTTTGATAAAAAAAAAAAACTGGAAGCCTATCCACGACCCAGCTTGTACCTCCCATACACATCTGGTACCGCCCACTTTGGAAATCGATTAATATTATTAATAGAACTAACGCGATCGTTAGTAAAGTTCAAGCAGGATAAAGTTTTGGTGAAAAAATCTGGAAGTCTAGACACGCCCCATCTGGTACCTCCCATACAAATGTACCACTCCGCCCACTTTAGATATGGAGTAGTAATATCAATAAATCCAAGGCGATCGTACCCAAATTCTTTATATTAGAAAAGCTATAGCAGAATATAGTTTTTGAGAAAAAAAATTGGAAGTCTATCCACGCCCCTTCTGGTACCTCCCATAAAAATGTACCACTCCGCCCACTTTAGAGATGGAGTTATAATATCAATATACTCGACACGATCGTGCCCAATTTATGTATTTTGTTAAGTTAAAACAGGATAAAGTTTTGGAAAAAACATTGGAAGTCTAGCCACGCCCCTTCCGGTACCTCTCATACAAATGTACCACTCCGCCCACTTTAGAAATCGAGAAATAATATCAATATAACAGACATTTTTTTTGTTTTACTGAGGGTGATGGTATATGTAAGTCGGGTTGGCCGACTGAAACTTTCTTACTGGTTTTTATTTGAATCTTTAGAATTTTATTGGTTAAGTTGAGAAGTTGATATCTGCCAAATGGGCGCCGTCCCAATTGATTGCCATACGGAATCGTTTGGCATTTTTCATAACTTCGGCGAGAACTTCGGGCGACAGATTCTCACACTCGTGTGTTGTCGAATGTTGTCCTTAAGGGCTTTCAGGGTCTCGGGTTTGTTCACGTAAACATGGGACTTCAAAAATCCCACAAGAAGTCTGAAACGGTCAAAAATAAGAGCATCTTCCAATAGGATGACTTCTTTTGGCCCACCTTGTAGCATATTGAATAGACTGAAACATTTGTTACTATGTGTCAAAAGCAGGTTTTAAGCGTTATTCTCTCAATCTGCATCCTAGTAAAGCAGTTTCCTTTGCCCACTGTTCCAGGTCGAAGTTATCTTATGTAGCGTACCCACCGACAACTTAACATTTAAAAAAAATGTAAGGGGTATACAACAATTTCAAATTTTCCTGAAGACTTGAATATTTACCAAAATTCTAAGATCAAATAGAGAGAGATCAGGTGAAACTGCAATATGATAAATAACAATGCAATATTTATCCGTAAGATTATTCCAACGTTTTATTGGACCAAAAAGGATTTTAGTTGCTTCTTGTTTTCCTTTTAGTTATTTTAAAATAACTTCTTCTTTTCACTGCCTTTGAACCACTGTCCTTCCGTGCTCCTATTTACCCATCGTAAATAGACAAAACGTTAAATAAGTAACAACAATTTTAACTTTGTCATATTTATGGTGTATGTTTGCGTTCTTTTCACATTTTGCTGCTTTTTTTTTTGTTTGTAGCCTCATTGTCAGTTGAGAAAAGTGGGTTTGACCCAGTTTTTCTTTTGAGATTTGTACATTTTGCCATTATTGTTACATATTATAGCAATAAAAACATTAACTTCTGTGAAATTGTTTAACATTTAAACCTACAGCACTCCCCCATAAGACACAATTGAGGCTACACCTCCTGCCATACATCATGGCAACCTACGAGTACCTCCAACCACCTTGTGGCAACCGAAGATCTATGTACTTGTATGTGTTAGATAACAAAACGATGTCGTGGGACAAAGCTCCTTTATCTGAAAGATTTCCTAAGAAGACTTAAATGTCGTCAGGATATTCAGCATAAACTCGTCGAGGGGGGAAAAAAACCTCATCATTTCATGGCAAAAGCAAAAGCAATAAGTAAAGTTTATTGCAGAATAAGAATAGACGAGAGTATATCGCATAAAAAAGCCATAGCTAATGTTTTCCATTTGTACTACAAATGACATATAAATTGTTGACAACTTTTCTATTCGAATGTCTTCCCGTGTGATAATGTTGTGAGTTAGGGCGCAGTGAAGCGAACACTGACCAAGTGCAGTTTTATGGGGGGCGTCTAAAAGGTATTCCCGTAAATTTTGGGTTGAAATCATAAAATCTGTTTTCAAACCGTAAAAAAAAGTTTATATTTCTATAAGGGAAACTTTATTTTATTGTGCAATTTAATGATGTCGCTGATAGCAGAGAGACCTAAACGAAACTGTACTTGGTGTACATGATAATGGTTTTTTACATTGTGGTGAATTATGGGGCGAAAAGCAAATGCTAAAATTGTAGAAAGTTACTTGACAAATTTGCAACTACTTTTGGTGATATATAGTTTGTAAATTTTTTACATGATTGCATCAGGAGGAAATGCAGCATGACAGCTATATAGTAAAAAAGTATGTGTTTTTTTTAAACTTTATTACTTTTAATCATAGTTAAACGTTAGATTAAATATTTTTACTGTAAAAACTTGTGAAATGGATAATGTTGGTTTGGTTAATATTCGATGAGGATGAGGAGTCATTAAAATTAAAAATTATTACTAGAATCCTTACACAGTACAACATTTTTAGCTCATTAATTTGGGACTCAATTCTGAGAACCGCACGTGAAAGTTGCCCCAAAAAGAAGAAGTTCAGCATCATTCGTTTTGTCAAGTTACATGCCATGGTAATTTAATATCGATTTGAAATATAGTATCGTATAGGGGAATTTGTCACGTTTTAGGCTCTTTTGTTTAACATAACTCGAGAACCACTAGTCCGATTTAGCTGATACAAATTTAGAAATATTAGGAGATACAATTCCTTTAGTCTGTTCATATGACGTTTCCCTACTTAAGCAACAATTTGACATTTCCATTCATCAAATGATTTTGAACTATGTTTATTTTGTATCAGTTACAATAAAACTGTGAAACTCCGTGGCGTATGATTTACGTGGAATATTACTTATGATAATCATACGTCACCATATAACAATATAACAAAAGAGCCTAAAACGTGACAAATTCCCCTATACGATACTTACTAACTTTAAATCGATATTAAATTATTATGGCATGTAACTTGACAAAACGAATGATGCAGACCTTCTTATTTTTAGGGCTACTTTCACGTACAGTTCTCAGAATTGAGTCCCAAAATCATGTGTTGTACTGTGTTATGGAACCCCAACTTAATTTTGGGCCGTGGTGTACTCCGTATTAAAAGATTAGGTCAAAAGCAAGAGGTATTCCATTTTTCAGTTTGTTTTGTCTCTCAAACGATTTGTTGGTGTTTTAAGGAAAATACATCAAAATGTCTTTTGAAACGACATTAGGTTTTGCTTTTTTTTAATTCAAGTATTATGATGATTTCCTTCCGTTATAAGAATTGGATACGAACCACCCTTTAATTTTGAGTAGGTCAGGTGCTGTCAAATGGCAGTGCATCGTGGTCAAAGTTGGTGGGGTGGCCCCGGAGTCGTTCATAGAGGGATACATATATGACTGACACCCAGTCATTTTGCGCTCCTAACATTTTTCTCAAACATATCTATCCCCTATCCACACATCCTAAGAGGTTCGCATACAAAAATAAACTTTTTATAGATTTTTCTTCTACCGCCGAACTGCCTCAAAGGTACCCTAGGGTAGTCAAATGTATGACCGATTCCCAATATTTTTGCAACCACAACAGTTCTCTATCTTCAACCCTTATTTTTTTAATTTTTTTAATTTTTTTTTTAAATCAGAGCTAACCGATACCATGTTGTGTTCTTCTTTTTGATACTCCCTTATACAAAATCATTTCATCATGGCAAATTTGGTGGTTAGTAGCTAATTCACTCGATTACTACTACTTAATTTCCCTTTACACCTCATGAATGAGGTATGACATAGCTTCTTGCGTTGTTGTGAATTAACACGCTTTCTATTTTTAAATTCACATCTAACCGACGAATGCGAACGTCACTGTTTGAGAAGCTTTTTACTAGACATGCCGATTGACTCGCCACTTAATACTGCGACGTTGCTGTCGACAATATCGAGGGGGCCGGCAATGAAGAAATTTTTTTTTTTTAGATGACTGAGACCAGGAGTTGAACCCGGGATGTCCCGCATAGTAGTCGCGTGTTCTAACCACCATGCCACGGCCGATTAGGTGTATAAAATAGTCACCTGAGGTTTTATCTCTGTTTTGAAGCTTACACACAACATCAAGAACATCTTTTTAGAAATACTTCGGTACAAATAAAAACATTAATACTCATTATCAGGTAATATATTTGACTCATCTAGGCGCACCCTAACCCAAGGGTGGGAGCAAATTTTATAACCTTTTGTTTGTATAGGTGAGTACCCATAGGGGGTGAAGATAGGGGGTATGTTCGGAAAAATGTTAGGAGAGAATAATTAGTGGGGGTTGATCTAGAAAAAATTTATTTAAAAAAAACTATGGGGCAGTTATGGAGCTTGATATGGATTTGTTCCCTTTCCCCACCAATTTTGACCACTATGTGCGGCGATGGGACCCCATCCCACCTCTTTGGCTTATGGCCAGCTATGGGCACCACTACTTTGAAAGCCTTGCATGTGTTTGTGCTTCAATACCACCACAATATGAGTTTGTGTTGGTGAGTTACTCTCTTCCCTCTCTCACTGTAGTGAAGGGAATTGTTATATAGTTTTTCCATAACTATAAACAAAATTATGCTATTAAATCCAGGAAATAGTTAATAAATTTTAATACCGTGCACGTGGCAACGTACATTAACATATTACAATTCATTTTTACTGAAAAATTGCATTCTTTTTATTGCCGTGCTAACAACAAGCGTCGACACAACCGCGTCGGGCGAATGCTCTAGCGAGACTGAATGCATTTGTTTGTTTTCGTTCCATGGGTTGAGAATACATGTGTGGCTCTCTCGCTCATTTTACCCATGTTGTTGTTTTTTGTTGTAACTTCTTCGTATCAATTTGAATTCTTATGCTCTTGAAGCTCCAAAAGAGCTCCCTGCCCATAGCTGCTTATGGCTCATGTTTTTCCCAACCACACAAAATTAGGTGGTGGTGCGTACCGAATTCAAAAACTCGTGCATTTTACCAACCCTAGTGGTTATCTCTTGCAGAGGTGACATGAATTAGCCACCAAGAGCATGGGGTTTGACCCCTTTAGAAATTTTCTTGTGTTGTTTTCTGAAGTTGCAGTTCTATTCCAAAAAACTGGCAATCCACCGAAACCCTTAAAAGTCCAGCATAACATAGACAATTTCTCAAATTTTGATGAATCTATGAGGCAGAGTCATTGAAGTTTTCAGCAATCTAATCTGTGTAACTGTGAGAAGCCACGGCTGATATTTGAATGATGCTTTATTCCACTTGGCGTACATTAGCCTTTTAACAAAGACAAATAATTTGGTAAAAATCTCACACGAAGCTTGCATAATTTTATTGCAAAATCGACCCACATTTGTTGCAAACCCATAGGTACATAAATGACAATAATGTTTTTATTATTAAAAGGAAGGTGTCTATTGCATTGCAAAAATTCCAAGCACTTTGGTGTTATGCGCTCCGTCTATAGTTTATAAAACTACTTACAGTATTTGCAAACGGGCTACATGACCCCGACCCTTCTGGTACCTCCCATACAAATATATCATTCCGCCCACTTTAGAAATCGAGTAATTATATTAATACACCCAACAGGATCGTACCCAAATTCTGTATTTAGTAAAGCTATAACAGGATAAAGATTTTAAGAAAAAATTGTAAGTCCAGCAACGCCCCTTCTGGTACCTCTCATACAAATGTACCACTCCACCCACGTTGAAAATTAAGTAATGATATCAACGAACCCAACTCGAAATTCTGTTTTTGGTAAAGATATAACAGGATAAAGATTTAGAGAAATAATTGGAAGTCCAGCCGCGCCACTTCTGGTACCTCTCATACAAATGTACCATTCTGGCCCACTTTAGAAATCGAGTAATAATATCATTACATCCAAAGCGATCGTGACCAATTTCAGTATTTAGTAAAGCAATAACAAATAATGTTTTAGAAAAGAAGCTGGGGATCTAGCCGCGCCCCTTCTGGTACCCCCCATACAAATGTACCACTCAGTCCATTTTGGAGATGGAGTAAATATACGAATACACGCAACACGACCGTGTTCCAATTCTGTATTTTGTTAAGCTATAATAGTTAAAAGTTTTGTAGAAAAAAACTGGAAGGCTAGCGGCGCCACTTCTGGTACCTCCCATACAAATGTACCACTCTGTCCACTTTAGAAATCAAATAATAATACCGATACAATAGAAAATTTTATGTTTTACTAAGGGTGAGGGTACATGTAAGTCGGGTTGCCCGACTGAGACTTTCTTTCTGTTTCTTTGCTGCTTTGTATATCAAACTCATTTTAAAGACAATTTGAATATAGCGATTTTTTGTAAGAGTTCATAATATAGATATTTCCGGAGAGATTAATTCCATACTTACAATCGCTCATGTCATATATGTATATTTTCTCGGAGTTCCTACGAGAAATCTAGGGTCGTATGTATTCGTGTCATGACACACACCAAATTATATAATTTCGTAAAACCCTTTTTTGTAATTATCCACAAGATTTAATATACAAATTTATGTAAAGCCACAGCCATTATTACTCTGTATCTTATGAATTTAATTAAAACGGTTTAAAGAACGATATTTCACTCAATCAGTAAAGAAAATAACAACGAAATATCAGTCAAATCCATTTTAAATTGTATATTCAAATAATTTTCTTGCATTACTTTGCTGTATAGTAATACAACCAGCAAACCTCTCTCCTCAAACAGTTGTAACAAGATTCCTCAATTTCGTTGTGCCATATAACCACTTTGCTTCTCTTAATATAATAACATTGTATGATGAAATTCAAAAATACCTTATTATATAATTAACTTTACGAAATTAACAATTTTTCCCAAATTACAGTACATATATCTTTGTCTACCATCGACGACGACGACGACGTCGCTATAATCAGCCTCATCCCTAGACTTTGAAATAATCAAGTACTGAGTCAAGTAAATATGCCTTCTCTCTCTCTCTCTTTCTCTTTTGCGCGTCTAGGGAAATATGTCTGATTGCTTCATTTGTGCTGTAGGTTCATGTGATATGGAGATGTTTCGCAACGCGAGACACAGTAATTAATTGCATCAATTTGTTGTCGGATAAATAAATACCACGTAATACCCGCTAAAACATGTAAAAAGATTATATTCTTCTACAGCGCGAGTTTTCCTTATTCAATACAACACAACGGCAGAGATTTGCAAAAGTGAACGTAAGAGCAGCAATGAACTAAGTTACAGTTACAGTCCACAGATTCACAGACACATGTACATATCAATACATAGATCCTTGACTTTTCACAGCCACAGACTTACGACTAATACATGCATCCTCACATCCATAGCATTGCATAGCTTTGGTGTTGTTGTGGTATGGTGCTGACTTCCTCAATCTGTGCTTTCCCCTAACCGCTGGTGCGTTGGTATACTGCCGCTGCCTTTCCTAGTGTGCTGTAGTTAATAACATTTATGTAAATGTAATCAATGATTATTGCTCGTTTTGGTATTCACTTTGCCGCCATGAGTTGTTGTGACTATGATGGCGTGTACACAATTTTACAATTAAAACCAGCAATGGAATGGGGAGGGAGGTAGGTGGGGATGGTTAATGGTGTTAAAGCGAAGTTGTCTAAAGGGAAACTGGTTATAACGAGTTGGCGTAGTGGTAAGGATATATGTATGCATGTAGCAAGCGAGTTTTGTGGCTTATGAATATTAGCATTTGTATAGAGAACACAAGACGTATGAGTGATATGCAGGTAAACCATGTTGGGACGCACGTGACGTATGAATAATGTAATTATAACTGCTTGTAAAATGCGTCGACGGTTAAGGGACGTTAAAATTAGTGTTGTGGGTAGAAGGAAAATAATATGATGTCATTTCTTATTAAATTCGTTATTAACTGAAATATTTTTCTGTCAAAATTTATACAGTATAAAAACAAAAATTAAGAATATTTATCAAGTCGCAGCACGATTGCAATTAAAGGTATTTTTAGCTGTCTGTGGCATTATTATCCGTTCATGCCAGAATAATTCTTGTAACTCATTTTAAAATCTTTTGCATATAGAAGAAAGGAGCATGGAATAATGCATTTTAGTATGCTTACTTTCCGTCCGGGAGTGATGCCATGTTCCCATACGACTTTCCATTATCTTCTTAAAAGAATGTCCTCCTGGCCTAAGCATTATTTTAGAGATTGAAGCAGATATGATACATGCTTCCACTTTTATTTCTATTAAAGGAAGTGAAGCACATGTGTTATCGCTCCGGAAACTACGCGTTTGGATTTCAAAATAACTTATTTTTGACAATGAAAGTGTTATGAAATGCAATATAGAGAGCGTACATTCTGAATGTGGTTCGTTTTTGAAAGAATTTGTAAGTTATGCTGTCCGAAAGTATCCATTTTCGGTTTTCTATTAGTAAGCGTAAATAGAAGTATTCCAAATTTGCCTTCCCTTCGGAAGTCCCTACCAATTCTTCGACTGGGATGACAATAGTTAGTGTAAGCAAACAAATTATATCGCCAAGGAAAAAAACATAATAGACTCCAAAATATTTTGAATTTAATAATTAGAAGTAAAGAAAATGGAAGACCAGCGGGATATTTGGCTGGTTTAGTTGTACATGGTGTGCGACCACACAGAGCCACCCCCTGCGACGCGAGTAATTGTTATATGTGCGTAATCGTTTTAGGTGCGGGTGCCAAAGCGTACCACACAATGTGGGCAAGCACCAACATTAATGATCGAGGCGTATCACTTTTTAATTCCACTGTAAATGAGGCCTTGGCAGTCTGTAACAAAAGCGAGGAACCCACCTTCACGACATCGGTTGATAACACAATACAACATTTTTCAGCTCATTGATTTGGGTCTAAGCCTAAAGCGTGACAAATTCCCCTATTCGATACTTACTTACTTCAAAACGATATAAACTTATTTTGGCATGTTACTTGACAAAACGAATAATGCAGAACTTCTCCTTTTTGGGGCTACTTTCACGTGCAGTTCTGAGAATTGGGTCCCAAAATCATATGTTGTACTGTGTAAGGGAGATCCTAGACCTTACTCTATTGCTTAACCGCAAAAAGGACTGTCAGATAACTCATTTTCTCATCAAAGATATGAAAAGATTCACTTAATTATAGAAACACTAAAAAAGTAGGCCGTTAAAAATTTAAAGAAGATGGTCTGGAGTACCTATGTTCATCTACTTAATTGGTAGCAGCTACAGAAATTCATCCATCAATATAATTCCAAACGTTTCGGTATTTTGCGCTCCATAGATAGTTCGTCACACCAATCTTACATAACAGACCTTTCAACTGTTCCATCCCAAGATGTTTTGGTCGCGACCACCTGCGCCGCCGTTTGAATTTATTGCCTAAAATTATTTTAGCTGGATTATTTTCACCCAGTCGTGCAACATATGAAAGCCAGCACATTCGTTCTATTTAAACGCACTTGACTACTTCGATGTTGTAATACAGCTTATCGTTTATTCGACGAAGGTACTTGCCACTAACGATGATTAGTCAAAAATATTTTCGCGAACTATTTTTCTATCGAAATCTCTCAGAATATATTGATTTGCCTCTGTCATATCCAAGGATTCTGCGCTGTAGATCAGAACAGTTTCTTTTGGAGTTAGATCGTTGTTCGCCCAGAGAGAGGCCATTAAATCACTTGCTTAGCGCATAGTATCATCGGTTTGCGATCAATACTCGTCTCTTAATTTCCCGGCTGACATTATTATTTTTATTACTGCGGGGCCAAGGTAGACATAACCATCTTCATAGTTTTAGTTGTCAACGTTCACGCAGCGTCCCAAACAAGGAGACTCTTTGTTCGTTGACGCAAATAACTTGTAACATCCCGCAGTCCTCGGCCAATAATATCTACATACATCATCGGTATATGCGAACAACATGTGATTTTCGTGATGGTAGGTGTGCACCTGCATTTCTCGGGACTTCTCCAGGACTTGTTGTAGTGAGAATATCTGGTGGGTCGTCGATTTACAAAGCCTAAAGCCACGCTGATAAGGTACATAAGTCATTTGTGTTTTACATCTAGTATCGTCGTGTAGACCTGACCAGATGGAGGGCTCCACCTCACTAGAACATATTATTATGCCGCTGTTAAGGCCCGGATCTAATTTCAATACTCCACAAAATATTCAAATTGTTCAATCACAACTCAAGGCTTGCACTCCGTCCAATCTGGCCCCCACTGTTATTATTTTTTACTTGATGTTTTTAAATTTCTATTATTTAGTCATATGGGCAATAACCATTCCTTCCTCTGCACTCATGCAAACTGCAATTAGCTCCACGCCGCCATCTGCTAGAATCGAAGCTCCCATCCGGCCGGCCCCACTTTCACCATTAGATTACCAAAGTAATCTGCCAGTAAAACTTCGTCTCCTTTAGCTAGGAGCTGGCCGCCTGTGGTACCATCTTTAGACTCTTTGGTCGGAGCTCGTAAAGATAATACAACCTTTACTACCGTTTTTCCTCCTCGTCGTCGCAAAGCCAACAGTAATCCTCCTGTGTCGTCTCCCAGTTTGATGTAAATGCTCTGACGTCACAGTGTCCAGTGATTACTCCAATAAGTCGTCTAACGGACCTCCTATCTAGTTCCAATAGTGATCTGGTTCGTCTTCCATCCAGTTTTGGCCAAATATTCCGTGATACCACACAGTCGGTGCGATGTTCCCAGGATGCATTTGCCAGCCGTTTAATGTGACGGGTCAAAATTCCGTATATGTGACACATCGGTATTCGCACTGATTCACCCGATAGGTCGGGTCCCAGTGCTGAGCCTTTCCGAGCCAGTTCATCAGCTACCTCGTTACCTGAAATGTCACTATGTCCGGGGACCCAGCAGAGCCAAACACTATTTTCCGGCAGTTTTGAGAGCGCCGTCCTACATCTATACACTAATCTCTACTTTATAGCCTTTGATTTAAAAAAAACTTAATTTCCCTTTGCACCCCATGAATGAGGTATGGGATAGCTTCTCGCGTTGTTGTGAATAAACACGCTTCCTATTTTTAGATTCACAACTAACGGCACCTACTTGTTTATCGACGAATGCGAACGTCACTGTTTGAGAAGCTCTTACTAGACACGCCGACTGACTAGACACTTAATACTGCGAAGTTGCTGTCAACAACATTCGAGGGGAGCCGACAATGGAAGAACAATTTTTTTTTTAAGATGACTGGAGCCAGGTTTGAACCTGCGATCTCCCGCATGGTAGTCGCGTGTTCTAACCACAATGCTACGGCCGGTCCCGATACCAAAGCTTTTAAGGCCGCTTGACCGTCCACATAGGTTGTGACGAACTCCTTTAAATTTCTTGCCAGTTTTTGCTTCACAGATTTCATTATAGCGAAGATATCCGCCTGGAACACACTACAGTCGTCATCCAGTTAGAAGTGTTGCCTGAAACTGAGATCCTTGTTAAAGATACCCGATCATGTTCCAATTTTCAATTCCGGCAGTTTTGAAAGCGCCGTCCTACATCTATACACTAATCTCGACTTTATAGCCTTTGATACCAAAACTTTTAAGGCCGCTTGACTGTCCATATAGATTGTCACGATCTCCTTTAAATTTCTTGCCAGTATTTGCTCCACAGATTTCATAGTAGCGAAGATCTCCGCCTGTAACACACTACAGTCGTCATCCAGTGGGAAGTGTTGCCTGACATTGAGATCCTCGCTAAAGATACCGGATTCTGTTCCAATTTCCATTTTTGAACCATCAGTGAATACGGATAGCCCCCTGAAAGGTAAGAAATCTTTCCAATCTTCTCTATCAGTGGCCACTATTTCCGGGCATGATGTAAAATCCAACACCGGAACCATATAGTCCGTTTTTTTGTTGGGTCCTTCGCTGCATCCATGTCTGCTGAACCATAACAGTATTAATGCGTGTCCCGACTACGTTTGTCTCCAAAGGCCTGCTTCTCGTAACCTTATTGCACATTTAAGTTTAAAATCACGTCCATTGCCGATTGTGGTATGCTTCGTCTAGCACCTGTTATGCCATTCGCTGTACACTACTTACCAGAATTTACTTAACATCCTTTTCTATAGCCCCCACCAAACAAGGCATCCGTAAGTTACTATGGGACGCACTACAACTGTGTATATCCAATATACCATTGCATGTTGTAGTCCCCAGCTTTTCCCTACAGAGTTCAGGCAGGCGTACAGGACATTTAGTCCTTTCTTCGTCCTTTCCTCCGTATTGCGTCTCCGGTTTAGTTTGCTATCCAAAATAACGCCTAGATATTTCGCCTCAGACGAGAGTTTCAATTCTACACCATCAATCACCCGCAGTCTGAAGTTCTCAAAGAGGTATTTGCGTGTGAATACTACTAGCTCCGTTTTCTGTGGATTGACATTCAGACCACAGCTTGTGGCCCATTTTGATAAAGATCGTAAGTCATCCTGTATGAGTTCACTCAAAGTTGGAGCAAACCTACTTGTGAACGAGAGGAGTACGAAAGTGTTTCCTTCACATTTGCAGCACACTCTGCATGTCCGTGACCAGATTTTCATATCTGTGCTTACAGGTGGGGATCCCTGTTTCAAAACCTTCTGGCTCTCGCTTTTCTTCAATATACCTTCTTTTTCCGCCTGAGGGGCCTGTCATCTCCCTCCTCTTCTCATTATATCGTTGTGTCACCTTAAGACTTATCATAGGCTGCACTTTTGCAAAGCGCATCACATGTACGTCCATAATGCATGAGACATGCTTTCCATCGATTACCAAATGATCAATTTAGTTTCCTGTCTTTTGTTCAGGGTATATGCAGGTTGCCTTGTGGATATATTTATGGAAGAATCTGGTTTCACTTGCTACTATGCCTTTTGCCGACGCGTAGGTAACCATATGAATCAAATTTAAATTCGAGTCTTTTTGCATGGCAGCAGTCAGTCTCTCATTTTTTGACCTTGACACATTTTAAAGGTTAGTAGAAAATATCGAAATATTAGCATGCCTACACTAAAGAAAGTTTCGTAAGAAATACGTTTTGACAGCACAATTTTAATACGTATTTGGTGGCGTGGCAAAGGGACTGTCAAAATGGTGTCGGGGGCCATGGGCCCCGCCTCTATTAAGGCGTATTTTGAAACCTTCAGACACAAAAAAGGTGTTTATAGATTTTATGTAGCAATACTTCTGGACCTTATCGCACAACAACTTGTAAGCTAAGATTCTCAGGCCGCAGGAGAACAAAGAGAGGACACAATTTAATTTGGTAAAAGGTTGGCTAGACAGTATGCTGTCTTGCAACCTACTCCCAACCTAACCTAACATATCAAGTCTGAAAAGTATTCACCTGGTTCACTGTAATAAAAAATCATGAAACGTTATCAAGATGGTAAACAAAAGTGGGCACGTGAAGCCCCAATATTGTATTCCAAGAATGTTTTTGGTGAAGACTGTTATCTAGTTGATTGTTATATAAGTTATTACCTTTACAACTATCCCAGCTTCGATATATTGTAATTATCACCCTGATCATTTAATATATTCTGCTCTTATCCTACAATTTATTCATGCAGTTTTTTGTGACCACAACTTTGCACAAATCAGGCATTTGGCGAAAGTGATTGTTGTTAAATTAATATATATAACTGTAATGACAAAACTTTTGACATTTAATTTAAACAGTTAATAGCAATTGATAGATTACAACAAATTAGGTTATTAACTTAACATGTCGTAATTTAATTGAAAACGTATTTCTGGAAATTGGCAATAAAGTCATCATAATCGTTTTCATAATTAATAACGATTACGCAAATGTGTTGACTAATTGTTAATGACTAAGAAAACAAGCGTTTAACTTTCAACCCTGCAAAAGGTCAAAGTTATCAATTTAAAGTTCACATAAAATTAGGCAATAAAAAATCATAAATTGTGAATATTAAACAGGTAAGTAGTGAGTGAATTTTGAAAATTATGTGACGAGAATCACAAAAAGATTTCAGGTAGGGTAGATTATATTGCCGACAAACGTTAAAAGGACGCTGGATATGGATAAGGATATTTGTCTGGAATGTCAGAATTCTCTACAGATATAGTGCTTCTATCATGGACATGTATATGGTTTACATTACCGTCATACAGGATATGCACTGGACGGCACAGGGTTGCACACAATGAAAGACTTGAGACATCCTTTACGGCTGCCATGCAGAGTGACTCGCATTTGAATGTGGGTTCATAGTCGGCAAGAGACATCTGGTCTCCCGGTTTAGCCCCATAAGTTAGTGAATAGCTAACTGACACATCAAGGTGAAATATTCACAGCAACACCAGAGATATGAAATTTAGTAGTGAGTGAAACCAGATTTCCACACAAAGATATCCTCTAGGGAACCTGGATATTTTCAGATCAAAAAAAAAAAAATTGAAGTTCATCGATTCTTAATTAAAACCAGTAAGAGACAACTAATTTTCTATTCTATTGATATTATTACTCGATTTCTAAAGTGGGCGGAGTGGTAAATTTGTATGGGAGGAACCTGAAGGGGTGTGGCTAGACTTCCAGCTTTTTCTCCAAAACTTTGTCCAGCTTTACAAAACTCAGAATAAGCTCACGATAGTGTCGAGTGTATTTATATTATTACTCCATCTCTAAAGTGGGCGGAGTGGTACATTTGTATGGGAGGTACCTGAAGGGGTGTGGCTAGACTTCCAGTTTGTTTCTCCAAAACTTTACCCTGCTTATACTTTACTAAATACGGAATTTGCTCACGATCGCGTTAGATCTTTTAATTATATTAATAGATTTCTAAAGTGAGCGGTACCAGATGGGTATGGGAGTTTTTTTTTCTTCAAACCTGTATTCTGCTATAGCTTTACCACAGAAACAAAAACGTGGTATTTATTACTATTTTTACTCCATCTCTAAAGTGGGCGGAAGGTACATTTGTATGGCATGTACAAGAATGGGCGTGGCTAGAATTCTAATTTTTTTTTTAAAAATTCTATCTTTACTTAATATAGAATTTGGGTATGATCGCGTTAGATTTATTGATATTATTAACCGATTTCTAAAGTGGGCGGAGTGTACATTTGTAACATAAGGGGCGTTTGTAGACTTCCAGTTTTTTCTTCAAAACTCCGCCCACTTTAGAGATAAAGTAATACCACTCCGGTCCATTTGTATGGGAGGTACCAGAAAGGGCGTGTCTAGGCTTCCAGATTTTTTACCAAAACTTTATCCTGCTTGAACTTTACTAAATACAGAATTTGGGCACGATCCCGTTAGGTCTATTAATAATATTAATCGATTTATAAAGTGGGCGGTACCAGATGTGTATGGGAGGTACCAGATGGGGCGTGGCTAGACTTCCAGTTTTTTTCTCAAAAACTGTATCCTGCTATAGTTTTACTAAATAAAGAACTTGGGTACGATCGCGTTGAATTTATTGATGTTATTACTGCATCTCTAAAGTGGGTGGAAAAGTACATTTGTATGGGAGGTACCAGAAGGGGCGTGGCTAGACTTCCAATTTTTTTTCCAAAACTTTATCTTGTTATAGCTTTACTAAGTTCAATTTGGGTACGATCCCGTTAAGTGTTTTGATATTATTACTCGTTTTCTAAGGTGGTCGGAATGATGTATTTGTATGGGAGGTATCAGAAGGGGCCGGCCATGTAGCCCATTTGCAATACCGTAAGTAGTTTTGGGGAAATATAAACTCGTGCAAAATTTCAAAACATTTAGTTGCGTATTTCGAAAGTTATCGTGCGTACCAGCCGGACAGACAGACAGACAGACGGACATGGCTCAAACGACTTAAAAAGTCATGAGTCGAATTTGGTTCAAAGAAACCTAGGGCCAAAGTGACTCATTCTATGTGTTACACTTTTGGGTGGTATCAAATGATATATACCCTCATGCCTAACGGTAATTGTATAAAAAACAAGACACCAAATTAGACGCGTGGTAATCGATGGAAGGCCAGTCTTAGGCATCATGCAGGTGCGTGTAACTTTTCTTCCTATTAATGGGCAGCAACAACAAAAATGTATCTATCAGTAGTCGCACGTAGAATAGAATTCCAAGCGCTTCGGTATTTTGCGCTCCGTAGATAGTTAGTCACACTAAGTGAAGATAGCAGCTCTTTCACCTCGTCCATCCAACAAAGTTTCGGTCGTCCCCTCCTGCACGCCCTATCGAGTTTATTGACCTTTCGTGTTGATGATAGTTCAAAATATTTTGCGAAGTATTTTGCTCTCGAAGGCTACCAGAATAGATTAATCCGCTTATGTCATTACCCAGCATTCTAAGCTGTAAAGCCAGACAGGTAGGATCAGAGTCTGGTAGAGTTGGATCTTTGTTCTCCGAAGGAGCACTTTGTCATTAAATCGCTTGTTTAGAGCACAGAAGCAGCGGTTAGCGATCAATACTCGTCTTTTGATTTCGAGGCTAATATAAGACTAGGTAGACAAAATCATCTACCACTTTAAAGTTATAGTTGTCAACGGTCACGCAGCGTCCCAGGCGAGTGAAAACAAATAACTTAATTTTGTCCTCAGTTATCACCAGACCCACTTCCGCCGACTGCATTTCAATGCTCGAAAAAGCCGCAGTAACATCCCGCAATCCACGGCCAATGATATCTATATCATCGGCATACACAAGCAGCATGTGACTTTTGTTGATGATGGCTTCGCGGGTATACCAAACTCAGTCATAGCATTTAACAGTTTCTGTCGTATCGGACTGTTGAATACAGCTTTGTTGTCGATGAACATATTGTTGGTGTCGATCTGCATTCCTTGGGTTTTCTCCAGGATTTGTCGTAGTGTAAATAACTGGTCGGTCGTGGATTTATCAGGTCTTAAGTCACACTGATAAGGTCCTATCAGGTTTGCCAGAATGGGCTTTAGTCTTTCACATAACACACTAGACAGGACTTTGTATGCGATGGGAAAAAGGCGATAGTTGGCACACGCACGTGGATCGCCTTTCATAAGCACAGGACATAAAACACTCAGTTTCCAATCATCGGGCATGCATTCCTTAAGCCAAACCGTTTGTATGAGCCGGTGCTTTCATGTTGCCAGCTCATTGCCGGCAGCTTTAAAAAGCTCTCATTATTATTTTTAAGCCTTGCGATCGCCGTGCGGATCTCGTTTTGCCTCAGTGGTGGACAATCTACTCCGTCGTCTACGATTGGTGTGATTTTGTTACTTATACTACCAACGGGAATGAGTAGAGATCAAATGTGTTCCCTCCATATTTCCGTGACCAGATTTCCGTCTCTGGTCTTACAGGTGGGGATCCCTGTTCCAAAACGTTTGCTTTTAACCTTTTGATAGCACTTTCGGGCTTCAGCTCTATCCTTGTAGTTTTCGATATCCTGTCTCTCTCTTTTCTTCCACAGACGGTTTTTCCGCCTAAACTGGCGTTTCATCTTTCTCTTCTTCTCATTATAACGCTCCATCACCACACGCATCACCATTGGCTGCAGTTTTGCCTTGTATGCAGCACCCATTTCCTCAAACATTTCGCGACATGCAACATTGTACCAGGGCTGGTCTAAGCGTAAGACTATGGTTGAACAAGTTCCGGTATAATGGAGAATGTCGCGCACTGACTGAACAATAGGATGCCACATATAAGGCATTGCTCTAGTTAAAGGAAAGGGACGAAATCCATCTTCTCAAATGAAAAACGTCTATGCTAGAGAAGATATTCCTATGTCGATAGGTAGAGTTAACATATATATACGTAGGTATAAACAGATTGACGCTGACCCTTTTCGACGCCAACCTTCGTTGTATGATCGGTTATTCTCTCTGTCCCTACGGCTCAGTTGCAATTGGTTGTATACCAGGTGGTTTTCTTCACACAGATACGATCGGCAACTCACATGTGCTCGAAAGTTTTGTTTTATACAAAACAGTCAGTATCTGCTTCAGTGTGTTGAAAGCAGCACCATACACATGCATATTTCGCATTCAAAACAAAAACAGACACAAGCACAGACAGAGAAACAACCCAGTGGCGGAAATTGAGAGGCCTTCTTCATATAGTGCATGCAGTAGACCTTATTTGGGAATAACATTTAAAATACGGAATGCAGAACGCATGATTTTTCATCAGATTTAAACATTTTATGGACAGACCTGCCAAAGGCATGTAAAAAGAATGCAGAGGGATTTCAAACACATCCCCTCGCGCTTCCAAATAACAAGTGTATTGCATGCCTTCTAAATGGAAAGAATTGTTAATACGTTTTCTTTCAACTTTTATGAAGGCCTGTCAGAGGCCTTTGAAAAGAATGCAGAGGGATTTTATACACATACCCTCCCGCTTCCAAATATAAGGGGTATTGCATGTCTTCCAAATGGAAAAAATTGTTAATTTCCGTGGAAGGTGTTCATGTGTTTTTTTTTTTTAAACAGTGTATAATTAGTATCAACCACACAATTTGAATGCATCTTCATAGGCTAGACAGTAGCATGACTGACTAACAATCACGAGGTAGTGCGTTCAAACTTCAGCAATGTTTACTGTCGTTGGAAAAAAAAATTTTAAGTATAGAGTTAAATATATAGAAGTGAGAAAAATAACCGGTGCGATCTCAAAAAACTAAATAATTTTAGGGTGCACTGTATAGTTTTTGTTTTATTTGCAAGTCTTTATTTTTTCATGTGTATGCAGGCCTTCCATTATGCCTTCTTATAGAAAGCTTCCATAGGGCCCTTTTGTAGAAAGTTTCCATGAGGCCTTCTTATAGAAAGCATCCATAAGGTCTTCTTATGGAAACCCGCGACGGAAGGCCTTATTTTCCAATGTCACGCAATCCAAAAGAATCCCTTCAAACTCATGAACAAAGACCTTCCTTCTCATGATTTCCACCGCTGGGAATATTCAACGAATGTTGGGTGAGCATAAGAGCACGTTTGTTGTGAGAACGCGACACTTTCATACAATTAGACATTCAACTCATGAATGAGGTATGGGATAGCTTGTTGTGAAATAATACGCAACGGCCGGTCCTCCGTAAGAAGGAAATCTAATTATAAGGCTCGTTACTACAACAGGGGCGTTGCTTAAACGTTAACTACTATAACTATTCGAAGTGGTAGATGATTTTATCTACCTAAACTCTACAGTCAATAAAGCTTGTCTGTATAACTTAAACTTAATTTCCCTTTGCACCCCATGAATGAGGTATGGGATAGCTTCTCGCGTTGTTGTGAATTAACACGCTTTCTATTTTTAGATTCACAACTAACGGCACCTACTTATTTATCGACAAATGCGAACGTCACTGTTGTGAGAAGCTCTTACTAGACACGACGATTGAATCGACGCTTAATACTGCGAAGTTGCTGTCAAACAACATTCGAGGGGAGCCGACAATGAAAGAAAATTTTATTTATTTTTTTTCTTTTAAGATGACTGGAGCCAGGTTTGAACCTGCGATCTCCCGCATGGTAGTCGCGTGTTCTAACCACTATGCCACGGCTTGTCTGTATATCGTCGGATTATTATGCAAACCTGCTTACTCCCTTTCAGCACAAAAAACTATTTATATTTTCAACTTGAAAGAACTAGTATATGGTATCTACCTGTATCGATGTATGGTGCAGAATCCTTGTGTCATAAGCATGTTATTATTATTATTATTATTATTAGCCTTTAAAACAACTTGACACATATATATATTTATATCTGAGTGCCTAAGTCAGAGGCCGAAATGATCAAAGATTTCCATTCGCTTCGATCTTGTGCGCACCGTCTCCAGTCAGTCCTACCAAGCAGCGTCAGTGATTCCTCCACCTGGCCCTTCCAACGTAGTCGCGGTCTCCCTCTTTTGCGCCGTCCTTCGAGGTCTTGATAGAATACCTTTCGCGTTGGAGTTTCCTCATCCATTCTCACGACATGGCCTAGCCAGCGTAATATAACTCGTATAGCTCATGGTTCATCCGAATCCTAAACTCGCCGTTTACGCAAATGGGTCCATATATTTTGCGGAGTATTTTTCTCTCAAACACCGCCAGATGAGCTGAATTTGCCTGTGTAAGCACCAAAGATTCGGAGGCGTACAACAGGACCGGTAAAATTAGTACCTGGTACAGCTGGACTTTGGTGGTTCGAGATAGGGTGGTGTTTATGAAGTGCTCGCGTAGTCCAAAGAAACACCTGTTGGCGAGCACTATTCTCCGTTTTATTTCGAGGCTGACACTGTTGGTTTTGTTCATGGCGGATCCGAGGTAGATAAATTCATCCACTACCTCAAAGCAATAGTTTTCAACGATCACGCAGCGTCCCCAACGGGTGGACACTTTGTTCGATGATACCATTAACTTCGTCTTGTCCCTATTCACTGCCAAACCCATTTTCGCTGACTCCCTTTTAACTGATGAGAAAACAGTTGTTACCTCTCGCATCGTTCGCCCGATAATGTCGATATCATCGGCATATGCGAGCAGCATGTGGCTCTTATTAAATATGGTGTCAGACATGTTAACCGCTGCTTTCCTTAACACCTTTTCCATCACTATGTTGAACAGCATACATGACAAACCGTCACCCTGTCTAAGACCTCTCGTCGTATCGAACGGTGCAGATAGATCCTTGCCAATCCGAACAGAGGATTTGGTATTCGTAAGGGTACACCGGCAGAGACGAATTATCTTCGCAGGAATACCGAACTCAGACATGGCTTCGTATAGTCGATGCCTGATGGGACTATCGAATACAGCTTTGTAATCGACAAAGAGGTGGTAAGTGTCGATTTCCTTCTCATGGGTTTTCTCAAGAATCTGCCGTAGTGTAAATATCTGATACGTCGTGGATTTGCCTGGTCTAAAGCCGCACTGATAAGGTCCAATCAGGTTTTCCACAATTGGCTTTAGACGTTCACACGGTATGCTAGACAGGACATTATACGCAATCGGTAAGAGGCTTATTTCACGAAAGTTTTTACACTCACTACGGTCACCTTTTTTGCAGATTGGACATAGCACACTGAGATTCCAATCCTCTGGCATGCTCTCCTGAAGCCAAATGTTCTCTATGAGCTGTTGCATGCTCAAAACAAGCTCATCTCCACCCGCCTTAAACAACTCAGCTGGAAGACCATCAGCCCCAGCGGCCTTGTTGTTCTTTAGGCGGGATATGGCAGTAGTTATCTCAGCTTGGCTCGGAGGTGGATACTTGATGTTATCATCTCGGATTGGTGCATAGTCTTCATCCGCCAAGTTTGCACACATCAATAGGCTGCAGAAGTGATCTTTATATATTCTCAGTACGCTCTCGGAGTCAGTAACGAGATGACCATCCTTTTCTTTACAGGAGGGAAGACCTGACCTGAACATGAACTGTACGAGCGATATAGCGACAAAGAAGTGGTTAAGCGCTTTGAAATACAGCTGTTGAAGTGAAAGGGTCATGTCGTGCACATGACACATGACAAAAACTCCAGCTTGTAGTCTTCAACGGCGCAGCAGAGGGCGTCCAAAGTTTTGTTTGAAATACCAGGTTATTGAATACCTTGCAGGACTTAGGGCGACGAACTGGGAAAGAGGCGATGTTTAACGAAGCGCATATGATACTTTTTTATGAGCGTCGTATAATCGTCAATTAACATTGAAAGGAAAAATGCCACTATATAATTAAACAAGTAAACATAAAATATTAATTTACTTAATAATTTATTCATCACTTTAAATTAAGTTCCAAATACTCTAATATTTTATTACAACAATATCAAACACAATATTTCACTATACACATTATAAAATTATACCACTAGATTAGAGTTTTCTGGATAGGCTCCTAAGAATTGTATAACCCAGCCAGTACCATCATAATTGACCGTCTTGTGGAAACGCACTGTAACCAGACTACGACTGCTAAGGTAAAAGGACGGCTCATCCTATAAAGCAATATAATATATTCAATCAAACAATATTGCACAAAACAGTTTTCGTTACACTTACTTCACCACAAAATTGTCGCACCACCTTGCCACCCTGTCCATTTTCGGGTATATCATGCGTTTCATATTCTATAAACTGTAAATAATCCGTATGACAAGTACTCTTCGCTCCCATATTGAAGATCGTAAATCTGAGCATAACTTTCATATTTCCCGGTACTCGAACATTCCAACGACAATCCGAGTTCTGGCGTACATTATTCGGATAGAAAGGATTGGTAAAGACACCAGCGGTATTGTAAAAGTCACCACCACAACCGGGTCCATTGCTGCTCGCCAAATAGGTAGCATCGAATTGAGTGTAGTAACCGCTTAGCTTCATGTGCAAGCGCAATTCATTGGTCGTCGAGAACAAGGACTTGCCCGACTCAATATATTCACATATTTTTTGTAAAGAAGTATTGGTGCGAGCTTCAAAAACTTCGACATACTCGCGCTCACAATTATACTCGGAGAACATAAGATCAGTGTAATACAAACTCAAGGTGGTATTGACGGGAGATTTAATGTAAATATCGCAATAGTCACTAGACTCGGAGAGTTTAATGCGTCCCTGGGTACCGGTGAAGTTGCGGAAACAACCTGACGGAGAAAAAGGACATGTGAAAGAATAATCAAAAAGAGTTAGTAATTCATAATCTTACCCTCTGCTGCGGTAGCTTTTAGTTTGAAGCCTGTCTTAGCAATTTGCTCATTTGACTTGAATTTTACGAATACCGACTTGGAGGTGGAGAAGTAATCATCGGGTAAACGATTGCCACAATAGATATGTTCGGTAGCAAAGTCTACTTGAAAAGCATAGTCGGATGAGCCCTTGTTTTCACCATTGAATACAAGTTTGGTACCCAGACCGTTGTCGATGTAATCGGCATCCTAAAGTTTAAGGAAATAAAGTTGTAATAATAATAGAGCAAGAAATATAGAGAGAGGATAGGAAGCAGATAGGATAGATAAATTGCATAAATGGGAAATTGAGATAGAGTGTTAGTCTTGTACTTGATTACTTACATCACTGTTAATAATTTTCACATAATCCGACGAACAGGAACCATTTACATCCGCACCCTCAATATCGAGTTTTTCGAAATTCAAATGAATGTTATTATCACTCTTGATCTTCCACACACAGTTTATGTTATCCGGATATTTGCCATTGCCATTATCGGGAGATACTATAGTTGCAGTCTATAGTGATGAGAATAATAAAAAATTTTAATGCAGGACAGTGTTTTTGTATTTAAGCTATGTAGTGTCAGGTTATCAGTCAGGTAAACTGACTAATAAATACCATCACCCAATATACCAGTCTTGAGTTAAGTCTTGAGTTATTGAAACTAACCGATTTTTAATTAAATTTCATGCCGTTGTGGATGTTAAGTGTATCTTGCATCTCAAGCCGACTCACAACCTCCTTCTTGGTGGCATCTGGGCAACGCACAGTGGAAAATCGTAGAGTAAGACCAGCCCATAATTCATTTCTAAAAAAGTTCGAATTACACCAAAATTTTTTTTCTATCGAAAAGCTAAGATGTCAAACTTAATAATTTGAGCAAAATATTTGATGTTTGGTCAATAGTAATACCCGGAAATAAGGACCGTATTCACATCATTTTACGACAACGATTTATTACTATAAAAATAAAACATATTTCAGATCATATTTTGAATATTATTTACATTACAATTAAGGAGTTATATACCTCATTGGAAAGGTAATTTGATGTAGATTCCAATTTTATAAAGAGCGGACCAGGTTTTAGTGAAAACTATTAAAATTTAAGCTCCTGAATGATGTAAAGTTGTTTTGGCTGCATGCAAAAACTTTGGTAAGTCTTTTAGTTAGGAGCTGCGTTTAGCTCTGCGCTCATATGTAAAAAAATTCAAAGCTTAATATATTAATAAAATACTATAAAAATTTTAGCTGCATATTCGTGCATAAACAGAAGTTACATTCAATAATGTTAAAAAACTCAGTTATTTAGATAAAAAAAAACTCATAAAAAAACAAAGTTTTTGGCTATAAATTCGTTACTCTAGACTAGTAATGATCTAAAATTGAATAACCTACCACTTGTGCCAAACAAACCAATACAAGGTACAAGGTAAACAAACTGGTAAATACCATCACCCAATATACGATTTTGTTTAAGTCTTGGGAGATAGCAGAATGGGTGTGACAAATAGTAAGGTTTCCTGAGGTTTTGCCTCATTACCATATAAATTAACTGACCAAATTTCATTATCCCCCAGGCGCCCGTTTGGAAATTATGGGAGAAGTATTAATTTCCCAAAAATATATCATTTTGTTTGGGTGGGACCAAAAGGGGTTAACTGATATAGTCCATAATCATTCTCGATTTAAATATTCATAAGGTGTTTGGTCATCACTGTCTTTGTGTTTGGTCGTGTTTCTGAGTGTCTTGTGAATTATTATTATTTTTTCTGTTTTTAATCTCTCTTTTATTCTTAAAGTGTTCTAAATATAGATAATTTAAAACATTGTGCTAATTTTGAGTGTTTGTCGCTAACGTTTGTGTGTTTTTAAAGTGTTTTTAAATAATATACTTAAAAACCTAATTACAACTACAACTTTATAGTGTTTCGTTTTTGCGTCATTGTTTGTATTCTCATCTATTACTTGCTTTTGTTTTGTATTTGTCGGTAAGTCTTCTGTTTTAATCTGTTATACTTACATCTGTTTTCTTAATATTCTGTTTCTGTTTTCTGTTCTGTTTTCTGTTTTCTTAATATTCTGTTATACGTATATCTGTGGTTTCTGTCTTTGCTATTTTACTTACAAGTATTGCCATATCTAAATTTCTGTGTTGCCAATTTTTCTTAATTATGAATTGTTTAAGCGATTCTTGTAATGTTACGGGTACCGAACGAATGGTAACCTGCTGGTTATGCATTGGGCATTGTCATTTGAAATGCAGTGGACTTAAAAATCGTGATGCTGACGCACTTGCTGATAGTAGTAAATTCCTCCAATGGACATGTCCTAAGTGTAGAGCGATTGATATAGAATTTTACAAATTCTTTAAAAGTTCCAAAGGCGATTTCGAACAACTTACTAGAGATTTTTTATCCTTGCAAAATAAACTTCTTGCTTTTGGCGAGCTATTTAATAAATTCCCGATTTTAGATAAGTTTGTCAATTTGCAACAACCTTTGTCTCCGAAACGAAAAAAACCAGCAAATCAAAATCATAATCAACCTCCGAATATTCCCATCAATAACACCATAAATTCAACTGATCTTGCTGCTGCATCTACTCTGCCGCTAAATATTACAAATGAGCCAGCTATTTCTGATGCTTCTGATTCTACAAATACAATTAATCCATTTTCTTCTTCTGCTCTTCCGTCTTCATCTGGTAACGCGAATCCTAGTACTCCAAACACTGCTATTGTTCAAAAAATGGATGTTTTGAATCCCGCTAAAAACGTTCCTTCTCCATTAAATATGGCTTCTAATTCTTCAAATAAATTCTTTTCTCCATTAAATAGTCCAATTTATCAAAAATCCGATAATATTCCTAAGAATTTAAAGGTGGTTTCTAAGAAGAAAACTATTTTTGCTGCGCGTTTTGCTGCAGAAACAACTGAACATGATGTTACATATTATGTAAAAGAAAAACTTGGTGTTGATGTTGAAATGATGTCAAAAAATATAAGAAAACTGGTTCATCCACTGACTTTTGTAATTACTCCATTGCGAGATCACAATATAATATGGCTAACACCGTGGCGTACAAAAATTATATAAATCGTATGAAAATCCAATTGAAAAAAAATCCGAAATCCTTTTACAAGTTTGTAAATTCCAAACGTCGCTCGTGTGAATTTCCTAGCTCCTTAAAACTTGGCAACGTTATAGCGAACGATGATTTATCAATCTGTAATATATTTGCAGACTTTTTTGCATCAACTTACTCCACATACAGTTATGATTCAAGTATGCCCTATCCTTTTATTATTCAAGACACATCATCAATAAATTTTTCATTTGTAAGCAGCAGTACAGTTTTGACAAATTTAAAAGCGTTAAAAAATTCCTTTATTCCTGGTCCTGATGGCGTTCCTAGCAATATTCTTAAACATTGTGCTGCTTCCTTGTCCGTTCCCCTTACAAAAATGTTTAATGAGTCATTGCGTACAGGATATTTACCACCCCTATGGAAAGAATCATTTATTGTGCCATTGTTCAAATCTGGTAGTAAAATTAATGTGACCAACTACAGAGGGATTGCTCAATTAAGCGTCATTCCTAAACTTTTTGAGAAAATAATAACTGATATGCTGAAACATCAAGTCACATCCTTATTATCATCATGCCAGCACGGATTTCGTAAATCCAGGTCCACTACAACTAACATTTTGGAACTTACCACAATCATAAACAACGGTATTAAAAACCGAAGGCAAACAGATGTTATCTATACCGATTTTAGTAAGGCCTTTGATAAAGTGAATCATAACTTATTATTGTACAAATTGGATGCCATGGGTTTTAGTAGTTACTTGTTATTGTGGTTAAGAAGCTACTTAGAAGATCGAACACAACGGGTTAAATTTAAAAATGCTGTTTCCAAAAAAATTAAGGTATTGTCGGGTGTTCCACAGGGAAGTCACTTGGGTCCTGTGCTCTTCACCCTGTTCATTAATGACCTTCCGTCTGTTATAAAAAATTCGCATGTTCTTATGTATGCTGATGACGTAAAAATATTCCGTACGTTAATAAATCCTGACGATGACTATTTACTACAATCCGATCTTGATAGCTTTTCCAAATGGTGTAAAATTAATTTGATGGAGCTTAACATTAAAAAGTGTAAACATATGTCTTTTTATAGAGTAAATCATATCCATACCAACTACTTCTTAAATAATACTGAACTCGATTATGTTATAACCTTTACAGATCTTGGTATCCTTCTAGATCATAGTTTAACATTCCGTCCACATATTTCCCTAACAGTGAATAAGGCTTATGGTGTCCTGGGGTTCATGAAACGTTGGAGTAAAGAGTTTGCTGATCCCTGTGTTACAAAACAATTGTACATTTCATTGGTTCGTCCTATTCTGGAATATGGTTCAGTCATATGGGACCCATGTTACTCGATCCATATTAATTTCGTTGAATCAGTTCAGAAACAATTTCTTCTTTTTTGCCTACGTGGACGTGGTTGGAACCCACATAACTTGCCATCCTACGAGTATAGACTTAATCAAATAAAGTTACCAACATTGAAAAGTCGGCGTACTATGCTTAATATTTCGTTTTTGTTAAACATAATACGTGGTGATACTGATTCAAACTTTTTATTAAGTAAAATTCAAATAAATGTTCCTGTTAGATTAACCAGAAATTTCCAACTTCTACTTATAAACCACTTCAATTCTAATTATGCTAATAATGATCCGTTCCGACGTTTATGTGTTCAGTTCAATAAATATTATAATATCATTGATTTGTCCGAAAACAGAACTGCATTAAAGCGGAATATAATTTTACATTTAAATAATTTATTTTAAGAATATTTTTTTATAATTGTATATATGTAAAAATGTTTAGTCTGTAAGGATTTTTGTTAGTCCATAGACTTAAATAAATAAAAAAAAAAAAAAAAAAAAAAAAAAAAATAATCGTACAACTAACGCAAAATTTGACTCAATTAAGTGTTCTTACAAAAAATATATGCATATAAAACTATAAGGGTGAATTTGGCAATTTGTACAGGAGTTCCCAGAAGGGGTGTATCAAATAGTTAGGTTTTTTGAGGTTTTGCCTCCTATTACAAGATAAATTAACCGACCAATTTTCATTACCCTCCAAGTGTCCGTTTGTAAGTTATGCGAAAAATAGTATTTTTTCCCAAATAGGTCATTTTGTATGAGAGGTACCAGAAGGCGTGAACCGATATAGTCCATATTCATTCCTGAGTCCATTCTTATAAGAAAAATATCTTACCCAACATGTTATTGAATTTAGTGTACTTACAAAAAAGATATGTATGTAAAACTATGAGGGTCAATTTGGTCATTTGTGTGGGAGGTACCGGAAGGGGTGCGTCTAAGGTTGCGGTTTTCTTAGGGTTTGTCTACTTTTGCAAGATAAATAAACTGACGAAATTCAAATATTCTCCGGTCGTCCGTTTGGAAGTTATGAAAGACAAATTAATTATCCAAAAATAGGTAATTTTGTATGGGAGGTACCAGAAAGAGTGGTGCTGTTCTGCCCATTTACAATCCCATTAGTTCGCTTTGAAAAACATTAATACTTGTAAATTTTGATACCGATCCGTTAAGGTTTACTCGAGATCCTGCTCACCAGCACTCCAGCCAGCCTGCCAGACAGACGGACATAGCTCAATCGTCTTAAAAAGTCCTGAAACGAATTTGGTTTTAAGATATTTGTGGTCTTACTCGTCTCCTATAATGTGTTCCACTATTTTTCGTATCAAAAATTGTACCAAATACATGTACAAGTCATCTCTATATGCTAAAAATAAACTTTTTACCTCTATTATGAAAAAAGTTCTGGTTTAATTTAGTTCATATTTTATAAAATAATAGCACATACATTTAAGATTATTCGTGCAAAATTTCAGAACTCTATCTTTAAGAACAAAAAAGTTATAGATTTTTGATCCGATAAGCACTAAAATTTTCCACTGTGCAACGGTGTTCGTGATATTTTTTTTATCATGAATAGCGGCTGATAGAGAGCGACGAACCCTGATGGTTGGGCTAGCCACCCACCTTCAGGTCCTTTACTGGCTATGAAAACACATCAAAGAAAAAGTAACAAACGGACGACCCCCGCAGACGAAATAAGGGCCACGATTTAAGGATATACACCTGAAACATCTGGACTCTCTATAGAGAAGGTGCCACTATCCAACTGGCGGTTGTCCTCAAAAAATATAAGGCTGACATCGCCACCATCCAAGAGATCAGATGAACAGGACAAGGATGCTCGCAACGTAAAAATCTATTACAGCTGTCATGCCGAAAATCAAGAATTTGGATGTGGATTTGTAGTTGGCGAGAGATTCAGACATCTCGTCTCGGGATTCAATTCTGTTAGTGATTGAATAGCCGCAATCCGCATCAAGGCGAAATATTTCACGCTGATTTGTGCTCATACACCCCGACGGAACATAAAGACGATGAGTTTAAAGATGCATTTTACGAGTGCCTAGACGAAACATACGACTGCTGCCCTGGCCATGGCATTAAAATTGTTCTAGAAGATTTTAAATGTAAAACTAGGAAGGAAAGATGTTCTTGAAGCATCGTGGGTAAATTAGACGTGCATACCGATACGTCAGATAACGGGATTAGGCTGGTTCACCGGAATATGTTAGCGAATGGAACCAGATTCCGGCATAAAGATATCCGCAAGGCAAAACACCAAAAATCAAATTGATCATGTGGTAATTGATGGCAGGCATGCATCTAGTGTCATGAACGTGCGTGTGATCCGTGGTGCTAATATTGGCTCGGATAATTACCTGGTTGCAGACAAGGTGCGCACAAGCAGAGTGAAAAACGCAGGTAATCAACCACAAACAAAGCTGGACTTGGCGAAGCTACAACCCCCAGAGATAGTCACTGCCTACTCCAATCAGCTCCCCCAACTCCTACATCACAATTCCTCTACTTCTGACGTACCTGATACACAGTGGCAGCATATAGCGCATTCCATGGCAACCGCCGCAACAACCGTTCTAGGATATGAAAAACGGCGATCAGACGAATCCTGAAATCCACCAAGTCAAGCCGAGGTAAGCAGAGCAATATCGCGGCTGAAACATTTTAAAGCAGTCGGTGCCGACGGACTTCCGGCAGAGCTCTTCAAGTCCGGTGGGGAGGATCTGATAACGAGCATTCAGCAGCTCCTACGCACAGTTTGGCTTAAAGAGTGTATGCCCGATGATTGGAATCTTAGCGTATTATGCCCTGTGCTGAAAAAAGGTGATCCAAGTATCTGCCCCAACTACCGCGGGATCAGCCGTTAAACCATCGCATATAAGGTCCTGTCGAGCGTGCTATGTGAACGACTAAAGCCAGTGTTATCCAACCTGATCGGGCCTTATTAGTGTGCCTTTAGATCTGGTAAATCAACAACTGACCAGGTATTCACACTCCGGCAAATCCTGGAAAAGATCCAAGAGAAACAGATCGACATGTACCATCTTTTCGTCGACTATAACGCTGCATTCGACAGCCGGATACGGCAGAAATTACTCAAAGCCATGGCTGAATTTGGTATTCCAGCGATACTGATACGTCTTTGCGGAATGACGTTGACTGCCACGAAGTCTTCAGTGAAGATTGGCAAGGACCTTACGGAGCCATTCTATACCAGACGAGCCCTAAAACAAGGCGACAGCCTATCGTGTGACCTCTTCAACATAGTGATGGAGATGATAATGATGAAAGCTGTAGTAAACACGAGTGGCAAGATATTCAACAAAAGCTACATGCTACTCGCGTACGCTGATGACGTAGACATCATCGTTCGAAAACTGCTGGATGTGACTGCAGCCGTCTCAGGTATATAGAAAGAATCATCAAAAATTGGTATAGTGGTGAACGAGGACAAAACTAAGTTATTAGTTTCAACGAACAAAGAATCTACTCGTTTGGGAAACTGCGGGAACGTTGACAACTATAATTTCGAGGTGGTAGATAATTTTGTCTACCTAGGCTCCGCCATCAACAAAGCAAATAATGTCAGCCTAGAATCCGGAGAAGAATCCTGCTTGCAAATAAATGCTACTTCGGACTAAGCAAGCGATTCAATGACAGAGCTCTCTCTCGACGAACAAAACTCCAGCTATACCAGATACTGGTTCTACCTGTCTTAATGTATGGCTCAGAATCCTGGGTTATGACACAAGCGGATGAATCGGTTCTGGCGGTATTCGAGAGAAAAATACTTCGTAAAATATATGGGCCCATCATCGTTAACAGGGAGTATCGGCGTCGTATGAATCATGAGCTGTACGAGCTGTACACTGACATTGACGTGGTCAAACGCATTAAGGTGCAACGGTTGCGTTGGCTAGGTCATGTTGTACGCATGGACGAAAATGCTCCAGCTCGAAAAGTCTTCGACAATGAACTCGATGGACGGCGTAGAAGAGGGCGACCAAAATTCCGTTGGAAAGACCAGGTTACTGAGAACCTTACAGAACTCGGTGTGACTAACTGGAGAAGATACGCAGAAGATCGAGGCGCTTATAATATTTTTCTACGTGCGGTATATAATCCACTGGGATTGCATAGAAGTACCGGCTAAGTAAGTAAGTAAGCAGTAAACACGAGTGGCACGATATTCAAAAAAAATGCTACTCGCGTACGCTCATGACGTAGGCATCATCGATCGAAAACTGCGGAATGTGACTGCAGTCGTCTCAGGTATGCAGAAGGAATCAGCTAAAATTGGTCTAGTGGTGAACGAGGACAAAACTAAGTTGTTAGTTTAATCTACACGTTTGGGACGCTGCGTGAACCTTGACAACTATAAATTCAAAGTGGTTGATAATTTTATCTGCCTTGGCTCCGCCATCAATAGCACTTATAACGTCAGCCTTGAAGACCGGACAAGAATCCTGCTGACCAATAGTGGTTCTTAATACTGGTTCTAAATCTTGATGTATGGTTCACAATTCTGGGTTATGACACAAGCGGATGAATCGTTACTGTCAGTATTCGACAGGAAAATACTCTGTAAAAACTTTAGGGACCCATCATCTTTAATGGGGAGTATTGACGCCGTATAAATCATGAGCAGAAAGAGCTGTATACTAGGGTATCCATTCGATGAATATTTGATTTATTCGAGAGCTACGATACAATCTTCGGTGTATGCGGCGGGGGCGTGCTACATGTCTGTAAACGTCTGGCCAAAGGATCCAAAATCCTATTCCCGACTGTTTACGCTTATATACGTGATTTCATTTGAAAAAACAGTTTATAGTGTGAGGGTATTTATCAATCAGTTCACCTGACTGATATTCTCGTACTGTTTTTTTTATTAGGTTTTTTTTTTTGTGGTCCTGCGACCTAAATTATTACCTACAATCATGTTCATCTCACTTACCTTCGTACTAGTCAAGTCCACAAGATGTTGGCCGCACATCTTTGGCACCGAACGTATCTTCGCCATAAATCCGCTACTTGTCTCCTTCTCATCCGTCACGAATCTTAGCATGGCCGCATGGCGTGACGTCACCATTTGTGTTGGCAGTTCGTGGCCACAAAATCGTCCTATTAAATCAGAAAATGTTCCGGAACCATCACGAACTTCCAGATAATCATCTAGACAGTTTGTTGAATTTTCCACATGGAAAGTGCTGAATTCGATTTGTAACTGGCGATCTGGGGAGGTAATGAAGATCCACGAACAATCCAAATTATTGGCATATTGACCGGAGAATTCATTAAACTCATAGGTACTGTTTGACGCGTGCAAATAGATGGTGTGATCACAATTAGGTATGAAATTCACATAGGCTCTGAAACCCCGCGAAGGGTCACGATCATCAGAGTAACTATAGATCAAGCCTGTACTTTGGGATATCGTTAGAGCTGGCAATTTGCCTGTAAGGTTGCCGCAGAATTTAGCCAAACGTTGGTCTTCGACCACATTGAGACCCTTGTAAATTTCCACAGCATCATAAGCACACATACCTTGACCTTCAAAATCGAATTCATCAAACTTGATAATGATTTTATGGTTGACAGGGGCTTGCAGCTTCCATGAGCATTTGCTGCCATGAGGATACATTTTACTGTTAGAGTCCCTAGGTGATTCTATTACAGAGGCATTGGTGATCACGGCACCACATTTGTTGTGGCCGTATTCCATAAGAAAACCTTTGGAAGCATAACTGGCATCGGTGCGTAAGACAATAGAGATAAATTGCTTAGATCTGATTTCATAATTGTATTTGCGACCACACAGAACTGATTGTACTTCAGTGTTGACATTGTCCATGGTGGTTACGGTAACATTGTCGAAAACACATTTCACCGTGGGCGCATCCTCCACTTCGAATTCAACGAAACGTACATAAAGACTATCCGATTCCGTTTTATTGACTGCTGGGTCAGGCACGACGGTATAGTTACACACTAGATTATGATGATAACCATCCGGATAGCCGGGAGTGCTAATCTGCTGCAATGTGTCTTTGGCATACAAGAGACCTCCACAATTTCTTTCGAAACTAACTGTAAAACCATCAGCCGTCACTGCCTCATCGGAACGGAATATCAAACGCATTTCAGTGCTGGTGGAGTTAACGACATTGGGTGGATTGCGTCCACATAATGTTTGCAAATCCTGCCATTCCCCTAACTCGGTTTTTTGTTGTACTTTTAGATAATCCTTGGTACAGTTGGGACTCGATTCGATGAAGAAGCGACCTTCGAAAACCGCAGCCAAATGGAAACCAGGATCGGTGGCTAGATCCCAGATACACTCCACGTTATTCTTGTATTGGTAGTCGAACATTACTTGGCGGTAGGGATAGATGAGAGTACCACCACAACCACTGCCCTCGTGCACGGTTAGATTGAAGGTGGACTTGTTGTTGTAGCTTTCGGTGATGAACTCAAAGAAAACGCCGCCCGTCACCACAATGTTCTTGATGGACGACTGGGCACAGTAGCGACCTAAGTGGGGAGAATTTTGATTGGGCCCATTGTAGACGATCAGATACTCGTCTTCACATTTGCCCTTGAAATCGGTGCTGAGACTAATGTCCATTTGCATTTCTGACATAATATCGTCAAAACTGGGAGGTTCGTCCGATGCCGATGAGCCCCACACCGCCCAGGCACATTCCAAGTGACCCGTATGTTGCGTCAAGTTCGGTTGAGTCACTGTGAATTCATCATAGTACATCATGGACCATATGCCACCGCACTCATAGTAGGCATAATGCAGTTGCAACTCCTTCAGGGCGTTTCTCTGATTGCCGTTTATTACCAGCGAGGTAGCGAAGGGCAATCGGACCGAGGGTTGGGTTTCATTGCGACACAACAGATTGGGCAGCAATCGGCTATCGCCTACATACAGTTGCAAAGGCGTGAAATATTGACAGCTGTAAGGTATCCAACTCTGCGACTCATACTTCACATGACTGTTGATACGCACCGAAAATGTTCGGTTGTAGGCCGGCTTTATGTCATACGAACAATAGACATCTGTGCCATTGTCACGCTTAAATATCATATTATCGCCGATGGACTTGGAGTTGAGCCAGAAGTTTCTCATGCAATAAACGGTCATTTCGTTAGCGCTGAATTGCAGTTTGAAGCCACGATTTTTGTTAAAGGGTAATATGAGGGCGTCTATGCGCATGGTGTTGTCGGTGGAGTAGATAACGGCGGGCGGTGTATTGGTAATGCGCGTTATGACCGAGGTAGTCTTAAAGTCATTGCTGAATACGACTCTTCTAAACATGCGACCCTTGGCCTGATCGGAGCCGGTATCGAAATCAAGGAATTCGGCCTTAACGCGTCTGCCCTTGGGTACTTTGATATTCCATGAGCATTGCACGGGTATACTATTGCCCATGGGGTAATTGGGTGTTTGCAAAATGCCCTGGTAAGCCTCAATGGTTTCACCACATCGCGTGCCTATAGTAGTGTAGGTCAGTTTAAAACCATCAGGGTTATGGTAGCCATTGCGTATCTTATAACGCACCACCAGCTTATTGGTCTCAACAATGTAGCGTGAAGTGGCATCGCCGCACAAGTACAAAGTATCCGTTATGTTGTCGAAACCAGTTGTAAAGGCATCAATCTCCTGCAGCTCTATATGAGTAACACTGGTGCAGTCCTCCACTTCACTTGATTCGTCTAACTTTAGGTGATCCACGGACAGATTTATAGTCGATCCCAGTTCAACTTCTATGGTGTACACACATTCCAGTTCCTTTTCATTGGGCTTGAGCCTTAAGTTGTCAGGAGGTTTTATAACACCCTCTGGATCGTAATAGAAACCGCTACAGCGGCTGATACTGATGTTGGCCTGGAAGCCTTTGTGAGGCTCGGACACGTCCGTGTAGTACATGAGACGCAAGATGTTGCCAGTTGAGCGTATAGAATTGGGTTTGGTTTTGCCGCAGTACTTACCCACCAGCGGAGCCATTTCCGTTGAGCCATCATTGATTTGTATATACTCCAACGAACATTTTTCCAGCTCCGATGAATCTACCAAGTCAAAGTCTCCAAAGAAATCCACTGTGATAGTTTTGTGCAGCGGAGCAATGATCTTCCATATACACTCAGAGTGTGGATTGGGTATATTGGGATAATTGGGCGAGTGTATGGTTTGCACCTGGTCAAATTTAGAATTCTCGCTGAGTACCACCTCGCCGGAGCATTCGTTGGCGATTTCCTCATAGTGGAAGGAGGCACGATAACCGGGGAATCCAATGCGTGAGAATTTTATGTAAGCTCGGTTCGAGGAAGTTTCCAATATGTCTGTTATGTCATTATCACAATATTTGCCTTTGCCCAAGAAGGGAGAATCTTCAGCGATGCCATTGCGTACCAAAAAGTACGATTTGCAAGCGCCACCACCATTGGGAGCATGTAGCAAAGAATCGGGAAAACGCAAACGTATACGCCGACCCTGGCGCACTGTAATGGACCATATACACTCGTTGCTGTACGACACCATGCTACTTCGGGCTTCGGTAATGTTGACAAACCCCCGACGACCCTTCAGTTCCGAACCACATTTTGTGGTGAACAGTGAGGTGAAACCCGTCTTGTTGACACCCGAGTCTGTGGTGAACTCCAGCTTCAAGTAGGGCGTTCCATCGTACCTTTGCACCTTGTCTGTTGTTTTCTTACATATTGTATCCAATGTTTTCCATTCCTGCAAATCTTTGCTCGACGATATTTTAACAAAATCAGCAAAGCAATCGGAAAATTCTTCCAGATCGACCTTTAGGAACGTAACAACCGCATGCATGGCTGGATCATTGGGTATGATGGTCCAAGCACATTTTAAATTGTCATCATATCCATTGGGATAACCGGGTGAACTGAAGAGAAGTGATGCATTTACGCGTATAGTTTGTGAGCCACAGAGTTCAGCAATTTTTTCGGCGGTGCGATTATTGCGCACTACTTCTTTGGACAGCTGTTCCCATTCGAATTGGAAGGGCCCACGGGTGGCGGTAAAGTATAAAATGTTAGTATTGGATTGGACGACATGACTAGTAGAGTAGTCAATGGGAGCGCCTATGTCGGAGTAGCCGTCGTAGAACTAAAAAAACACAAGAGAATACAAAAAAATTTTTGTGTTTGATAAGGGTTAGGATAGATAATTCCCAATCCTTTAGGTTGATATACACTAAACTGTAAATACTTCCTTGCTTGCTTACCTTAATGTACGGCATATCTGTGTCCACAATGTGTTTTATAGACAATAGTACCACATACTCCTTGTTGACCGTTATACGCCAACTGTACATGTCATGACTATGGAACTTAGCAGGATACGCAGGAGATTCCACAGTGCCCTTGGTGCCATTTAGTTCATTGTGCATAACTAAAATTGCATAAAATTACAAATTATTGACCTTTGCCTCTTCTTTAAAACTTACCATAACTATAAGTGGCCAAAAAGCCCTCTCCCACAATATCATCATTACTGTTAAAACGTATTACCAGTAACTCGGATCCTCTTATTGTCGGCGGCACTTGGTTACCACAATACAATCCCAGCATTTGACCACGTTCATAGTCGTTACGAACCTCCACATAGTCATTGTTGCAATCATCAGATACCTCCAAATCCATCGATTCGAATGTCAGTTGTATACGATTTCCAGCACTTGCTTCCAAGTACCATACACATTGCATATTCACCGGATATGAGGATGGGTAATAAGGCGTAGAGAACTTTCCCGTTAAAGACTTGTAGAATCCGCCGCAGTAGTTGTCCATTAAGTAGGCCTGCACCGAAATCTCTGATATAATGGACATGGGCACTTTAAGGGTTAAAGCATGACCCTTTGATATGATATCCGGTGGATGAGTTTTGCAGAAGCGCGTTTGAACCGGTGCAGTATCATCGATGCCGTCGTAAATTACAACACCTTTGTCGATGCAGTCGCCTTCGGTACGATAGGTATAGGCGAGTGCAGGATTCATTTGGATGTGGGCAAAGGTAAGCAAAATATGTTTATTGGGATCTTTGGCAATCAAATGCCATTCACATGTTTGATTGTTAAGTGCATGATTGGAAAACTCTACATTTAAGAGATCGTTTTCGTCAAGTACCATACGTTCACCGCAATCCTGAAGGTGATGGAGGAATGAATGAAAATAGTTAATATAAGATAACTATGAAGAAGGTTTGGAATTGGAATTGTTGCGATAATAATACAAAATAAGAAGTAATAATTTAGTTCCACTTTTCACTAAATGAATGAGGCATCGCTTTTGGTACGATAAGTGTAAGCGAGGCCAGGATTCATTTGGATGTGGGCAAAGGTAAGCAAAATATGTTTGATTGGTAAGAGTGCGATTGGAAATTTCTACATTTTAAATAAGAGGTCTTAGGACTTAGTTTAAGCAGATCTACATTTAATAGATAAATAATCCGAACGTGAGTATTTTATACCTTCACCCTACGGGTAGTAAGGTATATATCAATTGATACGACCCAAAAGTATAACACATAAAAGGAGTCACTCTAGACCCTAGGTTTCTTTGAACCATATTCTAATCATGCCTTTTTAAGTCGTTTGAGCCATGTCCGATTGTCTGTCTGGCTGTCTGGCTGGTGCGCACGACAACTTTCGAAAGACGCTACCAAATATTTCAAATTTTGCACGAGTTAATATTTTACCAAAACTACTTACGGTATTGCATATGGGCTACATGGCCCTGTCCCTTCTGGTTCCTCCCATACAAATACATTATTTCGCCCACTTAAGAAATCGAGTAATAATATCAATACAACAGGATCGTTTCCTAATTCTGTATTTCGTAAAGGTATAAGAAGGTGAAGTTTTGGAAAAAAAAATTGGAAGAGTAACCAAGCCCCTTCTGGTACCTCCCATACAAATACATCATTCCGCCCACTTAAGAAATCGAGTAATAATATCTATACACCCAACGGGATCGTACCCAAATTCTGTATTTAGTAAAGGTATAATAGGATAAAGTTTTGGAGAAAAAAATTAGAAGTTAACCACGCCCCTTCTGGTACCTCCCATAATCATCTGGTACCGTCTACTTTAGAAATCGATAATTACACAGTGCAACAACCAAAATCGGAATGGGATGAAACCAAATGCAAATGAAAGTTGACATTATGTATAACAAAACCCTCAAGGGATTTCTTAAGTTTAGTGCGAGATTTTTTTTACACGCATTTGAAGTTGGTGATATTTGAACGCTGGCTAACAAGAAAAATTCATTAAAAAAGTCATAAAATAATGCTATTTATCCCGGAAAGCTGTCGTATCTTACTGTTTTTGGGATCGAGGAATCCATTTTTGACATTAATTTTTATTTTTAAGCGCCGCTAGAGGGCGCTTTCGTAAATTTTTTTGGTTTAGATCGACTTTTTTGTATTTCCACACGATTACAGCCGTAGATTAAGAGCTATCGAGCTGAAATTTGGAATGCGAGCTTCTACCCACCAAGCGGAGATTGGGTTCTTAGATGGGCATGATCGGACAAAACCTACTCCCATACAAATTGTACCTTTTTTGAGGTCTGTTCCTGCGATCACAGTCGTAGATTAAGAGCTATCGAGCTGAAATTTGGTATGCATGCTTCTATTCCCTAAGCGAAGATTAAGTTCTAAAATGGACATGATCGAACAAAAACTACTACCACCTTCCATACAAACTTGCCCTATTTGGGGGTGTTCGTCTGTTTGTCTCTCAATTACAGCCCTAGATTTAGAGCTATCGAGCTGAAACTTGGTACGCAAACTTCTAACCTCTTAGGGAAAGTTAAGTTCTAAGAAGAGCAAAATCTGACATAAACTCCTCAAAGCCCGAAATATGGGAAGTTTGTATTGGAGGTAGGAGATGTTTTTGTCCGATCATGCTCATCTTAGAACTTAACTTTCTCTAAGAGGTTAGAAGCTTGCATACCAAATTTCAGCTCGATAGCTCTTAATCTACGGTTGTAATAGCAAGGAAAAATAGACGGACATCCCCAAAAAGGGTTATTTTGTATGGGAGGTGGGAGTAGTTTTTGTCCGATCATGCCCATCTTAGAACTTAATCTCCGCTTAGAGGATAGAAGCTAGCATACCAAATTTCAGCTCGATAGCTCTTAATCTACGACTGTGATCGCAGGGACAGACCTAAAAAAAGGTACAATTTGTATGGGAGGTGGGAGCAGGTTTTGTCAGATCATGCCCATCTAAGAACCCAATCTCCGCTTGGTGGATAGAAGCTCGCATTCCAAATTTCAGCTCGATAGCTCTTAATCTACGGCTGTAATCGTGTGGAAATACAAAAAAATCGATCTAAACCAAAAAAATTACGAAAGCGCCCTCTAGCGGCACTTAAAAAAAAATAATGTCAAAAATGGATTCCTCGACCCCAAAAACAGTAAGATACGACAGCTTTCCGGGATAAATAGCATTATTTTATGACTTTTTTAATGAATTTTTCTTGTTAGCCAGCGTTCAAATATCACCAAATTCAAATGCGTGTAATAAAAAATCTCGCACTAAACTTAAGAAATCCCTTGAGGGTTTTGTTATACATAATGTCAACTTTCATTTCCTTTTGGTTTTATCCCATTCCGATTCCAAAAGTTCAAATTTGTGTCACAGTGCTATTATTAATAAACCTACCGCGATCGTGCCCAAATTCTTAATTTAGTAAAGCTATAATAGGACAAAGTTTCGGAGAAAAAAACTGGAAGTCTAGCCGCGCCCCTTCTTGTACCTCCCATACAAATGTTCCACTCCGCGACATGATCGTGTCTAAATTCTTTATTTAGTAAAGCTATAACAGGATAAAGTTTTGGAGAAAAAAACTGGAAGTCAAGCCGCGCCCCTTCTTGTACCTCCCATACAAATGTAGCACTCCGCCCACATTAGAAATCGAGTAATAATATTAAGATAATAGAAAATTTTATGTTTTACTGAGGGTAAGGGTATATGTAAGTCGGGTTGCCCGACTGAAACTTTCTTACTGATTTAAAAAGCTATTTCTAGACTCTTACTGCGATGTTCCAGTCGACAACAACGGCGGGACCGCCGATGAAAGAAATGTAGATGACTGAGACAAGAATCGAATCATCTAATTTAATCATCATGCCACGGTCGACGTTTTGTTAGGACTGCAAGTTCCGGTTTATGGTTGCGAAATTATCACAGTTGCTCAATATCTTAATGGTGGGAGCGCGGAGCTGTTTCAGAACAGAATTTGCCCCAGAACTTTGCCAAGCCTGGTTCGGATTTTTGTACTTTCCACCTCACGGCCCTGCATTGCCGCAGATCTTTCAGTAAGCTGGCTGAGCATTTCAGCATCTACCCTTATGTTGGTGCGGGGAGACAGGGACATTCTAGGCAAAAGCATTGCTCACGAGCTAGAAATATTCGGGATAACCTAACTGATTCCAGCTGAACTGGATCATGTCTCTAGAAAGTTGCAGGCTTCTTTTGCGTAACGGCGCATTATAACAGCAAACTATTGGTAGATGTCTGTCCGAGGTTGTATTCAACACAGTCAGATGTGGCTTCGTTAAGATTTGATATGTTCTCACACACTGTCGTTACTATCAGGAACCGACGTTGTTGTGTTACTTGTGTCCGTTATGATGGAAAACTGTCTGATTGGAAAGATTTCTGCAGAAGTTGTGAAGATGAAAACGAGGCATTCCGTAGAACACCTTCTCTGAATTATCCCTGCCCTGGCAAACAGGCGAGCAGGGCTCTTATTTCTTTAGGGACCTAAGTCATCTGGTCATGGAAAATGGGTCTAACGGTAAACGAGCGCAAAACGAAGTTATTAGTTTCAACGAACAAAGAATCTACTCGTTTGGGAAACTGCGTGAATGTTGACAACTATAATTTCGAGGTGGTAGATAATTTTGTCTACCTAGGCTCCGCCATCAACAAAGCAAATAATGTCAGCCTAGAATTCCGGAGAAGAATCCTGCTTGCAAATAAATGCTACTACGCAAATAAATGCTACTAAACAAGCGATTCAATGACAGAGCACTCTCTCGACGAACAAAAATCCAGCTATACCAGATACTGGTTCTACCTATCTAAATGTATAGTTCAGATTCCTGAGTTATGACACAAGCGGATGAGTCGGTTGTGGTAGCATTTGAGAGAAAAATACTCCGTAAAATATATGGCCCCATCATCGTTAACGTACAGTGTCAGCGTCTTATGAATCATGAACTGTACGAGCTGTACACTGACATTGACATGGTCAGACGCATTAAGGTGCAACGGTTGCGTTGGCAAGGTCATATTGTACGCATTGACGAGAATGCTCCAGCTCGAAAAGTCTTCGACAATGAACTCGATGGACGGCCCAGAAGAGGGCGGCCAAAACTCCGTTAGAAAGACCAGGTTACCGAGAACCTTACAGAACTCGGTGTGACTAACTGGAGAAGAAGCGCAGAAGATCGAGGCGCTTATTATATTTTTCTACGTGCGGTATATAATCCACTGGGATTGCAAAGAAGTACCATCTAGGTAAGTAAGACAGTCATTTGGACTGTGGAGCTTTTTGAGGCGCTCAGGATGATTCATCAAAGGTAACAAGGAATATAACTTTCGCTATTTTCCGTGATATCACAATAGACTTTACAGACTAAGTGAGTCTGTTTTTTTCTGACTGTCCCAACCTACCCGACCTGACGCAACTACTCTGAGTTTAGTACGTTTCCACATGTCGATTTCAGAACTTTATCCCATAAAATAAATACGAATGTGTCCTGATACCTTGGCTCCTCACTGACCATTACAATCGAACTTTACCAAGAGGTTGATTTTCAAAGCATTACCAAATTTACCTTAGATGTACCAGATTTGACTTAACGAAATCCCCATACACCGCATTTAATAACTTACAGTTTTAGCCGAGAATTTTGAAGCTAAGCTAACTTTACTTCATTCGTGAGTTAAGTTGGCTTCGGCACAGACGTAAGGTTTAGTTAGCTTGACTTATAGTAAACTTATTTTCCCCCATTTAACCTTTGCTCCAAAGCAACGTATTTGACGCCGGAATCTTTTCCAAGTTTGTACCTTTGCATTCCTGTTTACACTCACCTCAACGTAGCTAAGCTTAAATCCTCTAGCCCCCACCGAATCATCTGAATGGAATCGTACTGTCACCGTGTTCTTAGTACTTCGCCAGGTCGTTATTTCCTTGCTTTCTAGATCAGCACATTCCTTAAACAATTGCGTAGGTTCGTCACCTCCAGTTTCTTCATAAGCTTCCACATAATCCATTTCACACTCATAGAAATCTTCCAATTCCATTTCCTCCATGGTAAAGACAATGGCATGATGGTCTGCCACCGTAATGGTCCATTCACAATCAGACTCTTCGGGATAGTTATTGGGATAGTTGGGCGAGGTAATGATACCATTTTTCGAACTAAGCACACCGCCACATTCTGGTAGCGAATACAAAAATTAGCAAACAAGTTATTGCAGTAACCAACAACGCAACTTACTTTCAGTCTGGGTGGTGTACGTGGCTTCAAAACCTTTACCATTTCCTTGGCCATCACTGTAAAATCTCACATATAGTTTATGGCTGGAACTGGTAATCACTAGACTTTCTCGTTTTCCACAATGTCTTTCTTTGGGATTCTTGGTGTGCAAATGCGAAGATATAACCAAAGCGTCTTTGGTACAATTAACAGAATCCTCTAGGTCCAAATTACGCACTGTTAATTCTATACCCTGACCCGGCTGAGTAACGATCTCCCACAGGCATTCGATATCATTGGGATACATTTTGGGGTGATTGGGGGAAACAAATTCTCCAGTGGCAGCACGCATCTTAGCCATGCATCCCACTACAAGGTATTCCAGTTGGAAACTTAGCAAATTGGAAGTTTGCTTAATGATCACCGTATCGCCAGTCGAATTCATCGAATGACCCATGGTTTCCACATCAATTGTTCGATTGCCATCTTTAATGTTAAGTTTTGCTTTTTTATCCATTGACTGGAATTGAGTAAATTCCAGCCTGATGTGATTGCCCTTGGGTGCCTTCACGGTCCAGGTACAATTCACTTCCTCGCTATAATCGCTGGGGGACAAACCGTAGTTGGGACTCTCAATAACACCATAATTATGCGTCAGTGTTAGTGTACAGTTGGCTCTGTAGGAAAGAGAGAAACCTTTGGCACGCGTACTATCGTCAGACTCAAAAACAACCAAAACATCGTTGCTGCCGATGGAAAATTCTTTGCCCATTTCCTCCTCCTTTAGAGAGCACAAAGTTTCCACGTGGGTTTTTGTTTCTGCCGTACCCTCGAACAACTCAAGTTTGTCATAACGACAATTACTTTGATCCTCTAGAGCAAGATCGTCGATTTTAAGTTGTATAATCGAACCAGGATGGACATGGATGCGCCATTCGCATTGCGCATTGTTCGTATAAGGATTCGGGTAATAGGGTGATGTTATAACACCACGTTCGGACTGCAAATTACCGCCACAGCCGCTAGAGTAGACAAACCAACGGATTTGGAAACCTCTGCGGCTGACAAAACTATTGGAGTGGAAGCGTAAATACATCTGGTTGGTAAACGAGGGTATGGCATGAGGTATGCTGGAGTAGTTGCCACAAAAACGTCCTATCAAAGAAGATTCGTTGGAGCCACCATTTCTAGAGGAATTCATAAGATATAGAGTGGGATCAAAATGTACCGTCATATAAGAGAACTTACCTAATTTCCAACCAATCGCTGGCACAGTCCTTGTCATATTCCACATCGAAAACTTCTATTTGCAGCTGTAGCTGGGTGCCCAAGGGGGTATTGATAACATAAGTGCAATCCATATCCTCGGTATAGTTGCCCGGCCAATTGGGTGTATTTAGTTTACCAGTTGAGGAATGAATATTGCCATTGCATTGGTATTTTGAGTCTACAAACTCGTAAGTGAATTCAAAGCCATCCATGGATTCTGTAGAATCTGATACAAACTTCACCGTCAACAAACGAGAATGACTAAGGAATGCTTCCGGTTTATGGGCGTCACAGTATCTGAAAAGTGATATATAGAGGTTAGATTTCAGGGAAAGCATAGCGCCCGAGAGAGACTATCTAACCTGCCCAATGCTGGATTGTTCTCTGTGCTAGCTAGGTTATCATAGATTTCCACATAATCATAACTGCAGTCACCGGTTTGTTCCAAACTAAATGACTTCCAATTGAGCAATATCAGCTTATCCTTGGGGGCCATTATAACCCAATAACATGTCATATCGTGCATATAATTGCCCGTATCATCGGTCGGCAATTTGATGCTATAACCAGGTTTGGTATACAGACCACCACAATTGTCATTGCCCATAGGCACGGCCTTATAGGTCATCTTGAAACCTCGTCCTTTGGAATTGATGCCGGCGGTAAAGTGTAAAACTAGATAGTTGGTCTGGGAGACAAAATCTATATCGGGGCTGAGTTGATTGCAGAAAGGACCCATTATGTTTTTGTCCAAATCATCGTTGATCTGAAAAAAAAGAGAAAAAAAAATCCTAATATTGCCGGTAACTCTTAACAAAGTAGGGTCACTGTCCTACCCTAAGAGAGGTGAAACTGCAGCCAGCTTCTCCTTCAACACCAGAATCTATTAACTCGAAATCGTCAAAGTGCACCGATATTAAAGTATTGGGTTCCGTTGTAATTTTGTAGGTACAATAGAATTCACCATTGCCCAGCTGAGGATAACCGGGAGACATTACCACGCCCTCGGGGGCTTCAAAGCTATAAGAGCAGTCTGAAAGTCACACACAAACACACACAACACATAAGACCATGCTTTTAATAAATCTCGCGCTCTCCCTCTTTCACTCTCACTAGCAAACATACCCGCATTGTATCTCAACAGAAATTCAGCACCCGGAGAACCATAGAACTTCATGATTACCCGACTGTAATGGGAGTGAATAACCGGTGGTACGATATCATAATCACCGCAGTACTTAGCCTGTAATACTTGAACATTGTCCTTGGGATTAACATCATAAAACTACATATCCAGAAAAGAGAGAAATAGAGAGAATCGGAGGTTAAAGAGTTCCTTATAGTCTCGTCCTTTTCATTAACTACTCACTTCGACACAATCTTGGCTACCCATTTTGAAAGTCTGGAATTCCATGATAATCGATTCACTGGCCGGCATTTGAATTTCATACTCGCAGGACATGGACAGCTGATTGATATTGGGAGATTGGATTGTACCTTTGCTTACAGCCGAGTATGTGCCACCACAACCAGGTATACGTTGTTCGGCAGAATAGAATATTTGGAAACCAGCATCGGAGCCAATATTATCGGAATGGAAATGAATGCTGGCCTCATTGGTGGCCATGAGTAAAGGTTGAGGATTTGAGGAGTTGCAATATTTTTCCACAGATTGGCCGGAAATGTCGTCTTTGATCTGCAAATAGACATTGGATACAAAAACAATAACAATAAGTATAGCAAATTTGAAAGAGACACTGCTATCGTGATAAATTTATAACACAGCCCACAAAAAAAAAATGTCGGGGTTGGGGGAACAGACTACTCTTTTCTTATGTAATTTGAAATTATGTTTCGAGCTCGAGGTCAGACGTTATGTGTTTAGGTTCGCTGAAGCCGAATTTGTATCTGTATAAACCAATCACGGCAGATTTTTTATATAACCTCAAAAATCCCTACGTTTTGGGTCGAGTTTTGGCCTTTTTGAGGTTAGGTACAAATCTTGATTCGTATTCAGCGCATTAAAATACATAAGGAAAGGGTAGTCTGACAGTGTAATTAAAACTCCTCCCCACCCTTCCGGTCTTATCACTTATACCCCCACCTTCATCACTTACCTCCAGATAATCATAGTTACAACTATCGTGCGTCTCTATTTGCAAATTAAAGAATGTCAACTTCAAACGTTTATCATTCGGTGCTCTCAGAAGCCATATGCAATCACGATTTTTTGGATAATTGCCAGGAGTGCCCGGACTGGAAAGTGTACCATGACTGGTGACATTGATCACACCACCGCATTGGGGCTCTATAGAATTCCACTCCAATTCAAATCCTTCCAAGGCAGTTGAATTATCGGATCTAAACCATAGGTACAAATTATTTGTCGATGAAATTATATTGCCACCCAACGGTTTATGAGTGCCACAGAAACGACCGATAATCTGAGAAGCAGCCGAGCGACCATCATTAATTTGTAGCCAATCAAAGCGACATTCGCTAGAATCTTCTAGTTCGAAATTCAGAAAGGTAACATTAAGAACTTTTGTATCATTGGTACGTAAAATCCATGCGCATTGAGAGCTATGATCATAAAGCGAGCCGGGAGGATATTTCAGTCGTCCTGTGATGCCTTGCAATATGCCACCACATTCGTTGGCCTGGCGTTCACACTTTTCGCCTACAAAACCAGGAGTACATTGACAGGTATAAGATCGATTCGTTGAGGTGGTGATGGGGCGACAACGTCCATTATTGCGGCAAGGATTGGGTGTACAAGGGCTGGGAGCGGGTGAGCAAGTATCGCCTATAAATCCAATGGGACAGATACAATTGAAGCCATCGCCATTGTCCAAACAGGTGCCGCCATTCTGGAATAAATAAAAATGTTAGGAAACGCATTTGATTTGGGATGATAAACTTGTATATTGTATTGGTGCATAAGGATTTCGAAGGACTCAAACGGAAATGCCGTTAATTTGGGGATCATAAACTAGTATGTTTTATTAAGGGACACTTCCATTGTTAGGGATCGTAGGGGCTCTGGAGACCAAAGCTCCTCCATCTACTTTACAGTGGATGTGGTAGGGGAATGCTAAAAGCCATATAGGAATCTGCGGAGAGCAAATTAGCCAAATTGCTTTGAAGGTAATCTTTAGTACAATTATTGACATAATTAGGAAAGTGGATGCCTTGACTAAATCTCACAACTTTTGCTTTGATGAGTCTAGCCTTCTCACTTATCCGGGTAAGAGATCGCAGTCAGTCTGGTGGAGTAAGCAGTTGTAAACCCTTTACAAAGCTACCAGAAAAGGCAAGAATGGGATTAGAAGACGCCTAGAAAACTGATAGAACCAGTTTAAACAATTACAAAAGAGACATTAAAAGGGCAAAGAGAGCACCGATTCAGAAGGGTTCTGTCTAAGGTTCCCTAAAGATTGGGTTTTATTCATAGAACAGATGGGTCATGGACCGAGTCCAGCACTGATACACTTGAGATCCTTATGGACACACACTTCCCGGGCTGTTTAGATGCAGATAATGCGGTCGGTTGATCAACTGTATAGACTTGGATGTTGTGAATAATATGGTGGATGAGGAAAAGGTGAAGTTGGCTACTTTTGATCACTATAAATGGGCTGGTCCGACTCCTGGTCTGTGCATGATGTAACTCCGATTTTGGTGGCCAGCTATGTTGCATTTCAGAGAAATGGAGGGAGGTTAGGGTGGTTTTTATATCCAATGCTTGTAGCCCGTTCATGCTTTCCCAAAGGATTTCAGACCAATTAGCCTCTGATCGTTGTTGCTGAAAATTTTGGAGAGATTAACTGATATGCATTTTAGGACATCATTTACCCCTCATTTGGAAGTGCTCTCCATGACGTGATTGGCTTTATGGAACGCAACATAAATTCAGGTGACTTCACTTTAGCAGTCTTCCGATGTGTTGTTCTTTATCAGAAGCTTAAATGGTCAAGCAAAATAGAGGAAAGGTAAAAGTGGGGTGTCGATGCCCATTATGTGGCCGAAAATCTATAGGAAAAGGGAACTCAGTCCGAAGGTCACAATGTGGTTGTATAATAGGATAGTCCGGCCAATTATTACCTAAGCATATCTAGTTTGGCAGGAGAACCATTACTGGGGCTAGCTGAACCAACGTGATCGTGCCCAAATTCTGTATTTAGTATAGCTATGCCAGGATAAAGTTTTGGGGAAAAAGTTGGAGGTCTTGCCACGCCTCTTCTTGTACCCCCCCTACAAATGTACCATAACGCCCAATTTAGAAATTGAGTAATAATATTAATAAACTAGAAAAGTTTATGTTTTACTGACGGTGAGGGTGTATGTAAGTGGGTTATCTAGACTGAAATTTTCTTACTGGTTCATATGATTTTTTGACGAAACGTGTGGATTTCCGTAAAGTAAATGTCGAAATTTTGGAAAAACCGGAATGGCATGACATCGATACTCCTTATGGTAACTCTATTTTTGTCCTTACTGACGGTTCAAAAATGGAAAAGGCCACAGGTGGTGGTGGTTACAACGCAGACGTAAAGCTAAGCCTCTGGTCCAGGCTACGTTATGAATGCAATGTTTTTTAGTATGAGGTACTGGACATTTAGAAACCCCGGAGACTATTATGGATTGTGGAATTGATACTAGCGGACGGATTTATTCCATTTTGTGTAAATCAAAGTTGGTGAGAAACTGTAAAGAGAAGTTAAAGGCACTAAGGCCTCTGAATCTCAGCCCTTGTTGGGTCCCAGAACATTGCGAGATTACTGGTAATGGATCAGCAGACCTATTGGACAGAGGAGGCTGTACTATGTCTGATCATGACGTAACATGATATTTGTTTCGTTTTTGCCTTGATTTGATGTGGAAGACAGCCAGCAGGCGTTAGATCTCCAGTCCCAGCTTTATAACTGCTAACAGGCCATTTCAATAGAAGGCGCTGGCAGGAAGTTGGAATAGATCCATATAGTAATACTGCCATGTGTGTAGTATTTAACCTTTTCCACCTATCTGGGCACTGGCAGTCTGGGTAACTGCCACCGGTGAGTGTCGTCGGTAGTGTGGAGTTCACAATACACATGGACTTAGTTTCCCGCCTGATCAATATGTGTTGGAATACTTGTGGAAGTATCACACGGGCTGTGTGTGGCTGTTTGTAGGGGTTTAGGAATTGAATGTGAAATTGGATTGCAACCGGGTGCTACAGACCCATTGAAAAACTGTCATACCAAATTTGGTATCTTCTGGCTCGAAGTGGTAGCTTGATCCCAAAATTGTCCATTTCTTTTCTTAGATATCATTGTTACTAGTATTTTATGAATTACGAATGTTCTGGTTAAATTATTATAGATCCTGCAGGTCTGTTTGGAAATATTTTGATTGTTTTTGATACCCTGCGAATCCTTTCGGTATTCTGCGGACTACTAGTGTATCGTGTTAGGTTATTACAAATCCTTCGAGTAATCCTTTGTGGCTTCCCAATTCCTGCGAATCCTCTACTAAGGTATGTAGCTGACTTTCGGTGTGCCCTGTATTGTATTCTGTAAACTAAACACATATAGCGTAAGGATAATTGAGTCTTTTTGGTAGTCCTTTGGAACGTATTGATGCCATGCCAAATCCAGAAGATATCCTGCGCACCCTTGTTGTTATACTTTGAACTTTATGTAATGTCACTCCATATTCTTCATGTCCTTTTGATATACTTCAGGTCCTTTTTGCTAGCCTATACGTTTTCGATTTTATCCTGCGTGTGGTTTTCAAAAGTCTACGATGTCTTTATGAAAATTTACGTTCCCTGGATCGTATGCTATGGTCTCCGAGTGAACCGTGTGAGATAAACTAAATCCTCTGTGACCTTTCGGTAATCATTTGAGTATTTATGATGATTACAAGTACTTTGTGTCGGCAGACTTTGGATTAAAAATGTATCATGTGATGTTATTCTATATCCATTGGATCCTTTTGTTTTCTAGCAAATTCTTTCTGACAGCCGATAATCTTGCGAGTTCTTTTCAAGTCCTACGAATCCTTTCTGAATGCTGGCGATGTGCTATGACGATTTGGTATGAGAGGCATCGGCCATGTGAGGTCAAAGTTTTAGTTTGTGCCTTTTGAGTTTTTTGATATTTCGTCAGTAGTTGCTGATATCCTGTGTGTCGTTCTATATATACGGAATCCGTAAAATGTGAAAAACTGCATGTTAGAATATAAATATATAAACTCCATATCTCGGCGGGTTATCGCTGTCTACAATTTGCCAATCAACAACGGTAAACAATTTAAGACTTTTACCTGTGCGAAATATGTTAATGGATGTATGACCATTGACATGACAACTAGTAAGAAAGTTGCAGTCGGGCAACCTGACCAACATATACCCTCCCCTTAATACTCGGTTTTTAAAGTGGGCAGAGTGGTATATTTATATGGGAGGTACAAGAAGGGGCGTGGCTAGATTTCTAAATTTTTCTCCAGAACTTTATCCTGTTATACCTTAACGAAATACAGAATTTGAGCTCGTGTCGAGTGTATTGATATTACTACACTACATCCCCAAAGTGAGGGGAGAGGTGCATTTATATTGGAGGTACCAGAAGGAGCGTGTTTAGACTTCCAAGTTTTTTCCAGAACTTTTTCCTGTTATACCTTTACTAAATACATAATTTGGGCACGATCCCGTTGGATGTATTGATATTATTATTCCATCTCTAAAGTGGTGCTAGAAGGGGCGTGTCTAGACTTCCAGATGTTTTTCTCAAAAACTTTATCATGCTTGAGCTTTACTACATACCGAATTTGGGCACGATCGCGTTAGGTCTATTAATAATATTCACCGATTTCTAAAGTGGACGGTAACAGATGGGTATCGGAGGCATCGCATGGGGCGTTACTAGACTTCCAGTTTTTTCTCCAAAACTCTATCCTGCTATAGCTTTATTAAATAAAGAATTTGGATACGATCGGGTTGGATTTATTGATGTTATTACTTTATCCGTAAAGTGGGCGGAAAGGTACATTTGTATGGGAGGTACCAGAAGGGGCGCGGTTAGACCTCCAATTTTTTTATCTTTATCCTGTTATAGCTTTACTAAATACAGAATTTGGGTACGATCCCGTTGGGTGTATGGGTATTATAACTCGATATCTAAAGTGGGCGGAATGATGTATTTGTATGAGAGGTACCAGAAGAGGCGGGCCATGTAACCCATTTGCAATACCGTAAGTAGTTTTGGGGAAATATTAACTCGTGCAAAATTTCAAAACAGTTGGTTGCGTCTTCCGAAAGTTATCGTGCGAACCAGCCGGACAGCCAGACAGACGGACATGGATCAAACGACTTAAAAAGTCATGAATCGAATTTGGTTCAAAGAAACCTAGGGTCTAAAGTGACTCCTTCTATGTGTTACACTTTTGGGTCGTATCAAATGATATATACCCTCATCCCTAAGGGTGATGGTATAAAAACGGTAAACAATTTAAGACTTTTACCTGCTCCAAATGGGTTATTGGATATATGACGATTGACATGACAAAAATGTGTGTGTTTGTGTGCGCAATACCCTAACTGTTAACGACAATCTCCGATATATAAGATGTAAAATAAAATAAATTGTTTCGAAATATCTGAAGGTCACAATTTCAATACCGAAGTTTGTCCTTCTAAAGTAAGAGAATCCTATTATAGGTTTCAGTTCTCTGAACTCGAAGCTTTTCTCTTTAAAGCAAACGTTAAATATTATAAATAAACAAAATATTATTAAGGATATACTATTTCCATAAATTACCTTGCACGGCTGATTAACGCAATTTTTCGCTGTTCCCACTACACAACCATTAGGTCCAATGCCACTGCCCACCATACCCTGGGGACAGCTGCACGCCACTGTGTTGGAAATCTCATGGCACATGGCTTGAGGATGACACACGTTCGAGTTGGAACATGTAGTTATAGAACCCCCAGCTATAGAGCCAGATGATGCATCGTTGTTTGTGTTTGAAGTGCGTACACAGGTGCGACCATCGCCAGACCAACCCAAAGGACAGTCAGCGCAGTGGTAAGAACCCTGTAAATAATACAAAATATATCAAAGAAAAAAATAACGTTAAACCAAAATCTTCTCCCACACTTACGTATGAATTAATGCACGCGACCTTGGGACTCAAACTACAGCCACCGTTCTGTTGAGCACACTCGTCTATGTCCCGACATGTGAGACCATTGCCCGTTAAGCCGGCAGCGCAGGGACCACAGGTAAAGGTTCCCGGCAAATTGATACATTTAGTTACACATGCCGTATGCGATTCAGTACATTCGTCCACATCCACATTACAGGCTGGCGTTAAGCCATTTGTTTTCCATCCTTGATCACAGATACATGTGTAGCCGAAGGTATCATTGCTACTGATGCAAGTGCCGTGAGCACATAGACCCCAGGCGGAGGATTGGAGGCAGTCACCTTTGCGTTCGGTACAATAGATGCCATACCAACCGGGTTGGCAGATGCAACTGTACGAACCAAACTGATTGATACACTGAGCGCCATTTTGACAACCGAGATCGGTGCCGGCATAGAGAGCACATTCGTTTATGTCCTGTTGGCAACTGGTACCCTGGATTATAGAGATAGATGAGAAATTGTATGAAAATGTTTTCATAAATAAAACTCATATAATGGTATATCAGAAATGCGATTTTAATACAACTTGACTAAGGAAAGTATACGGAAGGTATAACTATAGCGAAGTAATATTAATATATTGCTAAATTATAATATTTCAAATAAATATATGACTGAGAGTCGAACATATGCAAAGGACCATACTTGTGACCGAAATGTATTCCTTTTTTTATATAATCAACCAGTTGAATTACTCAACCCCCCCTCCCCACAAGATTACCTCAAAGTTCTTAGGGCACAGACAGACATATCCTCCAAACAACGACAGACATGTGCCACCATTCTGACACGGACCACTTGCACAATGGTTGGTGCCCAAATTATCCTCTAAAGCCTGAATTCTTGGTTCGATGCGCTGCACGCGATTCTTTAAGCGTCTTAACATGGCCGAAGCGTTGCGAGTACGATTTTGTAATCGGCGAAATTGTGACTCCATACCACCAGGACCAAATACTTGGGTCTTAAGTGAACTAACATCCGTTATAAGCTGTTGTATATTCAATTCTTCCTCTTCGTTCCATTCAGATGTTGAACCTGACGTAGAGAAACGCCCCTTTTTGGTTTGCACCAAAAAGTCAACAACATCATATTCATCATTGATTTTCAGTCGAGATTTCCCCTTTAGAACAATAGAAATATTGCGATCTAAACCGGATTCGAAAATTAAGTTGCCATCTTTGGAAATGATTTTGGGGCTATAAATTAAATCGATAAGAATTTGAACACATTTTTTATGTCATCTTTAAAATCATATTAATTTCTTCATTAACAAAACCACTCACGAGTTCACTAAGGCACTTAAAGGGGGCGTATTGCAGTACAAGATCAACAGCAGTGTTGTCACTTTAGACGCTGTCCCCATTATGGAGAGTTTTATTTATATATATTTTAAGGAAAGGATATTTTCTAAATATTTTCCTTTTTGTATTTTAAATCCTTTTTAATTAATTTATTGCATTTCACTGTATTTGCGGTTACTTTTGGTTTTACAACCTTTCACTTTAGGTTCACTATGAAAACTAAACTCTCTGTTCTTGTGTTGCTTCAAAAGTAAATTTAGGGGGCGTATACAAATGTGTCTGTTCATGTGTTTTTTAAGGTATACGCCTATTTATGGGTGATAAGTAAGTTAAGTTATATGCACTTTTGTAGCTAGTAAATAATCCAAAAATATGCAAGAATGTGGTACAATTGCAATTTGGGTGAACTTATCTCTGATTAAATGTTCAATGATAATCTTTGAAATGGACCAGAAATAAGGAGTATTATTGAACGACTTTGCCCAGAGGTTGAATGTTACTGATTGTCACTCACTTGGGAGTGACCAAAATCGATTCCTTTGCGGCACTGCCCAAGCAGCTAACTACTTCCGGTCTTAGACTAAGTATTCCCTGGGCAATGACTTTAAAGCAACCGCTTAGAAGTTAGCTAGAGTTAGAAGGCGAAACGTTGAGTAACCTAATCGGCATGCTACCACCGATGCGTCTTAGGAATAGGTAACAGATGTTACTGAAGCTCAACACAGGCTCTCCTAGTGGCTTTGGCAGCCCCAAGAAAATAGGATCGGGAGCGGTGGCCTAATAAGCCACTCTCCTTAAACAAAATTTATTATGAAAACACGAAGAATAAATAATAACCCCCCCCCCAAATGTTGACGACCCCCGCAAACGATATAAGGATCATGATTTAACGATATGCCCCTGGAATGTCCGAACTCTTTACAGAGATGGTGCCTCTATCCAACTGGCGGATGTCCTCGACAAATACAAGGCTGACATCACCGCCATACAGGAAATGAGATGGACGGGACAGGGATGCACACGACGAAAGAACTGTGACATCTTTTACAGCTGCCATGCAGAAAGACACGAATTTGGATGTGGTTTCATAGTCGGCAAGAGACTTCGACACCTGGTCTCGCGGTTTAACCCTGTAAGTGACCGAATAGCTACCATTCGCATCCGGCCGAAATATTTTTACATCACGCTGATTTGTGTACACGCCCCGACGGAAGATAAAGACGATGAGATTAACGATGCATTTTACGAGTGCCTAGAGGAAACATACGACCGCTGCCCTGGCTACGACATTAAAATTTTTCTGAGAGACTTTAATGCAAAAATAGGAAGGGAAGATGTTCTTGGTCCATCGATCGGTAAATTCAGCCTGCATACCGACACGTCAGACAACGGGTTTAGGCTGGTTAGCTTCGCAGCGGGAAGGAACATGGTAGTAAGTGGAACCAGATTCCAGCACAAAGATATCCACAAGGCAACTTGGCTATCCCCCGATCAAAACACCAAAAATCAAATTGATCATGTGGTAATTGATGGCAGGCATGCATCTAGTGTCATGGACGTGCGTGTGAGCCGTGGTGCTAATATTGGCTCGGATCATTTCCTGGTTGCAGCCAAGGTTCGCACAAGATTGAGCAGAGCGAAAAACGCACGTAACCAAACACAAAGAAAGCTGGACATCGCGAAGCTGCAAACCGCAGAGATAGCTACTGCCTACTCCGACCAACTCTCCCAACTTTTACGACACAACGCCTCTACTTCTGAAGTTCCCGATACACAGTGGCAGCATATTGCGCATTCCATGGCAACCGCAGCAACAACCGTGCTATTATATGAAAAGCGGCGCTCAGACGAATCCTGGTACGATGAAGAATGTCGCATAGCGTCTGAGGAACAGGATGCTGCTTATATGGCAACGCTACAACCAATTGTAACCCGTGCTGTTAGGGAACGGCATAAGGAGAAAGTAAAACGGGCGAGACAGCTATTTAGGCGAAAAAAACGTCAGATGAAGGAACGGGAGAACGAGGATATAGAGCGATACAGGGATAGAGGTGAGGCCCGAAAATTTTATCAGAAAGTAAGAGCAAATGGATACGGTAATGGCCTCCCAACCTGTATGGACAGTGATGGAAATCTGGTCACGGATACGCAGAGTGTGCTGCACATATGGAGAGAACACTTCCAGCAACTGCTGGTTCCAGAAGGCAGCGCACGTGAAGTTATCACGCCAACTGTCGACGACGGCTTAGATTGCCCACCACCAAGTCAAGCCGAGGTAAGAAGAGCAATATCGCGGCTGAAAAACAACAAAGCAGCCGGTGCCGACGGTATGCCCGCAGAGCTCTTCAAGTCCGGTAGCGAGGAGTTGATAACGAGCATGCACCAGCTCCTGCGCACGGTTTGGCTTAAAGAGTGCATGCCCGACGATTGGAATGTAAGCGTATTATGTCCTGTGCTGAAAAAAGGTGATCCAAGTGTGTGCTCCAACTACCGCGGGATCAGCCTTTTACCCATCGCATATAAGGTCCTGTCGAGTGTGCTATGTGAAAGACTAAAGCCAGTGTTATCCAACCTGATCGGGCCTTATCAGTGTGGCTTTAGACCTGGAAAATCAACAACTGACCAGATTTTCACACTTCGGCAAATCCTGGAAAAGACCCAAGAGAAACAGATCGACACGTACCATCTTTTTGTCGACTATAAAGCTGCCTTCGACAGCCCGATACGGCAGAAATTACTTGAAGCCATGGCTGAGTTTGGTATTCCAGCGAAGCTGATACGTCTTTGCGGAAAGACGCTGACTGACACGAAGTCTTCAGTGAAGATTGGCAAGGACCTTACGGAGCCATTCTATACCAGACGAGGCCTAAAACAAGGCGACGGCCTATCGTGCGATCTCTTCAACATTGTGATGGTGATGATAATGAGAAAAGCTGCAGTAAACACGAGTGGCACTATATTCAACAAAAGCCACATGCTACTCGCGTACGCTGATGACGTAGACATCATCGGTCGAAAACTGCGGGATGTGACTGCAGCCTTCTCAGGTATTCAGAAGGAATCAGCGAAAATGGGCCTAACGGTGAACGAGGACAAAACGAAGTTATTAGTTTCAACGAACAAAGAATCTACTCGTTTGGGAAACTGCGTAAACGTTGACAACTATAATTTCGAGGTGGTAGATAATTTTGTCTACCTAGGCTCCGCCATCAACAAAGCAAATAATGTCAGCCTAGAAATCCGGTGAAGAATCCTGCTTGCAAATAAATGCTACTACGGACTAAGCAAGCGATTCAATGACAGAGCCCTCTCTGTACGCATGGACGAAAATGCTCCAGCTCGAAAAGTCTTCGACAATGAACTCGATGGACGGCGCAGAAAGGGCGACCTAAACTCCGTTGGAAAGACCAGGTTACTGAGAACCTTACAGAACTCGGTGTGACTAACTGGAGAAGAAGCGCAGAAGATCGAGGCGCTTATAATATTTTTCTACGTGCGGTATATAATCCACTGGGATTGCATAGAAGTACCAGCTAAGTAAGTAAGTAAGTTGAACGACTGCTTCAGTTACTATTATGGGAATTTCATGAAATTTGTGATATTAGCAGCAACATTAGAAAAAAGGATTGAAAAAACTAGTAAGATAAGCTCGGCTATGCCGAAGCTCAGAATCCCTTGACCGTTTGTAAAAATAGTGATATAACAAGTTCTTTCATGTCATCTTTGTATACATCTAATCCTGTTTTTACACGGTCTTTTTATACTCTCACCCTAAGGGTAGGAGGGTATATATCATTTGATACGAGGAGTCACAAATTCGATTCATGACATTTTAAATCGTTTGAACCATGTCGGTTAGTCTGGCTGCCGGCTGGTACCCACGATAACTTTTGATATACGCAACCAAATGTTTTGAAACTTATCACGATCCGAAGGTCCAAATTTTCGATGAATGCCGGCATAATTGAGGTTCTATGACGTTAATGTGCCGAAATATCTCATCCATTAGCTCTTGCATTGTTGCTGGCTTATGGACGTACACCTTTTCTTTTAAATAACCCCAAAGAAAGAAGTCCAACGGTGTGAAATTACATGATCTTGGTGGCCAATTGATAACACGGCTATTGAATTTGTCGCCCAAAAGAGCCATTGTTTTGTTTGCTGTGTGGCAAGCGGCACCGTCCTGTTGAAACCATCATCTACATTCATATCTTCCAATTCGGGCCATAAAAAGTTCGTTATCATCTCACGATAGCGAACACTATTTACAGTAACAGACTGACCGGCCTTATTTCGAAAAAAATACGGCCCGATGATGCCGCCAGCCCATAAACCGCACCAAACAGTCACTCCTTTGTGGGTACATTGGTTTTTCGACAATCACTCTTGGATTATCATTCGCCCAAATCCGGCAATTCTGCTTATTGACGAATCCACTGAGGTGAAAATGTGCCTCATAACTGAAGATGATTTTCGTCGAAAATAGATCATCCACTGTTGCCATGTCTTGCCACCATTCTGACCATTAAAGACGTTTGCAATTGTTGGGCACGACGACAAGTTGAGGTAGAAGGCTCTTCAGCCACACTATCGCGAACAGCAGCAATATTTTCTGTAGTACGAGCTGTACGCGCATGCACTGGTGGTTTCACATCACCTACAGACTACTTAATTAGGTAGCCCATATCAACTTACTAACGTGGTTTATCAACCTGAAGTATTAAAGAATTCCAAACGCTTAGGTCTTCTGCGTGTGTTCTCCAGTTAGTCCTACCAGATGGTGGCACGTCGCCTTCCACTTGGTCCTTCGAACGGAGTTTTGTTCTCCCTGCTCTGCGCCGTCCTTTAAGTTCGCCATTTATTTTTCGGAGTAATTTTCTCTCGAATACTCCCAGGTTTTGTAAGTCCGTTGTCGTAAGCAGCCATGATTCGGCAGCATACAACAGAACGGGTAAAATTAACACCTAGTACAGCTGTTTCTTCGTATCTCGAAATAAGGTGGTGTTACTAAAGTGCTGCCGAAGTCCATAGAAACATTATTTGGCGAGCACTATTCTCCGTTTGATCCGGAAGATCCGAGGTATTTAAATTTATCTACTACCTCAAAACAATAATTGTCAACGTTCACGGTGCGTCTTCATCGAGAGGACTCTTTGTTCGTCGAAATCACTATTTTAGTTTTCTCCTCGTTGACCGCTAAACCCATTTTTGCTGACTCTTTTTCTAGTGATGAGAAAACTGCAGTAACATCACGCAGATTTCGGCCAATGATATCTATATTATCCGCATAGGCTAGTGGCATGTGGCTCTTGTGGAATATGTTGCCAGACATGTTTACACCAGCCTTTCTCATCACCTTCGCCATAACTATATTAAAAAGTGTACAGTACAAGCTATCGCCCTGCCTGAGACCTCTTTCCGTGTTTAATGGTTTAGACTGATCTTTACAAATCTTAACCGGGGATTTGGTGTTTTTCAAGCTACATCTGTAAAGTAGAATCAGCTTTGCAGGAATACCACACTCAGACATCTATCTATTCCTTACCAGAGAGTCAAAGGCAGCTTTGTAGTCGACAAAGAGGTGGTAGGTGTCGAACTTCTTTTCATGAGTTTTTTTTTCAGGATTTGTCGTAAGGTGTAAGGTGAACATTAACCAGGTCTAAAGCCGCACTGATATGGTCCAATTAGTTTTTCTACAATTGGCTTTAGATGTTCACACAATATGCTTGAATGAAGCTTGTACGCAATAGGCTTATTCCACGGTAGTTCTTACATTCACTTCGATCTCCTTTCTTGTATATGGGACATAACAGAATGAGACTCAAATCCCCGGGCATGCTCTCGTCCAGCCAGATGTTCTCCATGAGGTGATGCATGCTTCTAATCAGCTCCTCCCCGCCAGCCTTTAACAATTCAGCAGGAAGACCATCTGCTCAGCGGCTTTGTTGTTTTTAAGGCGGGAGATTGCCACACGTATCTCTCTCTTTCTCGAAGGTGAACATTTAATACCATCGTCATGGATTGTAGCGGGGTCTTCTGGAGAGGTGTCCGTATCCAGTAAATTTCTGAAATGATCTCTCCATATCTTCAAAACGTTATCCGGGTCTGTCAATATCACACCATCGCTGTCCTTGCAGGATTGCAACTAGTGTTTTTGATTTCCCGGCATTTTTCATTTCCCGGGATATCGGGATTTTTATTTCATTTTCCCGGGATCCCGGGAAATCCCGGTCCAAAACAAAAAATAAATAAAAAGTGCCTTTATCTATTAAAAAAATATTAAGAACAATTTTAATACAAACCAACGAATACGAAATGAAACATTAAAATAATTTTAAGAATCTCGTGTTATGGTTTACACGAAAAGTTGTTAATTTTTAGAAGCATTTATATGAGAAGTATTACTTTTAGGGGGGGGAAAAGGTCCAACATGAAAAAACTGGTAACATTTTCCAGGCCAAACGGCAAAAGCTATCATCGTGGAAATGTATATGAGCAAGCTTTTTAAAGAACACGAGGGCTGCAAGGAAGGAATTTTCGACATTAGTACTTTGTGGGGTACAAAGGCTAAAAAGGGATAAAACCTTTAACCAATCTGCGTATAGAATTAGAAATTAATACAAACAGCTAAAGGTAGAATCGCAAAAATCTATATGGGAATTTTATCTTATAGATTTAGATTGCTGCATGAGCAGAATATTTAAAATTGTTACCCATTAAAGCAAAATCCAACCAACCTGACTAACATCTGACAAAACTAGAAATGAGATTAAACTGTTACCATCACCTAGACCAAACGGCTAAAGGTGGAATCGCGAAATTTAGATTTAACACTTATTTTATCTGGCAATTGTGCAATCTGAAGAGATTTTTTAAGATTCGCATTCCTTGGGATAAAGAGGGGACAAGTGTTATCATCATGGCTTAGACCAAACACCTAAAGGTACAATAACCCAGTACACCAACAAAGAAAGTTATATGTCAGTCAATCGGCTTAAAATATTGCTTTAGAATATATGCCTATCAATAAGTATTCTTCAACTCATATAATGGTATTGCTGATCCATTTTAGCAATTCAATACGTTCTTTTTTCCCTTTACATGAAAGCAAATTTGAAAGATAAACAAAACATCGAGAGACGGAAGACGATAGTGATGGTCAAGAAAATTCCCACCAATTGGTGATTTTATGGAAAAAATTTTAAACACTAACTAATTTATGGTTCTAGTGGATTTTAACTTATTAAATATTTTAATATTGTCTTATAATAAAATCCCGGGAAATCCCGGTCGCATTCCCGGGATTCCGGGACAACAAACTGGCCGGGATTCCCGGGAATTTTGTCCCGGGAATTCTCGGGACAAAAACACTAATTGCAACCCTGTTCCAAGCATTCCCGCCTTATCTCCATTGTATTACTTTTGGGCTTCCCCTCTACTTCGGAGCAACTCTGTGCACTCATCCTGCCACTTCTTCAGCTCCTTCTTTTTTCATCTAAAGAGACGAGTTGCCTCTCGTCTCTTTTCCCTATGCCGTTTACGAACAGCTCGCGTTGCCATTGGCTGCAGTTTCGCCCTGTATGCAGCATCCGTCACATTGCGACATTAATCATCGTACCAGGCATCTTCTTGAGACGGTTTTGAGTACCCAAGTACGCTTCTCGCAGTTCGTTCTATGGATCGGCTATATAATGCCACTGCGAGGATATATTATCAGGGGTTGGAGCATTCGGCAGCAGTTGAGTTAGGTGGTTGAAGTAGGCGTACGCTACGTCTGTGGTCCGCAGTTTACCGATTTCCAGCTTTCGTTGTGCCTGGTAACGAACGTTTTTCGCCATGCTTAGCCCTTTGCGTACCTTAACTGCGGTAAGGAAGTGATCGGAGTCAATGTTCGCACCCCTGATCGCTCGTACGTCCAGCACGCTCGATGCGTGCCTTCCATTGACTACCACGTGATCTATCTGATTCCTCGTCAATTGATCTGGAAATAACCATGTTGATTTATGAGTTTATTATGGTCAAATCTAGAGCTGAGAGAAATCAATCAGTCTGGTGCCATTGCTCGACGCTTCGGTGTGCAGACAGATTTTTTCGATGGTAGGCTCTAATGCGGTCTCCCTCCCTATTTTAGCATTAAAATCGCATAGTACAATTTTGATGTAATGTCTTGAGCTACTCGTCTTTGTCCTCATCGCTTTTCTCTTCTGTCGGAGCATGGGCACTTATAAGTGTTATGTGGAAAAACGTTGTTTTAACTCTTATGGTGGCTATACGTTCACACACCGGGTTGAACCTTGAGACTAGGTGTCGCAGTCTCTTGCCAACCACAAATCCACAACCAAACTCGTGCTTGTCCGCATAGCCACTATAGTAGATGTCGCACGTCTTCATGCGCGAGCACCCGTGTCCCGTCCACCGGATTTCCTGTAAAGCGGTTATGTCAGCCTTGTATTCTTAGAGGACTTCTGCCAGTTGGATGGAGGCACCTGGTCGATGCAGTGTTCTAACATTCCTAATGCATATCCTCAAATCATGGTCGTTTGCGGTGGTCGTCAACATTTTGGGGGGTCCAATTTATTATTTTCTTACTTCTTTTCATTGCAATAGTTTAAACGTCGGTGACGGGTTGCAAGCCCAGCGCATCACGTCGCAGTTTTTTCCTCCTGCCTGGATTTTATTACAGCCGTCAATTCTGGGTCAGACGCTGACCAGGGTACCGCTCACTCTGAGCAGACGCGCCTGGGTTTTTAGGTTTCGCCCCTCACAGTTAGCCGTGCTCTGACGGATGTCTTAGGCACGTTTCCAGACGTCACCACGTGGAGGTACTCCGTTCGCAGTAGTACCACGAATACGGAGCTCTGTAAGTAGACTTGAAGTGTAATAAGCATGAAATGCAGAAAAGAACTTGACGTTTAGGTGTGGTCCACATTCAACGTCGGCCCTTTATCATTCCAACCACTTTAGAAGTTTAGTAATAATAGCAATACAGCCAAAGCCATCGTACCCAAATTATGTATTTAGTATAAAGTTTTAGAAAAAAATTAGAAGTCGAGCCAAGCCCCTTCTGGTACCTCCCATACAAATGTACCAATCCGCCTACTTTAGAGATGGAGTAATAATATCATTATACCCAACGCGATCGTGCCCAAATTCTAATTTAGTAAAGCTATAACAGGATAAAGTTTTGAAAAAAAAAATTGGAAAATTGGATCGTGCCCAAATTCTAATTTAGTAAAGCTATAACATACAAATATCCCAATCCGCCTACTTTAGAGATGAAGTAATAATATCATTATACCCAACGCGATCGTGCCCAAATTCTGTATTTAGAAAGTTTTGGAGAAAACAACCGGAAGTCTGTACAGGCCCTTTCTGATACCTCCCAAACAAATGTACCACTCTGGCCACTTTAGAAATCGAGCAATAACATTAATATACTAGAAAATTTTATATTTTACTGAGGGTGAGGTAATATGTAAGCCGGGTTCTCCGATGGAAGCTTTCTTACTGGTTTTCACATACAAATTTGCTTAATTATTATAAAACAATGATATTGCCTTTGTGATGTTGGTTTTTTCATTACTAATTTTTAAGTTGTGAATCAAAATAAACATTGATGTTAGTTGCCAGGCATCAACTTATAACCACCAACACTTTAAATCGCCAATTCACTTGTGAATTGTGAAAAATATTTAATTTCTCCATATAAACTTGGCAATATTTTCTTAAAGCACTTGAACCCCATATACATTTCCACAATTTTATTTTTTTCTTTTGATAATTTATACGATTTTTCTGCAAGATATTGATCATTATTATTTTGTTTTGTTATACCTCAACTTATAATTTCCTGTTACTTTCAAAAATCCATACAGAAAGTATGTTTCGTTAACATCCTTACCAAATCTTCGTTAAAGCAATTATTTTTCATTTTTAAACAGACAACAATTGAACTTTCCGGTAAGTGATTTGAAAATGTATTTTTTTTCTTTCGTAATACGATTTTCGTATTACATCCGTTGGTTAATAATGAGACGAAATACCACATACCAAAGTTCCCTTTCAACTCCCCATTATAGTCTGCACACACAGCCAGCAGTCATTACGTTTTCATTTTCTTTTGAAGTAAAGGAAACGGAAACGTCGTATCCCCGTAACCCCTGCTTATATTATTGTTTAGAACCACAATCAATATACTAAGTCTCATTGTATACTGCGGCACAACCTCAAAACTTCAATTGAAAATGTGAGGTTACAATTTCATTCCATCGCACGCACGATTTCACTTTCTTACATCAACGTTTTAACCACCAGCAGCGTCAATATGGGCAGGAAGAGAGCCAAATAACGAAGAGGAAGTCTAAAGAGTTTTTTTTTTTTTTGTAAACGCTTGATTAAATTAAAACGAGATTGAGGGGAGCAAGGAAAAAGAAAATCAATAATTGAACTAAAGCGGATACTTTGTAAGAGTTGTCTTGGGAGAGGGTCGCTAATAATATTGGTAAAGTTTCCAGGGAATTTTTTAATAATGAAAGTCTACAACTTGCTATTGAAAAAGGGGAAAAAAATTAAAGAACCATTTACTTGTTTTATGCAACTGAAAGGGTCAACAACGAACTGGTACTTTTTATAGTATAACTAGTGGGCCCGGCAATGCTTCGCTATTGCATATTAACTTGTAATATATTTCACATTTAGGTCTTCAAAGTACTTTGAAAACGGTACTTATGCTCGACAATAATATGTTGAGTTTATTTACTTATGTAACTTATTTAAAGTAACTCCTTAACATTAAAGTTAACCAAATAAATTTTATTGTTGTAAATGCTAATAAAAAGTTCATTAGCAAAGTCATATCTATAGTGCCGACATGTAGATTAAGTTTTTTTTGGATGTAGGGCGAAAAACGACTTCTTCCACAAATCGGAAATAGATATTCCTCTAAAGATCAAAATTGTTTATTTTGATCCGTAGTAGCGGGAACCGTCTGTATACTAACTATCTCTTTGGTCGTAAAAACACTTTTGTCATGCCTTCTCCGCCTATTAACCGCAAATAAAAATTTCTTTTGAAGATTCATGCCTTTAGCCATAAAAACCTCTTTTGTCTTCTTTTCCCACGGATAAAGAGTATTCCCGAATACTATCTTTGTATTGAACTCGTATTACCAATTTTTGGAGATAATTCGGTCACCAAACATTTGACTTAACAAAGTGATTGTCTCACGCGCTGTATGGCATGTTACGTTGTCGTGTTGGAACTATTTCTCCTCCCAATGATTTGCAATGACATGAGAAATAACAAAATCAATTGATCGTCTACTGCTTCTAATTCATCCACCAGTTGCATCTTATATAGATGTAGGCTAAGATCTTTCCTCAGCATTCGAGACCGAGTTGCTGATAACGGCGTCGGTTCGATAAATTCGAGTCCCCTGTCACACTTACGTCTACAGCGTCGATGGCTTCTATTAGCTGCTCAGATGGATGATTATATGCACCGTAAACTTGACAAAGGGCTCCATAAATTTTGCGAACAGAAAGCGCATTTTGAAAATAAATTTGCAAGATTTGTCTTTGCATGGCGATTTACCAAATATACTGAAAGAATGTCTATCACACTTCATTAGTATGACAGCAAGATTTACACTTATGCCTATCAGAAGTTCTATATGTCAAAAAATACCCCATACATAGGTTATTTGCAAATGTTTGCTAATGTTACCTCTGACATACTATAAAAATTCAAATTGTGTCCCAATCAAACAAAAGGTGTTTTTCAGTATAACTACAATGAATATTGCTTAGTTTTTCTATCTAAATGATTTATTACCGATTCGCTCTCCTGAAGTGAATTGAAAAAAATTACTGTTTTAGTCGGCTCAGCTACTATGCGTCCGCAAATGCCTGGTGTACGGACAATTATTTGATACAGTTAAAAAGTTAACTATTGAAGTGCGTGGGCAGCGCCTCGGCACTTTTTACTTATATAGTTCTAAATAACCTGTTCATTAGAGCGAATCAATTTGTTCGCGTCGAAAAAAAACTTGGTAATCGTATACCATTATGGGAATGTACGATGAATTCTTAGAAAATTTCACTATATGTCTAAAATCAATTCCTAGTTCACGCTGAGAAGCATGATGATTTTAGGTAGTGATATTTTTTTTTTAGCAATGAGCAATTATTCAGTTACTTCAGACCTATAAGGCCCCGGCTCTAATTTGTACCTACCATTCAGATGTTTGGAGACAAAGACGAAGAGAATAGTATATTTTTGACATTGTTTGGGAATTCTGAAAAATGATTTTTAAAAACATTATTTCTGTATGTCAACTCTCAGAGGCCATAACTTTTTAACCAATACATAGATTTTCTTCTGTAATAAATCATTTAGTTTGTTGTCAATTTTACGCAGAAGGTCTCAAAAAATATATAACTGAAGTTTTCGGTTTGTGCTCATTTAAAAACAACAAAAAAATCTCTATCTGAAATCTTCATGTTTCCCGACGCGAGCTAGGACTACAAACAGGTCAACAGTACCACTTGTTAAAATTTTCGTACCAATCGATCTATTAGAAAAGCCGTTAGAGCGATTTTTGAAAAGAGGGCGGGGCACCGCCCACTTCCATCCTGGCTGTAATTAATACTAAATAATGCAAATATCATCTTCATACCTCTGATAGTTCATGAAATATAGCCTTTTCAATTTTCAAGTTGTATGGGCGGTGCCACGCCCCTTTATCCAATTACAACTAAATGTAGTCTGGAACTATCTACAGGTCAACAGTACCTCATGGTATAATTTTTGTATCAATCGATCTATTAGAAAAACCGTTAGAGAGATTTTTGAAAAGGGGGCGTGGCACCGCCCACTTCCATCCTGGCTGTAGTTAATACTGCTCCAACTACATATACCAAATCTCATCTTCATACCTCTGATAGTTCATGAAATATAGCCTTTTTAATTTTAAAGTTGTATGGGCGGTGCCACGCCCCTTTATCCAATTACAACCAAATGTAGTCAGGAACTATCTACAGGTCAACAGTACCTCTTGGTAAAATTTTTGTATCAATCGTTCTATTAGAAAAGCCGTCTGAGCGATATTTGAAAAAAGGGGCGTGGCGCCGCCCACTTTTTGAAAAAATAAAACCTTTTAAACCATCCGGAAGCTATAGCGAACAAAACAAAAAAAAAATTTTGAAAATCGGTCCAGCCGTTTTTGAGTTTTAGCGAGACAACTGCACAGCAATTCATTTTTATATATAAGAATTAGTATGTTCTTGAGCAACCTGAGGCCTTAGTAAGTTATTGTTCTATAGGCCAAAGTTCAAGTATGTTTCAACTGTGTTTGGCAATAAATTAACAGCTATCAAAGCTGTCAAATCCTGGTTATGTTATCGCTTTAATCCCTCTCATTTCCCCCTTCTAAGTCTCCTCAAATCAAACAATTATAAATCTTGGTTGACAATTGAGATTAACACCCAGAATACAGCCGAATAGAAAAATCCTTTCTAATCCTTTGTGATAATATGTGAGCAAGGCAACACAAAAGATTTACTATTATTACAGACATTTGTGTGTCCTTAAGGATTACAAATTGACAATAGATTAAAATAACATAAATACGAAAGAGTGAAGGGTACCCAATGAAAAGAGCCAAAAGCTAAAATTCGAAATCAAATATCATAAAATTTTCTACTCCTACTTATTTAGGCAACATTATATTGTAAACATGATAGAAAGAAGAAATGTCTTACAAATACATGGAATATTTATGGGATATATTTATGCACACATGCATGCTATCGAACGCATCTCTGTAGCAATAAACAACATTTTCTATGAAGCTGATTGGCTTCCATTCAAATTTCTGCTTAAACTGAAAGTTCCTAGAATCCCACTAATAATTCCTAGATTGCAATTATATTTAGAATGTGATATCTGTATGCACGTGTTTGAGGCGCATGCAATACATACACTCAGTAAGTTTATGTTCGTCATCATCTGCCCAGCCGGAACTTGTTATTGTTCGCAGTATTTTCATAGTTTTACATTCCACTCTAGGTTCATGCTTTTGCAGGATATCAGGTGTAATTGCCTGTTATTGTTTGAGCAAAAACTAGAAATGTATAAGACATAAAAGTTTCATAGATGAGAGAACATTAATAATTGTTATGATCACACAACAAGCAATTCGTTACGAAGCACATACATAGAATTTGAATGTAATCTCCTTTGTTCTATTAGAAAATAATATTTTACTTTGTTTATTTGAAAACGAATGCAATATCTGTATGCCTTAATGCTAGATATTTACAAATTCCTTTATTACGTTTAATATTTTCGAACGCATTTGAATAGCTACAAAAAATTTACCTACAACGGCTTATTTCTTACCTTATCTTATGTAAATTTTTTGTTAAAAATCAAACCTCATAAAAACCAATTAGTATTGGACATATAAAATGCTTATGCTCTAATACTTTTGTTAGTTGAAATTTAAACTCTCTCTTGTTTAAGAAAAACATCTTATATAATGTACTAAGTGGCCAAATGTGAAGCACAAATCCCATAAAAGTCGATACCACACTACTCACGAAGGGGCCTTCTATGTACATTAAACTTAAGCCAGATGTGTGTTTTAGGGCGTTTATAGTGGCATGTTGTGTTTGCTTTCTATGTTGCCGATTATACTATAATAGGCTTATTACAACAAAAAATAGCAAATAGCAATTAAAAAATCGGTTTGCTTGTTATTGGCTGCATCTATTGTTAAAGCTGTTCCTAAAGTTGCTAAGTATTTCAGTTTGTTCTTAAAATTAAGAAACTACTCTATAGAGAACTACAGCACACAGACAATGCAATGCATTAGATTTATACACTGGAGAGCTGAAAATTATACGCTCCATTTTATTTCGATGCAAATGCAATTTAGGGGTCATAATCCAAAAACCAAATATGAGGAATGAAAGAGAATCAAAAACTACACTTTTACATCCAACACCCTTGTATTTAAAGGGTGTCCCAACAAGAGCGCAATTTTTAAATTTTAAATAAAACACAGATATTTAAAAAAAAATCGTGTAACTTTATTATATCGTAAAGTAGACAGAATGAGATTATGTATGGAATAATATATCGTGCAGATGGCCGCCGCGGCTTTGCTGGTATGCACGCGATCTTTTAATGAAATTTTCAATGACCGTTTCGCATAAATGCTGCGGTATTTCATTAATGCAGCGTCCAATTTCCTCTTTTAAGGCTTGAGTCGTCGTCGGCTTATTCGAGTAAACCCCAAACCCCAAAAAAACCCCAAAGAAAACTAGTAAGGCGGTTATCTTCGGCTATGCCGAAGCTCAGATACCCTTCACCATTTGTAAAAATGGTGGTAAAACTAGTTATTTGCACTACAACTATATTTTATTAAACTTTGTACCACAAAACAGGGGAGTTGGTGAGAAGTGGACGTTACTTTTAGCTTCACACATCTATTTTGTCAGTAATTTTTTATAGATTTTATTCGATTTTATGAATTTTGTAACTCCCCAAAAATGGGAAGTTGTGTGGGATGTGGGAGTAGTTTAAATCCGATCATGCCTATCTTCGAACTTAACCTCTGCTTCTGGACACAAGCTTACATACCAAATTTCAAACCGAAAGCTCATAAACTATAGGGATATACAGACGGACACCCCCAAAAAGGGGGAATTTGTATGGAAGGTGGGAGAAGTATTCGTCCGATATTGCTCATCTTACAACGTAAGCTTCTATTATAAGATTAAAGCTTGCATATACAATTTCAGCTCAATATTTTCTAACCTACGGCTATAAACGCGGGGGCAGTTACGCGGACACCCCAAAAAAGGTAGTTTGATGGAAGGTGGGAGTAGTTTTTGACCAACATGGCTTATCTTGGAAAGTAGCCTCTGCTTAGATATTGAATCTTGCGTACAAAATGTCAGCTACATACCTCTTAAAATACATCTGCAATCGCAGGGACAAACCCACAAAAGGGGGAGTTTGTATGGCAGGTGAGAGTAGTTTTTGACCAATCGGTCTCATTTTAATTCTCAACCTCCGCTTAGATCAGAAAAGCTTTCATACAATATTTCAGCTTGATTGCTCTTAAATTACTACTGTAATCGCGGGGACTGACATACGGGGAAGTTTGTATGGAAGGTGGGAGTAGTTTTTGACCGATCGGGCTCATCTTACAACTCAACCTCGATTGAGAGCAGCAAAGCTTGCGAACAATATTTCAGCTTGATTGCTCTTAAATTACTGCTGTAATCGCGGGGACTGACATACGGATACCCCCAAAAAGAGGGAGTTTGTATGGGAGGCGGGAGCAGTTTTTTACCGATCGGTCTCATCTTACTACTCAGCCTACGCTTAGTGTAGGGAAGCTTGCATACAAAATTTCAGCTTGATTTCCTTAAACTACAGCTGTAACCGCAGGGATATACCCAAAAAAGGGGGAGTTTGTATGGGAGGTGGGAGCAGTTTTTGACCGATCGGGCTCATCTTAGAACTCAACCTCCGCCTAGTGTTGGGAAGCTAGCATACAAATTTTCAGCAAAATTTCAGAAATCGACTCAGATTTCGATGCTGATCATTTATATATATATATATTGTTATACCTACCACGCCTCCTTATGGGCGTTACAAATGGAAGAACAAAATGAATATACCCTTCACTCCGTTCATGCGCATGGTGAAGGGTATAAAAATCTAATGGTGTTAAATCGCACGATTTAGGCGGCCAATTCTGATCTCCAAAACGCCAAATAACACGACCGGGAAATGACTGATGCAGCAATTGAGTTGTTTCGTCTTGTTGGAACCACATGCCCTCCACATTCATTTCTTCAATTCGAGGCAAGAAAAAACTGGTTATCATTTCACGATACCGAACACCATTGATTGTTTGCGCTTGACCTGCCTCATTTTCAAAAAAAAAAGTCCAATGATTCCTCCAGCCCAAAAACCACACCACACAGTGACACGTTGAGGATGCATTTGCTTCTCGTGAATCACTCGAGGATTTTCCTCACCCCAAATGCGACAATTCTACCTATTGACGAAGCCATCAAGATGGAAATGGGCTTCGTCACTGAAAATGATTTTAGCGACAAAATCAGCCGTTTCATGTTGTCTCTCCAATACCCAATTAACGAACTCCCTTCGCTGTCCATGGTCAGCTGGCTTCAGTTCCTGAGTCAATTGAACTTTGTATGCATGAAGATGCAAATCTTTCGTCAAAATTCGCTGCATAGTGAATTTGGAGACACCAATTTGCTGAGCTCGGTGTCGAATTGAGGTGGATGGAGTTTGAGCGACATCATCACGTACAGCTGCGACATTTTCGGTCGATAGACCTGGTCGATGGCGCGTTGTTGTCTTTACATCACTAACAGATCCAGTTTCTACAAATTTATCCATTAATCTCTTTACAGTTGACTCTTGTGGAGCATTATTGTGACCCCAAATTGATCGCAATTTGCGAACTGTAGCCGCAAAACTTTCACCATTTTGGTAAAACAATTTCACAATGAGAATGCGTTTTTCATTCGTGTAGCGCTCCATTTTTACGAACCTCGTACCTTCTACTAGCAAACAATAACAATTGTTCAAATGTCAAACAATGACACTTCGAATGTTGTCAGATTTAAAAATTGCATTCTTGTTGGTACACCCTTTAGTTAAGTTTATGTTTTTTGCATTTCTTTACATTTTAGGGTGATCATGAAATTAAACGCAGTGGTTTTTAATTACGAAATAAAACTTTTTTATTAAAACAAAAAGCTAATTTCAAATAAAAAACACTTTGTAATAATGCGTATGACCTCTCTCATTTTGAATAAATTCAAAAATGCCTTTCGGTCATACTATTTATCAGGGTTTTTGGGGTTGAACTTTCTTAGGAGTCCCAAGCCGCAATTACTGCCTGTTGTTGAATCACATTTTATGAACAAGTATGCCCCCCACATTTTCAGTAGGGTTCATGTCATGGAAACACGCTGGCCACTCTAAGACTTCAACGTTTTCTGACCAAACCCAACGTTATGTTCCCTTATTGGAGTGAGTAGACGCAATCTTTTGCTGAGAAATGTAATTTATCTCCTGGTTTCCCTTGAAGAAGGGCAGTAAATTAATTTCCAGTATGTCTCGTCGAAGTTCAAACTCTTCGGGGTAATGCGACAGCTTGAAAAGGCCAGCTCCAAAGATAATTTTTTAGTACATCTGCATCGAAATATAGTGGAGCGTATAATTTTCTGCTCTCCAGTGTAGTAGTCTATTGAGAGTTTAACTTTAAACAAATTTAATAGTTTAATAAATACAAACACAACGATCAATTTTAATGTTAGTCAAAAGCAAAAAAAAAACAGTACAGAAATTTCAGTCAGGTAAACTGACTCATAAATACCATCACCTAATATAAGATAATGTTCATGAGTTATTAAAATTCATAGTTTTTTAATTAAAATAAAATTACTTATGTACTATTTTTTGCCTGCTTGTGGAGGGAAACCGTAAGTCAACGTTCAGTGAATGCTTACCTTGGCAAAATTTGTCTGAATTCAGTGTACATACAAATATTATGTGTATGTAAAAGGGGAAATATCGGTTACGTATATGAGAGGTACCATAAGTGATGTGTCAAATAGTAAGGGGTTGCTGCGGTTTTGCCTCCGCCTACAAGATAAATTAACTGACCAAATTTTATTATCCACCAGGTGTCGGTTTAGAAGTTATGGGAGAATATTAATTTTCCAAACAATGTAATTTTGTATGGGAGGTACCAGAAGGGGTGATCCGATATAGTCCATATTCATTCCTGATTCAAATTTTCAAAACCGTAGAACTTACGTAAAATTTGACTGAATTCAGTGTACTTACAAAAAAAAGATATGTATGTAAGATTATGGGGGTGGGTTCGGTCATTTGTATAGGTACAAGAAGGGGTGTGTCAAATAGTTAGATTTTTGGAGGTTTTGCTTCATTTTATAATATAAATTAATCGATCAATTTTCATTACCCCCCAAGTGTCCGTTTGGAAGTTATGGGAGAAATATAAATTTTCCAAAAATAGGTCATTTTGTATGGGAGATACCAGAATGACTGTACCGACGCAGTCCATATTCATTCCTGAGACTAATTTTCATAAGCGAACATCATGTGCAAAATTTGAGTGAATTCAGTTTACTTACAAAAATGATATGTATGTAAAACTATGAGGGTCAATTCGGTCATTTGTATGGGAAGTACCAGAATGGGTGTGGCAAAGGTTTCGGTTTTCTAAGGGTTTGTCTACTTTTGCAAAATAAATATACCGACCAAATTTAGATATCCTCCGATGGACTGTTTGGCAGTTATGAAAGAAATATAAATTATTCAAAAATAGGTAATTTTGTATGGGAGGTACCAGAAGGGGTGGGGCTATTCTTCCCATTTACAATCCCATTAGTTCGTTTTGAAAATATTATTACCGGTAAATTTTCATACCGATCCGTTAAGGTTTACTCAAGTTATCCTGCTCACTAGCCATCCAACCAGCCAGTCAGACGGACGGATATAGCTCATTCGTCCTACAAAGTCCTGAAACGAATTTGGTTTTAAGATGCTTGGGGTCTAACTCATCTCTTTTAATGCGTTACACTTTTTATTTGTTTCAAATGATATATACCTTCATACTCTTACACTACATTAAAAGTATTTGGAGGTACAACGAAAGTACTGTTTTTTGTATAGCCTCACCTAACGCGCAGGAGGGTGTATATCATTTGATACGATTTTAACACATAGAAGGAGTCACTTTAGACCATAGGTTTTTTTGAACCAAATTGGATTCATGACTTTTTAAGTCGTTTGAGCCATCATCGGCATACGCGACCAACATGTGACTTTTGTTGAAGATGGTGCCATTTCTGTTTACTGCAGCCTTTTGCATGATCGTCTCAATTACGATGTAGTCGATGAACAGATGGTAGGTGTCGATATGCATTTCTTCAGTCTTCTCCAGGATTTGTCGTAGTGTGAAAATCTGGTCGGTCGTGGATTTACAAAGTCTAAAACCACACCGATAAAATCCAATCAGTTTCGCGAGAATGGGCTAAGGTCTTTCCTATAACACACTAGACATGACCTTGTATGCGATGGGTAAAAACCTGATCCCGCGATAGTTGGTACACACACTAGGATCGCCTTCCTTGCGCCAAATCGTGTTTATGAGCTGGTGCATGCATGTTACCAACTCATCGCTGTCGGCTTTTAAAAGCTCTGCCGGCAGTCCATCGGCTCCCGAAGCTTTGTTATTTTTAAGCAATCCAATTGCCATGCTGATCTCGTTTTAGCTCGGCGGAGTACAATCTTCTCAGTAATTTATGATTGGTGTGATTTCGTCACTTATGCTGCCTTCTGGAACGAGTAGAGATCGAAAATGTATTCTACATATTAGCAGCACACTTTGAGTGTCCATGATCTCTGTCCATACAACTGGGGGTCCCTTTTTCAATACCTTTGCTTTTAACCTTTTGGTATAACTTTCGGGCTTCACTTCTATCCCTGTAGTTTTCGATATCCTGGCTCTCTCTTTACTTCCGTAGACGCTTTTTCTGCCGGAAGAGGCGTGTCATCTCTCTCCTCTTTTTATTATAACGCTCTGTGACTGCACGCGTCGCCCTTGGTTGCAGTTTTGCTTGTATACAACATCCATTTCCTCAGACATTTCGCGACATTCATCATCGTATCAAGGCTTGTCTGAGCGTGGGTTTGTCTAACCCAGTACGGTCGTTACGGCAATGGTCATAGAATTCACAATATGCTGTCACTGTGTGTCGGGAACATCAGAACTAGGAGGGGTTGTTTAGAGTAATTGAGAGTGTTGGTTGGAGGAGGCATTGACTTTCTCGGTGGTATGCAGCCTAATGATGTCTAGCCTCCTTTGCGTTTGGTTACGAGTGTTTTTAACACTTCTTAATCGTGTTCCTTCCTTGGTAATGACCTGAGTCAATATTTGCTTGAGACATGCCTTCCATCAATTACCACATGATCAATCTAATTTTTTGTATTTTGATCAGGAGATATCCAGTTTACCTTGTGGATATCTTTATGCGGGAATCTGGTTCCACTCACAACCATGTTTCTTGTCGACGCGAAACTAACCAGTCTGAATCCGTTATCGCAGGTGTTGTAGTGTAGACTGAATTTTTCGACTGCTGAACCAAGAGCATCTTCCTTTCATATTTTAGCATTAAAATATCCCAGAACAATTTTAATGTCATATGAGGGCAGCGGTCATATATCTCCTCCAGGCGCTCATAGAATGTATCTTAAATGCAATAGTCTTTGTCTTCCGTCGGGGCGTGCACGCAAATCTGCGTAATGTAAAAATATTTCGCCCAGATGCGAATAATGGCTATTCGGTAACTTACAGGGTTAAACCGCGGGACCAGGTGTCGAAGTCTCTTGCCGACTATGTAACCGCATCCAAATTCGTGTCATTCTGCATGGCAGCTGTAAAAGATGTCACAGTTCTGTCGTCGTGTGCATCCCTGTCCCGCCCAACTCATTTCCTGCATGGCGGTGATATTTAAATTTTGTGGATTGTAAAATACGTAAATACATATATAATGTCTTGCCCTAGTCAGGGAAAATCTACTCTTTTATTTCGTTAGGTTTTTAGGATCCTTGCGAAGACACTGGAGGTGGCTGAGCTACCTCAGCCTAAGATAAAAGTCCCGTTGTACACTGCAGATATTATAGTGCGAACCAAAATTGTATTTTCGAAAAGTGGGCTTGGTAAATAGAGCGACAAAATTCAATGCACTAATAGTACTTGGCTCTACAGATATGAATATATAGACGAAATTGTTATTTTCGATCAGTAGAGGAGGCACAAAAGAACTAAAATTTAATACACAGATAGTACTTATCAGAGAGCGAAGAGCGCAAAGCGTGGCCCGTAACTGGTGACGATAGCTTTCCTACAGTCTACTTACCGGTCTATTCTGACGTGGTTACAATAGTCACCACGGATACAATAGACTACTTTGGTTACAAAATCAAAAAATCGGTATTCCGAATCCTTGTCACCGTGACAATAGTTACAAAAATTGTTACCTGCCAGAAAGGAGGTAACAAGCTGGTTACAGCTGTTTTGAATAATATTTTGAGTTGTGACAAACAAAATTTTGTTACATTTTATTGGATATGAATTAGCAAAAGGTCTTGAAAAAGAACAACTGTCCAGAAACCTGCGGGACAATAGTGACCAATTCTCCATTACACAGTTATGATATAATATTTTCGACTGTCCACTTAACTTGGGCACTTGTTGGCCCTTTATATTCATTTAAATTTTTAAAAATATCTAAAATGGAAAAACAGTTTTTCCGTTTTCTGTATTGTGTTTTCATATTTTGTTTGTTAAATTCAATAATCAGCTGCGAATTGTCAATAATTTACATTTCCCCACGAGGTGAACATTTCCTTGTTACGAAATTGCCAGAATGCCCGTAACAAGAATTGGTTACAAAATTGTAACAAATTTCTGATGACAAATTTTTGTAACCAAATTATTAGAATAGGGCCGTTAGTGTAAACTTTAAAACTTATGTAACATTTGAGTTACAGATGTAAAATATGGTAAGTGTATATGAGGCTTTCATTCTTATATTCTTGGATAACCCTAAAGCAGCCCACACACTGCCATCAAATCGAAACGATTGGTCGAAATTGGCATGTGTGTAGCTTGGTCTACAAACAGATTGGTAGTTATCAAAAATTTTTGACTTCTAACTATTTGTCACACCCATTCTGCTAACTCCCTAGACTTAAACAATATCTTATATTGGGTGGTGGTATTTATCAGTCAGTTTACCTGGCTTCTTACTATCACCCATTGATTGTTTGAACATCGTCATGAAGAGTTTGTTGTACAGATGAAACCATTAATCAATAGAGATGGACTCGTATTGTTTGTGTAGCTAAACTCTTGCTGTTGTTGTGGTTATAGCCTCTTATCTCTTTGCTTTGATCCACCATATGGACGTTGTGGGAACATGTCTAAAGATCTATTATTGTTGTTGTGTTTTTGTTATTATAAATTTCTTTTGTTTGGTAGCTTTTTGTGCTCCACTATAATTTTATGCTTTTTGATAGCAATGTAATTAATTGTTGTTATTGTTTGTATACATTTATTCAAGAACATAATGAGAAAGTATTAGTGGCTTTTTTCTCCCAGCTGAAGAGAGCAAACTCTCAGTATTAATAAATTTTTTATTAGCATAAGCTTGATCAGTGTTATTCACATGCCATTGCTTTAGTAACATTTTAACCAATCCAATGTGAGGGTTGTACGGGCAGCTTGGAATTTAGAGTGAAATTGAGGATTCTTACCTCAACTAGTGGAACGGGTAATTGTATAAAAAATTAAGTTTTAAAGCCGGATTGAAAATAATCTGTAGTTTTTGTGTTTTAATAATTATTATGATTTATAAAAGTTGTGCATTTGCTTCAATATATTAAACACAACGAAACTTAACTGTCCACTTCATTGTGTCTTCTAAAGTTGTTGTTTATTTAGATTTATCATTTACTTACGTCATGATAGTTTCGGCATGTTCACTAGGGTCATAAATCATTTTTCGTGTTGTGTATTTCTGCGAACAAGTTTCTGGTTTCAAGCGTCATCTTACTTATCGCCAAAATAAAAAAATTTGCAGATTTTTTGTCATGATGATGAAAAAAATTTATTTATTAGTTTCCTGAAACCCCCGCTAAAGTGAAATTTAACATTCACATGTGTGTATATATTTCAAAAAGTTGCTTGTTAATCTGTTAAAATAGATCAGACTTCTTGAATTTGGACACAGAAGTTAAGCTTTCCCATATCTTAGTGTGAGTTAATACATCTCTTCTTTTAGACTCATTCAAATTGGACCTACATTTTAACTTCTCATCCAAACGTTAACTATTTGGACAGCACATAGATAGATATGTGGGAGATCCATGACTCGATTCCTGTTTCTACATTTTTCTTTCATTGCCGGCACCCTCGATATTGTCGACAGCTGCTTCGCAGTATAGTGTCGAGTCAATCGGCATGTCTTATAAAAGCTTCTCAAACTGTGACGTTCGCATTTGTCGATAAACAAGTAGGTGCTGGTCCCGGTACTGTTACAAGATAAATTAACTGACCAAATTTGATTATCCACCAGTTGTCAGTTTAGAAGCTATGGGAGAAATATTAATTTTTCCAAAATAGATAATTTTAAATGGGAGATACCAAAAGGGGTGAACCGATATAGTCGATATTCATTCCTTATTCATATTTTCATAGCCGTACAACTTATGAAAAACTTGACTGAATTCAGTGTAGTTACAAAAAAGATTTGTATGTAAGACTACTGGGGTGAGTCCGGTCATTTGTATTTGAGGTACCAGAAGGGGTGTGTCACATAGTTAGGTTTTCCGAGGTTTTGTCTCCTTATACAATATTAATTAATTGACCAGTTTTCATTACCCCCCAAGTGACCGTGTGGAAGTTATGGAAGAAATATTTATTTTCCAAAAATAGGTCATTTTGTATGGGAGGTATCAGAAAGGGTCAACAGATATAGTCCATATTCATTCCTGAGTCAAATTTTCATAAGCGTACATCTTACGCAAAAATTGACTGAATTCACTGTACTTACAAAAAAGATATGTATGTAAGACTATTAGGGTGAATTCGGTCATTTGTTTGGGTGGTACCAGAAGGATGTGGCAAAGGTTACGAGTTTTTAGGGTTTGGCTACTTTTTCAAGATAAATAAACTGACCTAATTCAAATATCCTCTGGACGTCCGTTTAGAAGTTATGAAAGAATTATTAATATTCTAAAAATAGGTAATTCTGTATGGGAGGTGCCAGAAGGGGTGGGGATATTCTGCCCACTTACAATCCCATTAGTTCGTTTTGAAAAATATGAATACTGGTAAATTTTCGTACCGATTTGTTAATGTTTACTCGAGTTATCCTGCTCACCAGCCATCCAGCCAACCAGACAGACGGACATAGCTCAATCATCTCAAAAAGTCCTGAAACGAATTTGGTCTTAAGATACTTGGTGTCTAACTTGTCTCCTTTAATGCGTTACACATTTTTCTCGTATCAAATGATATATACCCTCATCAACCCTCATATACTGGGTTTATTTTGTAGCAGTTATAATAAAACTGTTGTACTCCGTGGCGTATGATTATCGTGAAATGTAACTTATGATAATCATACTCCACAATATAGTATTTATGTAAAACGTGTAAAACGTGACAAATTCCTCTATATGATACTTACTAACTTCAAACAGATATTAAATTATTATGGCATGGAACTTGACATAACGAATGATGCAGAAGTTCTTCTTTTTGGGGCTTCTTTCGCGTGCAGTTCTCAGAATTGAGTCCCAAAATCATGTGTTGTACAGTGTATTACAGAGCCATTGCAACTCGCTATTCAACACAAGTTTAGTGATATATATTTTTTACTTTTTTTTCGAAGATAATGTGTGCAAGATAAGAGTTTGGTATTCCAGCGAAGCTTATGCGTCTTTGCGGAATGACGCTGACTGACACGAAGTCTTCAGTGAAGATTGTCAAGGACCTTACGGAGCCATTCTGTACCAGACGAGGCATAAAACAAGAGGACGGCCTATCGTGTGATCTCTTCAACATAGTGATGGAGATGATAATGAGAAAAGCTGCAGTAAACACGAGTGGCACTATATTCAACAAAAGCCACATGCTACTCGCATACGCTGTTGACGTTAACATCATCGGTCGAAAACTGCTGGATGTAAATGCAGCCTCCTCAGGTATACAGAAGGAATCTGCGAAAATGGGTCTAACGGTGAACGAGGACAAAACAAAGTTATTAGTTTCAACGAACAAAGAATCTACTCGTTTAGGAAACTGCGTGAACGTTGACAACTATAATTTCGAGGTGGTAGATAATTTTATCTACCTAGGCTCCGCCATCTACAAAGCAAATAATGTCAGCCTATGAATCCGGTGAAGAATCCTGCTTGCTAATAAATGCTACTACGGACTAAGCAAGCGATTCAATGACAGAGCCCACTCTCGACGGACAAAACTCCATCTATACCAGATACTGGTTCTACCTGTCTTAATGTATGGTTTACACAAGCGGATGAATAGGTTCTGGCAGTATTCGAGAGAAAAATACTCTGTTAACGGAGAGTATCGGCGTCGTATGAATCATGAGCTGTACACTGACATTGACATGGTCAGATGCATTAAGGTGCAGCGGTTGCGTTGGCTAGTTCATGTTATACGCATGGACGAAAATAATCCAGCTCGAAAAGTCTTTGACAATGAACTCGATGGACGGCGCAGAAGAGGGCGACCAAAACTCCGTTGGAAAAACCAGGTGACTGAGAAACTGACAGAACTAAGTGTGACTAACTTGAGAAGAAGCGCAGAAGATCGAGGCGCTTATAATATTTTCCTACGTGCAGTATATAATCCACTGGGATTGCAAAGAAGTACCAGCTAAGTATGTATGTAAGGTGTGCAAGCTTACTGTGTTCGAAACGAAACTATATGGTAGCCATCAGTATTCATGACAATGCCATTTCGAACTACCGTGTTTCGATTCGGTCGAAGAAGTGGTGGAGGCTACTGTGGTTGGACTTTCTTGAGTCATCCGTTGTGAGCTCTTAGCAATTACCTTGCTACGGCAATAAAAAGCTATCCAGGTTTAAGACTTCACAACTGACATTTCGGCCGACTTGGTCACGAACAAGACGAGATCAATGGTGTCGCAACGTAATATGTACCTGAGAAAGCGGACACCGCCATTGTCAAAGCTATCCATATTCTCCCGCTTCTCTTGTACTACCTTAAAAATTAGGGCAGTAGTTGTAAAGTTTTCCAAAAGCCTAACCAAAGAATTGGAGCGTTCTGCATTTGCACTTAGATACCTGGTTTGCCTGCTACTACAAATGGGAATAGGAGTAATACAAATTAAACAATCAATTGCAATATCAATAAAACTTACATATAAATATCAAAATAATCGTGTTTTAAAATAAAAAATATTTTGTCGATTCCTGTACAAGATATCAATATAAACTTTTCATTTGAAACTTCACCAACGGACATTGTTCGACTACTCGAACAGTCTCACCTGGCCTAACTAATGCAGGTAGAAAACTTTTTGACATCGGTTTTGGGTTTATTGGGTACCAATTACCCTAAAAAAGTAATTTTTGCTTATAGAATCTAAAATTTTTGCATCGCGGCATAACCCATTTTAAGGTTTTAAGTTTTTAGGTTAACATTACGTTTCACAGGTTTGTTGACGTCACTACAAAGCAAAATAGTTTTTCGCAAATTTGCTGGCGCTGATAAAACAAAAATGCTCTCAAATCATGCTCTTTACAGAAATGTGAAACATATCCCCAAATTTGCACATTGTTCTCAACATAGTAATGAAAAAAAAACCAAAACATAGCATAGCTCACTAGGGTCCCAGTATAGACCCTGTTGTGATACCATTTAAGATCTTGCACCAATTATCCCCACTCTATGTGGTCAACGTCGCTCTCAAGCAATTTCGTTGCTCTGATATAGGCATGAATTTTCTGCAGATCGCTTAGTGAATGACAGGTATTGTCCATAAGTGTCCACCTCTTAGTGTGCTCGTGTGCTCTGTATATCCTGGATATTCTAAATCTGTTTAGTCTCTGTGAATGTGGGTTATTTCATTCATCTTTCCTTAGCAATAAGAGTCAGTGTCTCCACAATTAGCTGCTACCAATGTCACCACAACCCACTCTTCCTCTTAATTTCGAACCGTCCATTTAAATTAGAATGTCATCTTCCCCAAAGTGTAGAGCATTATCATTCTTATAATAGTAGGTCCTGTCCGGGATGTTCCTCATAAAATCCGGATCGAAAACAGGTTCCAGTACAATGTAATCCGTTAAGGATCCACTTATCTTTGTGAACATTTAAACGGCCGTTGCTACAAATCTAATAAAATTCAAATTTTCTTTATCCTTTCAAAAACATCTTTTCCTCCAGTCACTTAACGATCTCCATAATGCTGAGTGTTAACAAAGCGACAACAGTGTTGCTGATATTGTATTGCTACACACCCATTTCATCCACTGGAATAACGTTGTAAATATTTTCTAAAGATTAACATTTGAAAATTTGATAAAATTTTTATTAATGTGATTTATATTTAGGTCCAACATCAATTCCAAAGAGGACGATGTTATATTCGAATTTTCCCCAAATTCTACTACTGAATGGACTAAAGATTATGAAGATGATATCCAACAGCCTCTAGTATTAGAAGACAACACACTAATGACAGAAGCCTCTGGCGATGGTAGCTATGAGTCTCAATCACAAATTCCAAATTGTGGTGGCATTTTCTATGCCACATACACTTTCCAGCAAATTAGCTCTCCTGGCTATCCTGAAGGTTATCACCATAACATAGTGTGTAACTATACCATTATACCAGATCCATTGGTTAATAAAACGGAATTAGATGATATATACATACGCTTTGTGGAATTCGCCGTGGGTGATGCTTCCTCTCAACAATGTTTATCGGGTAATGTCACCATTACCAGCAATGATTATCACGATAATCCAGTACATACCGTTGTTTGCAGTCCGCAAGAAAACTATCAAATTAGATCCCAGAAATACATTTCAGTAGTTCTACGCACTGATGCCGCATATCCCTTCAAAGGTTTCCTCTTAGAATATGGTTACCACAAATGTGGTGGCATAATAACTGGAGACTCTGTGATCGAAACTCCCAAAGACTCTCGCAGCAACGGTTATCCCGATGGCACTTTATGTCTGTGGGAACTACAAGGACCTGTTAACCATAAAATTATCATTCAGATTGATGAAATTGACTTTACTGATCAATTCTGTAGCTCTGATGGTGTGGAAATCTACAAAGGTATCGATGCGATCGAAGAAAAACGTATGCTCTCATTCTGCGAAATGTTACGAGGCAAATTGCAACCTATTAACATATCTCAAAATACAGCATTGATATATAGCTACTCATTGGAGCTGCAGACTCCGTACACATTCAGGGCCTTAGTACGTTTTATACCCAATTGCGATCATAGTATTTATTTAGATGCAACCAACAACACCTACGAGTTTAATCGATTCTCTGGTCAAAATTCTAATAATTTGGACTGCTCATGGCTATTCAACACTTCCTTCTATCGCCAGTTGCAAATAGAGTTTAGCACATTCTATATAGGAAACTCAACTGATTGTTTGAATAATTATTTGGAGATACGTGATGGTTCCGGACCAATTTCCAGTTTGATAGGACGATATTATGGTCACGAAATGCCGCCTCCAACCCTGACTTCAGGTCACTTTATGATGATGCGATATGTAAAGGGTGACACGGAGATGAATAGTGGTTTTACAGCCAGGATACGTTCGATATCAAAGATATACGGACAATATCTTATGAATGCGACTAGTACCAATGTAAGTATGATGATGAAAAACATGTAGAAGTTAAGAATTTACTGTCTCGAAATGAGGTTTATTCGCTTACATAGAGCAACATCCAATTTGGGGCTGAAAAATTCCAAGTTAGGGTGAAGGTACTAGGTTAGTATAGCAAAACAACCAAAGGGTTTGGTTCTCAGGCCAAAATTTTTGTTATGACCTTTTATATTTTTGCTTTTATTGATGCTTTCGCTTTCAGTTATAACTCAAGAACCATTGATGACTTCTCATACCATTCTTCAGCAGAATCGTAGCTAAGGTTTAAATAAATAATTTATATTAATATTCTTCTTCTTCTTCTTCTTAATTGGCACCAGCAACAAAAATTCTTTTATCAGTAGCCGCACGTAGAAAAGAATTCCAAATGCTTCGGTCGTTTGCGCTCCGTAGATAGTTAGTCACACCAAGTGTAGATAACAGCTCTTTCACCTGGCCCATCCAACGAAGTTTTGGTCTCCCCCTCCTGCGCCGCCCATCGAATTTATTGACTAAAACGTTTCGAGTTGGAACATTTTCATCCATTCGTACAACGTGTCTGTCCATTTCAACGCGCCTGATTACGCCGATATCGTTGTACAGCTCATACAGCTCGTGGTTCATTCGACGACGATACTCGTCGTTAACGATGATGGGTCCAAATATGTTGTGAAGTATTTTTTTCTCGAAGACTCCCAGAGCAGATTGATCCGCTTGTGTCATTACCCAGGATTCTGCGCTATAGAGCAAGACAGGTACTATCAGAGTCTGGTAGAGTTGAAACTTTGTTCTTCGAGAGAGCGCTTTGTCATTAAATCGCTTGCTTAGCGCATAGTAGCGGCTTGCGATTAATTCTCCTCTTTTGATTTTCAGGCTGACATTATTTTTTTTGTTAATAGCGGAGCCAAGGAAGACAAAATCATCTACCACTTCAAAGTTATAGTTGTCAACGTTCACGCAGCGTCCCAGACGAATGGATTCTTTGTTCGTTGAAACAAATAACTTGGGTTTGTCCTCATTTATCACTAAACTCACATTCGTCGACTGCTTTTCAATGCTCAAGAAAGCTGCAGTAACATCTCGCAATCCACGTCGAATAATATCTATATCATCAGCATACGCGAGCAACATGTGACTTTTGTTGATGATGGTACCATTCCTGTTTACTGCAGCCTTCCGCAAGATCATCTCCATAACGATGTTAACGAGATCGCTGGGCAGACTATCGCCTTGTCTAAAGCCTCGCTTGGTAGAAAATGTCAGATTTTTGCCAATTTTCACAGAAGACATCGTTTCAGTCAGTGTCATCCCGCAAAGTCATATTAACTTCGCGGACTGTCGAATGCAGCTTTGTAGTCGATAAACAGATGATAGGTGTCTATTTGCATTCCTTTGTCGTAGTGTGGCATAGTGGTTAGAACACGCGACTACCATGCGGGAGATCACAGGTCCAACTCCTAGCACCAGTCATATCTAAAGAAAAATTTCCTTTCATTGTCGGCTCCCCTCGAATGTTGTTGACAGAAACTTCGCAGTATTAGTGTCGAGTCAATCGGAACGTCTAGTAAGAGCTTCTCAAACACTGACGTTCGTATTCGTCGATAAACAAGTAGATGCATTATAACGCTCCGTCGCAGCACGTGTCGCAGCAGCATCCATTTCCTCAGATATTTCGTGACAATCATCATCGTACCAGGGCTTGTCTGCGTGTGGTTTTCCATAACCCAGTACGGTCGTTGTGGCAGTGGCCATAGAATTCGCCATATGTTGCCACTGTGTGTCGGGAACATCAGAACTAGGAGGGTTTGTTTGGAGTAGTTGTGAGAGTTGTTTGCAGCACGCATTGGCTATCTCGGTGGTATGCAGCCTTTTCATGTCTATCCTCATTTTCGTTTGGTTACAAGTGTTTTTAGCACTACTTAATCGTGTGCGTACTTTGGCTGTAACTAGGTGGTGATTCGAGTCAATATTTGCACCGCGCATCACACGCACGTCCATAACGCTTGAGACATGCCTTCCATCAATTACGACATGATCAATCTGATTTGTTGTAGTTTGATCGGGAGATATCCAGGTTGCCTTGTGGATATCTTTGTGTGGGAATCTGGTTCCACGCACAACCATGTTTCTTGTTGACACGAAACTAACCAGTGTTAATCGGAGGTGTTGTTGTGTCGACTAAATTTTCCGGCCGCTGAACCATGAGCATCTTCCCTTTCTATTTTAGCATTAAAATCTTCCAGAACAATTTTAATGTCATGAGCAGCGCAGCGGTCATATATCTCCTCCAGGCTCTCATATAATGTATCTTTAATCTATATATATGAAAGGCTTGGGTGACCGTGAAATTTAGAATGTAGGTTTCTCTTATGGCGTAGGCGGGCACTATGAAGGGATTTTTGGAAATTCGGACTGCAACGGGGTAAACTGGGCGTGGCAACGCCCAGTGCAACTGGAATTTTAAAATGGCTGTATATTTTAAACCATTGTAGGTACGAAGTCGAGATTTGGTACGTATATCGGTCGTAGAAGAAATAATACTTTGTTTGTGAAAAGTGGGCGGTGCCACACCCCTTTTTTTAAATAGTTATATTGACCAAATAAATGGACCGATTGCAATTGAATTTTCTATGTGTGTTACTGTCCATAGAGCCTCTATCAAAGGCTACATGTAACATAATTAGACAAAGGGGCGTGTCACCGCCCACAAAAACCGAAATTTCAATCGATCATATCTCAAGAGCCATTAGAGGTATGAAGATGAGATTTGATACATATGTTACTGATACAAAGAGGATAACATCTCGCTCGAAAATGGGAGGTGCCACGCCCCTTTTGAAAAAAATCGTTATCTCGGCGAAATAAATGGACCGATTGCAATGAAATTTTAACTGTGAAGTGCTGTCTGGAGGGCATCTATCATATGATACATGAAAACATATTCAGACAAAGGGGCGTGACACCGCCAAACACATTCGAAAATTTTAATCGGTCATATTTCACGAGCCATTGAAGGTATGAAGATGAGATTTGCTACATATATGGAACATAGGGGATTACGTCTCGCGGGGAAATTGGCGGTGCCACGCCCCATTTGAAATAATTGGTATGTTGGTCATATAAATAGAACGATTGTAATTACAATTTCATATATTGAAAATTGGTTAACTAACTGATTGGGTGAAATGGCTGTAGATAGGATGATGAAATTTGGGGTAGTTGTTCTCCTTTTCGTGTAAACGTCAGGTTATAATTGCGATAATTTATAGTTTTTTTGAAATACGATATTTATGGATAAAGAAAAATCGAAAAGGGATAAATATGTTACTGTCGCCCAGACCAAACGGCTAATAATATAATCATAATAATTAATACGAAGCAAGGAGGGTTTTCGAAATTCGTACATCTTAGGAGTATAAAAGGTCGAAATGATAAAAAACTTACTAAAGGTATAGTCGCAAAAATTTAAGTGAATACTTGAGTTGTGCGGCGTAAAGAAAATTTTTCAAAATTGGTTCTTTAGGTGTAAATGTAAAAGGGATAAAACTGATACTATTGCTTAGACCAAATGCCTGAAGATAGAGTTACGAAAATTTATATAGAATTGCTCTCTATAGAATTAGAGAGCCGTTGGGATTTTGGGGTTTTTAAAAACATTTAAGTGTAAAAAGGCCGAAGAGGGATAAAACTATGGACTATATGGACTTGCTTCCTATAGAATTAGTGGGGACACCAGTCCATTTAGTTGTGCGATACGAATATTTCTTTTGAAATTCTTACTTTAAGGGATAAAAAGGGACTTAATCGGTACATTAACACAGACCAATAGGATAAAGTTGCTATCACATAAATGGGGTGTTCGTTCGTCTTATGAAACGTTTGCAATTTACCTGTATTGCTTAAATTCGTAAGAATTTTTATTGTAAGTACGGGTGAAGCAACGCGAGCCGGGAAGCTAGTATCTTCATATTTGTCCTCCATCGGGTGGCGTGTACATAAATCAGCGTAATGTAAAAATATTTTGCCCGGATGCGAATAGTGGCTATTCGGTGACTTACATGGTTAAATCTTGAGGACAGGTGTCGAAGTCTCTTGCCGACTATGAAACCACATCCTAATTCGTGCCTTTCTGCATGGCAGCTGCAAAAGATGTCACAGTCCCTGACCCGTTCATCTCATTTTTTCTATAAAATTCCTACCATAACCGCAAAACTGGTCATTGTAGATGATATTGAATGACGATCATGGCCAAATTACTGTATTGTACATATGTAGCGAGTTTGCATATAGTACTCGCTACAGACTTATGTACAACGTATGAACAATATTAATTTCATGCGAATTTTGTAGTAATCATACGCACTTTGTTCCAACATTGTGGATTTATGGTTTAATAGTGATGAATTTTTGTTGAAAATTTCATTCGAAAAAATTAGTCCAACATTATTTTTACTATACTAACCTAGTACCTTCACCATGAATTGGAATTTCTCACCTACCTATCTTTGTTAATTACTTCCAAAACTCTTCTCATTTTCAGGATTGCGGTGAACGTTTGGAACTTGACGAAAATACCCATGTAAACCTAAATATTTCCAGCCATGGTCTTAACAATCAAACATGTGATTGGCAGTTTATCTCCAAAGATCCCAGTAAACGAATAGTTCTTACAATAGCCCATATACAACTAAATTCTGCCCTCAACTACACCCATCGTACCGAGGGCGGATGCAGCGACAAAGGCGCTGCGATCTATGATGGTGTCGATGACACCGCTCCAATTCTCACGCGCTTCTGTAAATCTCATCCACCAGATATCTTCTCCAATGGCTATGCTTTAACCCTTAGGGTGCCCTTCTCCATTATATCAGAGATGTCAGTCCAGGCCTTCCAAATGAACAGAAACTGTGGAAGGAACTTAAACTCTCTCATGGGAAAATTCTCTTCGCCCTATTACCCCTCTTTGTATCCGGTGAATATGCATTGTGTATGGCGGCTAAGCCCAAGTGCGGGTAATCGCATACAACTAACATTCGAATCGCTGAATTTGGAGGAATCCGATTATTGCAATAAGGATTATTTGGAAATTCGTAAGAATTCTGGACTTGGTCGGTTGTTAGGAGTATATTGTGGTAATGAAGTGCCACCTACAGTCATTGGATCACAGACTTTAGTAGTAAATTTCCACAGTGACAATGATGTTGTGGGCGAGGGCTTCTTGGCTACTTACAGTTATGGTAAGTAATTGAAGTTATTCAGAGGCTGGAAGAATATTGTTTTAATAATCTGTGTGTTGCAGTTATGCACAATGAAATAAACGGCACCAAAGGCACTGTCGAATCTCCTGTGTATCCTGATAAATTCCATAGTCATGATATGTACAGTTGGCGTATAACTGTCGACAAGGAGTATGTGGTGTTATTGTTCATCAAACATATTGTGGACACGGATATGCCGTACGTTAAGGTAAGTAGCCGATACCTTATATGATAGTGACCTGTAAGATTGGGAAGAAGCTGTTTTTATACAAGGTGGGGCAACAGTAATCAAGCTATTGGAAATCGATCTAACTTTTGCAATTGGCGCCAATTTTCAATTCGGTTTTGACATTTGTGAAGTAAACAAAAGACAAGCCATGTATCGATGTGCTCCGCAAGAACGCGGAATATTCGTTTTTTGCACCACAATTCGTCGGTTGTATTGGCGCAGCGTTAATTTCGTCGCTGAGTTCATGGCCGTCCGACACCTACTTGACAAACACTGCGGCGTTTGGCCACACATCTTGAAGAGTCTGGGACAACACGAGATCTTTCCTAGGCTAGCGTGCCCCGAAGCAGCCATTCTGCTGAGAATATCGCTGCTATTGCCTAAGATCGAACAGAGGATGTGCCTCGCAATTGGGCATTAGCCGGCGGTCCATATGCAGAATTTTAGTTAAAGATTTGAAGATGTTCCCTTACAAAGCGCAGACAGTTGACCGCCAAATGCGTCTTACCTACGCTTGGGTGATTACTTTTGCCCCACCTGTATATTCCCATTTTTATTAATATTTTATCCCCAAATAATCACGACAATTTTCTGTTCCCCTCTTTACTAGTTATACGATGGCTATTCCGACATTGGTGCTCCTATAGACTACTCTACTAATCGTGTCGTACAATCCAGTACTAACATTTTATACTTCACCGCCACCCGTGGTCCATTCCAATTCGAATGGCAACAGCTGCCCAAAGAGGTAGTGGTCAACAATCGCACCGCCGAAAAAATCGCCGTACTCTGTGGTTCACAATTCATACGAGTATATTCACCGCTGCTCTTTAATTCCCCCGGTTATCCTGAGGGGTATGAACCCAATTTAAACTGTGGCTGGACCTTCATACCCAATAATCCAGCCATGCATGCGGTTGTTACGTTCCTAAAGGTCGATCTGGAAGAATTTGCCAATTGCTTTTATGATTTTGTAAAAATATCGGCCAGTCACAATCTACAAGATTGGCAAAGCTTGGACACATTATGTAAGCCAACCATAGGCAAAGTTCGAATCTATGAGGGTACACCTTACTTGAAGCTGGAGTTTACAACCGACTCTGTCTACAATAAGACAGGTTTCAGCTCTTTGATAACGACACAATGTGGTTCACAGCTGAAGGGTCGTCGTGGTTATGTCAACATTACGAAAGCCAGTCTTGGCACGAACTCGTACAGCGATCAGTGTACTTGGTCCATTACAGTGCGCCAGGGTCGACGTATACGTTTATGGTTCCCCGATTCTTTGCTGCATGCCTCCAATGATAGCGACGCTTGCCAATCCTATTTTTTAGTACGCCAAGGCATTGCTGAAGATTCCGCCTTCCTGGGCAAAGGCAAATATTGCGATAATGATATAACAGATATTTTGGAAACTTCCTCCAACAAAGCTTACATTAAATTCTCAAGCATTGGATTTCCCGGATTTCGAGCTTCTTTCCGTTATGAGGAAATCGGCAACGAATGCTTTGGCGAGGTGTTACTCAGCGAGAACTCTACAGGTAGTCAGGTACAAACCATACACTCACCAAATTACCCGAATATACCGAATCCGCATTCCGAGTGTGTATGGATAATCATGGCTCCGTTGCACAAAACAATCACAGTGAATTTTTTGGAAGACTTTGACTTGGAAGAGTTACCGCCGTGGTCGCAGCGGGAAAAATGTTCGCTGGAGTATGTACAAATCAACGATGGTTTAACGGAAATGGCTCCTCTGGTGGGAAAATACTGTGGAAAGACCAAACCAAGTACCATACGCTCAACTGGCAACATATTACGGCTCAAGTACTACACCAACACATCTGAGCCTCACAAGGGCTTCCAGGCCAACATTAGTATCAGCCGCTGCAGTAGATTCTATTATGATGCAAAAGGTATTATAGAAGCCCCCAAAGATTTAAGTCTCAAAACCAATGAAACTGAACTGGAATGTGTGTACACCATAGAAACTAAGCTGGGAACAACTGTAAACCTTAAGGTGGATCAGCTAAAATTCGATCCCTCAAGTGAGGAAGCTGACTGCATCAGTGTTACTCATATAGAGCTGCAGGAGATTGACGGCTCCGACAACATCACCAACACGACTTACCTGTGCGGCAGTAACGCTTCACAGTATGTTTTCAAGACCAATAAGCTGGTGGTGCGTTATAAGATCCGCAATGGCTACCATAACCCTAATGGATTTAAGCTGTCCTACACTACCATTGACACGCGGTGCGGTGAAACAACTGAAGCTTCCAAGGGCATTTTACAAACACCCAATTACCCCATGGCCACTAACGAAACCGTCTCATGCACCTGGATGATTAGGGTGCCCAAGGATAGACGCGTTAAGGTCGAATTCCTTGATTTTGATATGGGTTCCGGGCACACAGATGATGGCACATATAAAAAAATCGTGTTGTACAATGACTTTCACAGGCAGTCCGAAATAACGCGTATAACCAACACACCGCCAGCTGTAATCTATGCCACCGACAACACCATGCTGATAGATGTAACGGTTTATCCCCACCACGAATATAAGGGCTTTAAGCTGAGATTTAGTTCCGATGAGCAGACTGTCTATTGCCAAGGTAACTTCCAGTTGAACTCAGAGTCGAGCGGTGACAATGTAACGTTCAAGCGAGACAATGACACAAATGTCTATTGTTCTTATGCCATAAAGACATACTTTAACCAAACATTTGCTTTGCGAGTCAACAATTATGTGAGAAATAACACTCTTGGTTTTTATACCTGTGAACATTTCTCCCCGCTTCAGCTCTATGTACACGGAATCAGATTACTGAAAGACCTGACATGTTATGATGAATATCAAGCCTCTGTTCGTTTGCCCTTCGATACCTCGTTGGTAATAAACGGCAATCAGGCAAATTTGAAGGAGTTGCGACTGCAGTATGCCTATTACGAATGCGGTGGCATAAGACCCCTGAAGTACTTTGAGGAAATCACGGTGACTCAACCAAACTTAACGCAACATTCGGGTCATTTAGAATGTGCGTGGGCGGTGTGGGGATTGGATTCAGCGACCAAATCTCCTAGCTTCCAAGATGTTATATGGGACATGCAACTGGACGTTAGTCTTAGAACCGACTTCAAGGGCAACTGCGAACAAGAGTATTTGATCGTCTACAATGGTCTAAATCAAAATGAACCGGTAGTAGGACGTTATTGCGGCCAGTCTTCTGTCAAAAATATTGTGGTGACAGGTGGCGTCTTCTTTGAGTTCATCACCGAGAGCTACAACAACCAATCCACTTTCAATCTAACCGTACACGAAGGCAGTGGTTGTGGTGGAACTCTGACCTATCCCTACCGCCCGATTAGTTTTGACTACCAATACAAAAACAACGTGGAGTGTATCTGGGATGTTACCACCGATGTTGGTTTCACCTTGGCTGTGGTATTCGAAGACCGCTTCTTCATCGAATCCAGTCCAAACTGCACCAAAGACTATCTAAAAATACAACAGAAAACCATGCTGGGGGATTGGCAAGATTTACAAACTTTATGTGGACGCACTCCACCCAATGTCGTCAACTCCACCAGCACCGAAATGCGTTTGATTTTCCATTCCAATGAAGCGGTGACAGGTGATGGTTTCACCGTCAATTTCGAAAAGAATTGTGGGGGTATTCTGTATGCTAAAGACACGTTACAGGAGATTAGCACTCTTGGCTTTCCGGATGATTATATTTATAATATGGTGTGTAACTACACTGTCGTCCCTGATCCGATGCTGAGTGTAACGGCAGCAGATGATCTTCTATATGTACGTTTTATTGATTTCGAAGTTGAAACTGACCCCACCACGAAATGCTTAGACGGCAATGTTACTATAACCACCCAAGATAACGACAACAATATGGTACACACCGTATTGTGCGGCCGCAAGAATAACTATGAAATCAGATCCAAGCAAATTATCTCAATAGTACTACGCACCAGTGACCAAGATAAAATCGAGGGTTTCGTCATGGAATATGGTCACAATAAATGTTTCGCCGTGATCACCAAGACTTCTATTATAGAAACACCACAGTACACCGATAACAAGAGATGTTCATGGCAACTACAAGCGCCTGACAATCATAAAATTATCATCAAGTTCGATGAGTTCAATTTTGAAGACCAAGAAGAGTGTTCTACAAATGCTGTAGAGGTCTACAAGGGTCTTAGAGTAGATCAAGATCAGCTTCTAGGTAAATTTTGTGGTAATCTGACAGGCAAATTGCCGGCGATTACAATATCCCAAAATACAGCTCTTGTCTACAGTTACTCCGATGACTGGGAGCCCTCATCGGGTTTCAAAGCTTTTGTGAGTTTTATACCAAATTGTGATCATAGCATCTATCTGAATTCTTCAAACAATACCTATGAATTCAATCAATTCTCTGGACAAAATGCCAACGCCAATTTGGATTGTACGTGGCTTTTCATTACCTCAGCTGATCGTCAATTGCAAATCGATTTCAACGCTTTCCATGTGGAAAGTACAGCAGATTGTATGTATGATTATTTGGAGGTACGTGATGGGAGCAGAACATTTGCAGATTTAATAGGACGTTTTTGTGGTCCCGAACTGCCACCTCAAATGTTGGCATCACATCACATAGTAATGATGAGATTCGTGACGGGCGATAAGGAGACAAGTAGTGGTTTTACAGCGCAGATACGTTCGGTGCCAAAGATGTGCGGACAACAGCTTGTGGATTTGAAAAGTTCAAAGGTGAGACAGATTATATTAAAAAATATGTTAACCGTTATAACATTACAGCTGAAGTGAGGAGTTTGAAATTTAAATGTTTTGAACAGCATAGTTGTGAGATGGACTAACTTAAAATTGTATGAGAGGTAACCGTAGAGGTGTTAACCGTTATAACATTACAGCTGAATTGAGGAATTTGAAATTAAAATGTTTCTAACAGCTTAGTTGTGTGATGGACTGTCTCAAAATTGTATGAGAGGTACCCGTAGAGGTGTGGTAAATGTTTAGGTTTTCTGAGGTATTGCCGACCATTACAAGATAATTCAACTAATGAAATTCAAATATACTGAGGCACTCCAGTTTGAACATTGAATGGGTGTGAGAGCTTTCCTTTATGGAGAACAAAGCATCAGTGCCGGTTTTAACTTTCCTTGATCAGAGATATTAGTTTTTCTGGTATATATCTTGTTCGCAAGGCTAACCATATGTATTCACGGTTGATGCTGTCAAACGCTTTCTCGAAGTCCACAAAAAGAAGATAAAGATTGGAATTGAATTCCAAACATTGTTGCACAATAAGGCGTAGCGTATTGATGTGATCTGCACAGGAATATCCACTTCGAAAACCTGCTTGTCAGGAGCTAATACTACGATCAAGGTGTTCTTTAATTCATTTTAATATTATTTTTGATATTAGCTTTGAAATCGTTGGGAGAACACAAGTACTCCGCCAGTTGTTACAATTTTTTAAATCTCCTTTTTTTAGCAATTTTGACGATTGTGCCATCTTTTCATTCTTCAGGGAAGGACTCAGTTTCCCACGTTTCCGTGATAAGTGGGTGTAATAGTTCTGCAGTGAGTGTTGGATCACACTTATATGTATATTTCAGCAGGGATACCATCTGTGGAAGTTGTTTAATCGCAGCTATAATTTCTGATAAATTAGGTGGTGGTGTTCTAATCCTGTTGTTTGTTGCATTTATTGAACTCGTAGGTATAGGTGGTTCGGCTACAGGTTCCATTATGTTATTTTTGCAGTTGTTCTTGTTCGGAGCTGAGAAGATTTCCAGCCAGATATCGAATAGGATGTACGGAATGCAATTTGCGTTCAGCAAGTTTTTTGGTGACATGGAAACATGTGCGAGTGTCGCCAGAAATTGCTGCATTTTCAGCCTCCTCAGCGAGACAATCTATACTCCCTCGTTTGTCTCTACGCATTGCACGCTGTACCGTTTTATGGCGTTCAATTTATTTATCTGCTAGAAAATTTTTCTCTTTGTAGTTTTTGGAAGCATTGAATTTTTCTTTCAGCTCTTTGCGTTCTGCGATTAAATTCCAAGTAGCCTCAGACATCCAATCTTCTTTTCCTTTGGGGGTTGTTCCGTTTGACTTATCTGCACATGATTGTATTGTGTTTTAAGATAGTACTATTTCGAATCAATGGAAGCAGGGAGTTAATTTTCGGTGGTATTCATTGCCTGTCGGAGTTGGGACGTAAAATTGCTTCGGACATTCATATTCCATAATCGGCCAACATCGTATTTCCTGGATCTGAGGTTCTGCCTGTTGTTTTGTATGGCTGCGGTACATAAACGTACTTTGGCCGATATCCGCGCCTCGTTTACTACGTACATCAAGCAGGCATTTTTTAAAACGGTGGCTGAGGGCGAAATGGTCAATTTGGTTTCCGGTGCTATGCCTGTCGGGAGACAGCCACGTTACCTTATGACAATCTTTATGGGTAAAGAGAGTGCCACCGATTTCTAGCGTTGCAAAAGTCAATAAACCGTTCACCGTTGTCATTCTGTGTACCAAGCCCGTGCTTGCCCATTACATGCTTCAGCGATTCATTGTCAGAACCGACCTTGGTGTTCAGGTCTCCCATGACAATTACGATATCACCTCGTGGAATATCGTCATACGTTGCATTCAGCTGACTGTAGGACGCGTTTTTCACGTCTGTGACAGCTTCGGTTGGGGTATATCACTGTATCAGAGAGATGTTTCTAACATTAGATCCAAAACGGGCATGAATAAGTGGGTATGAAACAGGTTTCCAATTTATTAGGCTCTTATGTGCATTAGTTGTCAACATTATTCCAACGCCTGATTGGTGATTGCTTCCTGTTTCCTTTCCAGAATATAAAATGACCGTTTGTGAGCTTGGAGACGAATACTCACCAGAACCAGTCCATCGAGTTTCACTTAAACCGAGGATGGCAAGGTTGTATCGCAACATTTCACGTTCAGCTTGCAAACCGATGGTGATGTCATCGCCGTCTCTGAGAGTTCTTACGTTCAAGTATCTAATCATAGTCCAAGTTCGATATGCAAAGGACGTCAACGAGTGTTTCGGTTATTTGTTAAGAGGCTGATTATTAAACGATTCGTTAGCAATTTAGATTTCGGAAGATGCGGGTTGCTAACCCTCGTCTCCTAGATTGGTAATAGGGGTGCTATCTGCTGGTCCAATCCCATGATGCAACCATGCTTCAGCGGTTTAAGCCTACTTTCCTAAGACATCTTCTTGACCATTCAGGATACATGGTTGTAATGGCTTCTAACTCTAGCTCTAGCTAGCTTTTATGCGGTTGCTTTAAAGTCATTTCCCGGAGAATACTTGGTTTAAGACCGGAAGTAGTTGGCTGCTTGGACAGTGCAACAAAGGAATCGATTCGAATATTCACATGACCATGCGCGAACTGATACCAATCGCCCGGTCTTTTCATTTTGATAGCCCTTCGGGCTGCAGTTCTTAATTGGGATGGAATGGTAAATTTTTATGGGGATACTAGAAGGGGTGTGGCTAGACTTCCAATGTTATCCCCAAAGCTTTATTCTGTTTAGCTTAATAAAGTACAAAATGTGGGCAAGATCGCGTTGGGTGTATTGATATTATTACACCATCTTTAAAGTAGGCTTAATGGTTCATTTGTATGGGAGGTACCAAAAGGGGTATGGAAAGACTTTCAGGTTTTTCAAAAACTTTATCCTGTTTTAACTTAACAAAGTACAAAATTTGTGCACGATCGCTTTGGTTGTGTTGATATTATTACTGGATTTCTAAAGTGGGGAGAGAATTTTTCATTTCTCATTTGTATGAGAGCTACCAAAAGGGGCGTGGCTACACTTCCAGTTATTTTCTCCAAAAATTTATCCTGCTACAGTTTTACTAAATAGGAAATAAGGGCACGATCGCGTTGGGTGTTTTGATATCAATACTTGATTTCTAAAATGGGCGAAAAGGTACATTGGTATGGGAGGTACCAGAGGGGGTGTTACATGGCCATTTCCAAAACTGTAAGTAGTTTTGAGGTAATATTAATCTATGCAAAGTTTCGAAACAATTGGTTCAGTCTTTCGAAAGTTGCGTACCAGCCAGACAGACAGACGGACATGGCTCAAGCGTATTAAAAAGTCATGTTTCGAACTTGGTTCAAAGAATCATAGGGTCTAAAGTGACTCCTTCCATGTGTTACACTTTCGGGTCGTATCAAATGATATATACCCTCCTACCCATAGGGTGAGAGTGTAAAAATCAATTCTGAAGAAAAATAAACTTATTGGCCTGTAAGGAAGTATAAGGTATAGCAGGCTCGTAATCGGGGAATAAGCTCGGCATTGACCAGCAGGTTCTGATTTTAGATACGATTCTCAGGTTTGGTTGTCGGGTATTAGCAATATGATTGGGTTTAGCTGACAAGTTCGGGTATATTTGTTCTTATAAATATAATCTACCTTACGTACAGCCATCTGAAGTCCCTGTTCGGTACAGATGACCGAAATCAATGTGAGTTACAGACGATCGAATTCCCTAGGGAGTACAGCCGACCGAAGTCCCTATGGGGAACAGACGGCCAAAGTGTCTATGGGGTACATATGACGAAGTCGCTGCAGAAGGGGGGTACAGACGACAGAAGTCGCTGCAGAGTACAGCCGGCCGAAATCCCTATGGGTTACAGACAGAAGACCGAAGTAGCTGTGAAGACCCTCTGTAGTAGAGGCGACTGAAGTGCCTGTGGAGTAGGGCCGACTAAAGTGCCTGTGGTGTACAGACGATCGATGTTCCTGTAGTGTACAGACGACCGATGTCCCAGTAGGGTACAGGCGTCCAAAGTCCCATTGGGGAACAGACGACTGAATTGCCCGTGCTGAACAGACGACAAAAGTTATTGTGGGCCAACAGAAGTCCTTGTGTTTTACAGAGGACAAAGAAATAATGGCTTAAGGTCCGCACTGCCTCAAGTTCTGCTAACGACTGAAACAAGTCAAGACAGTTTGCTTCTACCATATATCGCTCGCAGTGAATGGGAATTCTAATGAGTACAATGTGATTTTCTTACACTTAGTGTGATACAGCACACCTGCTTATGTTTATGTACTTCGTTTGTTTATGTACGAGTAAATTCTATTTAAAGATTTTCTGACGTTACAACTTATAGCCCACTTCACCTTTTTATCGACAATATCCAGGTTATACAACCAACCACATTGTCTGCATCCAAGCAGCTTGAAAATGTGTATTCATTAGGATCTCATGTGTTTTGGCGCTGTTCTCGGTCTTTGATGAGCCTTACGAATAGAACCCAACACTTTTGGGTCCATCACTTCTTTGACACCGCTTATGAACTCGCAGTACTTTATCCACGTACCTTTCTTTGTCATTGCGGAGCATCAGATATTTTTTAACTTTTTCTTAGCTGAATATTAAATATATTAAGCTGATTAACAACTTATTTGCTCTTTCAGACTGCTACAATAGTATTCCCTGATAATGGCATTGACCATTATCCTGATGTCATCAATTGTATATGGAAAATCGAGTCTAACCGTGGTATTCATTTGAAGTTCGAAAAACTCGACATCGAGGATGCTGATGTAAATGGTTCCTGTTCTGCAACTTTTGTCAAAATTATCAACACCAATATTAATAGCAATGTGAGTGGTCTTTTGACAATATTATACTTTTCCTTATAAGTCCAGCCAACTCTATCTCTCTTGCTCTCACTCTCTCTATACATACGCTTTCATGCCTTTCTTCATATGCTCCTGGCTCTCTTTCTATGCCTATCATATTTCTAAGTGATTTGTAAATACTTGCGTTCTGCCATTATAGGACTCTGACATCATCGACAAAGGTCTGGGCCCCGAACTCTTATATTATGCTCCAAATGTGAAGCTCCTTAGCTCACAACTTGTCACTCCGGATGAACACGATTATTGCGGCAATCGCTTACCTGATGATTACTATTCGAGATACAGGGCAGTGTATGTCAAATTCAAGTCAAATAAGCTGCTTGCCAATACAGGCTTCAGATTAGTCGCTACCGCAGCTGAGAGTAAGATTGTAAATTAACACCTGATTTAGATAATTCTATTTAATGTGCTGTCCTTTCAGGTTGTTACCGTAACTTCACCGGCACACAGGGGCATATTATGATGTCCAGATCCAGTGGTAACTGTGACATTTACATTACATAGCCCATAAATACTTCGTTGAGTTTATATTATGCTTCTGTTGGTTTTGATGTAAACGATTGTCAGCGCGAGTATTTTGAGGTTTACGATGTTCGGACAAATACATCTTTACAGAAAATATGTAAACAAGTTAAGACGGGTATGTCCTTGTTCTCGACGACCAACGAATTACGTTTGAGCATAAAGCAAAGTGGCTTCTATACTCATTTGGATATAACCTATTTGGCGAGCCATGATGAACCCGGTTGTGGTGGCGATTTTTACAATACCGATGGTATCTTCAGCAACCCATTTTATCCAAATAATGTAAGTCAAAACTCCGATTGTCGGTGGAATATTCGAGTGCCAGGAAATACGAGAGTTTGGCTACAATTTGTCGTCTTTAATATGGGAACAAACAGCAGTTGTCAAACGGATTATTTGCAAATTATAGAATACGAAACGTCTGAAATACCCGAAGATGGCCAGAGTAAGGTAGTGCGACAATTTTGTGGTGAAGTAAGTCAAGTAAAATATAAGCTGTCGATACTCGTATTAACAATTTGATTGACAATAACTTATTTCGTATTATAGGATAAGCCTGGCATCTATTACAGTAGTCGTAACTTTGTTACGGTACGCTTCCACAAGACGGTAGACTATGATGGCACCGGTTGGGTTATACGTTTTCAAGCTGCCCCTCGTGAAGATTCATTGTTAGCCTAATAAATAAGCGAAAAAACAAAATAAAAGAAATCTATAAAGGAAAAAGTTAACAAATTTTGAATCCATGGGGTATAATTTCGGCCCTTCCTGCACGTATACAAAATAAGATAAACTTAAATATTTAGGGAACTCACAACGAGCGCTAATGTTAATGGACCGACCGTAGAGTGATGGTTAGATCACTGTATTATCTTGGGAGTGACCTGGGGTTGAGCACTTCCGCAGGCATCAACATTTTTTTGATCGACGGTCCCCTCGATGTTGTCGTCAGCAACTTTTAAAGTGTCGAGTCAACTCCACAACAATAAATAATTATTGTATTGTACTACACTACCACAAATTCTATGAGTATGTTCCTGCGGTGACTCTGAAACTTTTGTATGTTCATATTGACGAAATTCAAAATATCTTCCTCTAGAATCATATGTATAGACTTTTTGATCTTGGCAAACATCGTTTGGGACTGATTGACAAATTAAAATAATTAAATAATAAATAATAATTAAATAATAATTAAACTCTTTGTCTTGCTCCCCAATTATTGAAAGCCAATGCCAAAGTCAAGGTCGAGGCTCGTGGGTACCTGGAGGTTGTTTGAAGGCATCAAATGGATACTATCTTTACCTCAATATTGTGGTCCAAATTGAAGGTTTTCTTGGAGTTGCAATGGGGTCCTTCGCAATATCCTCCCAGTGGCACTTGCGACAGGGCAATCAAGGTAAGGTACACTTAATCAGAGTTTGTATGTCGATGTGCGATAATATTCCATCATCGGGCCGTATTTTTCCAAAATGAGGCCGGTCAGGCAGTTACTGTGAATGGTGTTCACTATCGTGAGATGATAACGAACTTTTTATTGCCCGAATTGGAAGTTATGGATGTGGACGATATGTGGTTTCAACAGGACGGTGCCACTAGCCACACAGCTAACGAAACAATGACTCCTTTGCGTGACAAATTCAATGGCCGTGTTACCTCACGTGATGGCGATGTCAATTTGCCGCCAAGATCATGTGATTTGACACCGTTGGACTCCTTTCTTTTGGGTTATTTGAAAGAAAAGGTGTACGACGATAAGCCAGCAACAATTCAAGAGCTAAAGGATGAGATAATTCTGCACGAAATGACAATAATTTCCTAAATACTTACTAAGCTAGTACTTCTTAGCAATCCCAGTGGATTATATACCGCACGTAGAAAAATATAATGAGCGCCTCGATCTTCTACGCTTCTTCTCCAGTTAGTCTCACCAAGTTCTGCATGGTTCTCAGTAACCTTGTCTTTCCTACGGAGTTTTAGCTGACATTATTTGATTTGTTGATGGCGGAGCTTAGGTAGACAAAATTATCTCGAAATTATAGTTGTCAACGTTCACGCAGTTTCCCAAATGAGTAGATTCTTTGTTCGTTGAAACTAATAACTTCGTTTTGTCCTCGTTTTCCGTTAGGCCCATTTTTGCTGATTCCTTCTGTATACCTGAGAAGGCTGCAGTCACACCCCGCAGTTTTCTTCCGATTATGTCAATGTCATCAGCGTACGCGAGTAGCATGTGGCTTTTGTTGAATATAGTGCCACTCGTGTTTACTGCAGCTTTTCTCATTATCATCTCCATCACAATGTTGAAGAGATCGCACGATAAGCCGTCGCCTTGTTTTAGGCCTCGTCTGGTATAGAATGGCTCCGTAAGGTCCTTGCCAATCTTCACTGAAGACTTCGAGGCAGTCAGCGTCATTCCGCAAAGACGTATGGAATACCAAACTCAGCCATGGCTTCAAGTAATTTCTGTCGTATCGGGCTGTCGAAGGCAGCTTTATAGTCGACAAAAAGATGGTACGTGTCGATCTGTTTCTCTTGGGTCTTTTCCAGGATTTGCCGAAGTGTGAAAATCTGGTCAGTTGTTGATTTTCCAGGTTTAAAGCCACACTGATAAGGTCCGATCAGGTTGGATAACACTGACTTTAGTCTTTCACATATCACACTCGACAGGACCTTATATGCGATGGGTAAAAGGCTGATCCCGCGGTAGTTGGAGCACACACTTGGATCACCTTTTTTCAGCACAGGACATAATACGCTTACATTCCAATCGTCGGGCATGCACTCTTTAAGCCAAACCGTGCGCAGGAGCTGGTGCATGCTCGTTATCAGCTCCTCGCCATCGGACTTGAAGAGCTCTGCGGGCAGACCGTCGGCTCCGGCTGCTTTGTTGTTTTTCAGCCGCGATATTGCTCTTCTTACCTCGGCTTGACTTAGTGGTGGGCAATCTAAGCCGTCGTCGACAATTTGCGTGATAACATCACGTGCGCTGCCTTCTGGAACCAGCAGTTGCTGGAAGTGTTCTCTCCATATGTGCAGCACACTTTGAGTATCCGTGACCAGATTTCCATCACTGTCCTTACAGGTGGGGAGGCCATTACCGTATCCATTTGCTCTTACTTTCTGGTAAAATTTTCGGGCCTCACCTCTATCCCTGTATCGCTCTATATCCTCGTTCTCCCGTTCCTTCATCTGACTATTTTTTCGCCTAAATAGCTGTCTCGCCCGTTTTGCTTTCTCCTTATGCCGTTCCCTAACAGTTACAATTGGCTGTAGCGTTGCCCTATAAGCAGCATCCTGTTCCTCAGACGCCATGCGACATTCTTCATCGTACCAGGATTCGTCTGAGCGCCGCTTTTCATATCCTAGCACGGTTGTTGCGGCGGTTGCCATGGAATGCGCAATATGCTGCCACTGTGTATCGGGAACGTCAGAAGTAGAGGCGTTGTGTCGTAAAAGTTGGGAGAGCTGGTTGGAGTAGGCAGTAACTATCTCTGGGGTTTGCAGCTTCGCGATGTCAAGCTTCCTTTGTGTTTGGTTACGTGCGTTTTTCGCTCTGCTCAATCTTGTGCGCACCTTGGCTGCAACCAGGTACTGATCCGAGCCAATATTAGCACCACGGATCACACGCACGTCCATGACACTGGATGCGTGCCTGCCATCAATAACCACGTGATCAATTTGATTTTTGGTGTTTTGATCTGGAGATAGCCAAGTTTCCTTGTCTTTGTGCTGGAATCTGGTTCCACTCACTACCATGTTCCTTCCCGCTGCGAAGCTAACCAGCCTAAACCCGTTGTCTGACGTGTCGGTATGCAGGTTGAATTTACCGATCGATGGACTAAGAACATCTTCCCTTCCTATTTTGACATTAAAGTCTCCCAGAACAATTTTAATGTCGTGGCCAGGGCAGCGGTCGTATGTTTCCTCTAGGCGCTCGTAAAATGCATCTTTAATCTCATCATCTTTATCTTCCGTCGGGGCGTGTACACAAATCAGCGTGATGTAAAAATATTTCGCCCGGATGCGAATGGTGGCTCTTCGGTCACCGCGAGACCAGGTGTCGAAGTTTCTTGCCGACTAGGAAACCACATCCAAATTCGTGTCTTTCTGCATGACAGCTGTAAAATATGTCACAGTTCTTTCGTCGTGTGCATCCCTGTCCCGTCCATCTCATTTCCTGTATGGCGGTGATGTCAGCCTTGTATTTGTCGAGGACATCCGCCTGTTGGATAGAGGCACCATCTCTGTATAGAATTCGGACACTCCAGGTGCATATCCTTTAATCATGATCCTTATATGGTTGCGGGGTCTTCAACATTTGGGTTCTCGTTATACCATCACCCTTAGGGATGAGGGTATATATCATTTGATACGACCCAAAAGTGTAACACATAGAAGGAGTGACTTTAGACCCTAGGTTTCTTTGAACCAAATTCGATTCATGACTGTTTATGTCGTTTGAGCCATGTCCGTCCGTCTGTCTGTCTGTCTGTCTGGTGGCTATCCGGCTGGTTCGCACGATAAATTTTGAAAGACGCAACCAAATGTTTTAAAATTTTGCACGAGTTATTATTTTCTCAAAACTACTTACGGTATTGCAAATGGGCTACATGGCCCCGCCCCTTCTGGTACCTCCCATACAAATACATCATTCCGCCCACTTTAGAAATCGAGTAATAATATCAATACACCCTACGGGATCGTCCCCCAAATTCTGTATTTAGTAAAACTATAACAGGATAAAGTTTTGGAAAAATTTTGAAAGCCTAGTCACGCCCCTTCTGGTGCCTCCCACACAAATCTACCTTTCCGCCCACTATAGAGATGGAGAAATAATTTCAATAAATTAAACGTGATCGTACCCAAAATCCATTTTTAGTAAAGCTATAACAGGATAAAGTTTTGGAGAAAAAATTGGAAGTCTATTCACGCCCCATCTGGTACCTCCCATACACATCTGGTACCGCCCACTTTAGAAATCGATTAATATTATGAAAAGACCTAACGCGATCGTGCCCAAATTCTGCATTTGGTAAAGTTTAGGCAGGATAAAGTTTTGGAGAAAAAATCTGGAAGTTTAGACACGCCCCTTCTGGTACCTCCCATACAAATGTACCACTCCGCCCACTTTAGAAATAGGGTAATAATATCAATATAATAGAAAATTATTTGTTTTACTGAGGGTAAGGGTATATGTAAGTTGGGTTGCCCGACTGAAACTTTCTAACTGGTTTTAATTACAAATCGGTTAATTTCAATAACTCAAGACTTAAACAATAAATTATATTGGGTAACGGTATTTATCAGTCTGTTCAACTGACTGAAATTTCTGTACTGGTTTTTTCTTTTCTTCGTGTTTTCATAATAAATTTTGTTTAAAGAGAGTGGCTTATTAGGCCACCGCGCCTGATATTATTTTCTTGAGGCTGCCAAAGCCACTAAGACAGCCTGTGTTGAGCTTCAGTAACTTCTGTTACCTACTTCCTAAGACGCATCGGTGGAAGCATGCCGATTAGGGTACTCAACATTTCGCCTTCTAACTCTAGCTAACTTCTAAGCGGTTGCTTTAAAGTCATTGCCCGGGGAATACTTGGTCTAAGACCGGAAGTAGTTAGCTGCTTGGACAATGCCACAAAGGAATAGCTTATGGTTACTCCCAAGTGAGTGATAATCAGTAACTTTCCACCTCTGGGCAAAGTCCCATTACCCAATTTCCTAAATAATTTGTGTTTTATTCAAAATCAACATCGGCCCTTAAAATTTAACCACCCATTATTACTGGTTTCACTGGCTCTGTCAATAAATCGCTTGCTTAGTCCGTAGTGGCATTTTTGAGCAAATAGGATTCTTCTCCGGATTTCGAGGCAGACATAATTTGTTTTGTTGATGGCGGAGCCTAGGCAGATAAAATTATCTTACTTAACTTTGTTAATTTTCCTTTACACTCCATGAATGAGTTTTCGACCGATGATGTCTATGTTATTATTGTCAGCTTTAAAAAAAAAACGTAATTATAGCGCCATAGCGCTCGCCATTAAGGGTTATGTTCTGTGTAGTCCCATTTGCAAATAAATACGGACCACTGATTCCACACAATATATTTTTGTTGTTTGGACAGTAGTTCGAGAATCTCTTTCGGTGTCTCTTTAGCGTAAATGAGATAATTTTGTTTATTGATATATGCATTGAGCCAGAAATGTGCCTCGGCACTGAACAAAGTTCGGTGCGAAACCAACGGATCGACTGATATTCTAGCGTATGACCAAGTCTTACGATTCCAATTATTAAAAAAGTTGGAAATTGTTAGGCTTTAAACTAAGATCCAGGAATAACAAATTGACGGACAATAGTAGAATAAAACCAAGCTAACAACTTAACACTAGTCATGCGATATCTCCAAAAAAATAACAAATAAAAAAACAATCTTTAAATGAATCACACCTAATAGTAAATATTTAGTGTCTTGCTAGAAAATTTTTAAATATTTAAAAATTTGTAATTTATTATAACAGAAATAATTGAATAACATACTAGTTATTGATCCATTTTGCTGTTTGTCTCTTGAATATTTAATTAAATTTAATACCTTGCACACAGATTTTCATTGTCGCAACTATAAACTGCAAAGTTGGCAATGTCCTCGTAATGCCACTCTTAATCAGCATAATAGACATGGCGGATAATGGCCATTGACAGTAATTAATATCCATATGTACGTGTGTATATTACACATACATATGTGTGCATATATTTGCAAACGGCTTTTTAAATAACAATTTATGGCATATGCACTGATTTATGCATTTCAGAGTTTCACGTAGCAGAGTTGTATGCAAATTCTAGGGTAGCAAAGCCGCAATATTTGTAAAATAATTTGAAATTTTGGTAAATATTAAAACTCAATTATGCGCAGATTGATGTGGAAAAATGAGATAATTAATATTATGAGTATTTAGTTGGATAAAAAAAAACCACAGGTACCACATCACATACTTTGTGCTGCAGAATAGTAAAGGGCAGTCCTTAATTAGGCAGAGCAAATTATGATAAAAACGAGTAGAATGTGGGAGATGAAACAACATGTGTGAAATAACTTATTGTTTTTAATATACGGTGTGAACGTGGTTTCAACACGAACATATTGCCAGATTAAATCCAAGCCATGGTAAGTACAACAGTAAAGTTTTACAGGATTCGCGTTGATTATATTGATATTATTACTCAATTAAAGCTTTACTAAATACGGAATTTGGACACTATCGCGTTGGATGTGTTGATTTTACTAATCGATGTCTAAAGTGGGCGGAGTGTACATTTGTATGGTAGGTACCAGATGGGGCGTGGCTAAACTTTAAATGGTTTTCTCTAAAACTTTTTGCTGTTATAGTTTTATACACTAAAGGATTTGGACACGGTCGCGTTGATTGTATTCATATTCTTAACCGATTTCTAAAGTGGGTAATACCAGATAGATATGGGAGGTACCAGAAAGGGCTTGGTTAGACTTCTAGTTTTTTTCTTCAAAACTTTATCCTGCTGTGGCTTTACAAATACAGAATATGGCCACGATCATGTTTTATGTGTTGATATTATTCCTCTGTTTCTAAAGTGGACAGAGTGGTAATTTGTATGGAAGATACCAGAAGAACACGTAGCCCATTTACAATTCCGTAATTAGTTTTGGGGAAATATTAACCCATACAAAGTTTCAAAACATTTAGTTGCGTTTTTGAAAGATGTTGTGCGTACCAGACAGACAGACAGACGGACAGACGAATAGACATGGTTTAAACGACTTAACAAGTCATAAATCGAATTTGGTTCTAAGAAACCTAGGGTCTAAAGTGAATCCTTCTTTGTGTTACACTTTTGGTTTACAATTTTGGGTCGTACCCGTAGGGTGAGAGTATAACAAATGATATGTACCCTCCTACCCGTAGAGTGAGTGTATAATAATCATACCGTGCGTATCCGGTCAAGGGCTTCATAGTCTTCGGAGATCCACTTGCTACTTACTACGTCGGTTTCAGAGTTGTCGTATTTTGTCTGCTACTGAGACCTCGTCTAGTGGAGAGAACAAACCCGACGAAGTCGCTAGAGGGTCGAATCCCGACACTGCACTATGGTCGAAATTTCATTTCGTTGGCCAAAAGTAAAAAATGTTTACACTCAGGAAATATGTTGTTGTTTTTGAAATCTAGTAGTCAACACTCCAAAACAACCAAAAAAGAATTTTGTTGTTGTAATATGTAATTCAACATTATACGGTGAGTCATCGAAATTGAATTTGTTTGTTTGCTTCATTTTATAGTGCTGACTTCAATTGGTTGTTAAAGCTGAAAACAAAGCGTGTTAAATAAAAGTTCAAATGGAAAACGAAGGTGATGGTAAGTTTATTAATTTTGTAAAATATAATACTCATAAATAACTTTTTCCAAAAGTCTTTAACATTTTGGAATTTATTTTATTTTTTAAGTTTGAGTAAGCTTAACACATTTTGTTTAGGAGTGTTAAGCATAAGATTAAAAACCAAATTACTTTGAAGTGTTTAGTTTTTGAAAATGTTTATCTCGATTTGCGGTTTTTTGCGGTGTTTGAGAAATTTTTTTTTTTCAGTCGTCACTTGTTTACAGAATTCAGCAGTTTCTGATATTTGGTTGACCAAGCAGAAGAAAGGAAAAAATAGGGACGCACTAATAAATTATTTTATACAAAAATATGGAGCCGATAACATTTCACATGAATGCTATAAGTATTTAACAAAAAAAGCACTCATGCTTAATAATAATTTGTCTGCAAAGTGGGAAAAGTATCATAGAAGATACGATGATTTTAAAATTAAATATTTTGGCTGGCTTTGTTCAGAAACTGTAATAAACAGGCAAATAAATTTAGAAATCGCTTCCACAGTGACTCAATGCTCAGTAGAACTAAGCCCAGATGAAAAAATTGTATCACTAAATGGACGCCCGCAACTAAAGTACTCTGAGAAATCTGAACGAAGTTAGAGGAGACAAGCAGCAAACCTCTCGATGTCAGAACACAACGAAACAAATCTGTTAGTTCAAGCAGCATCAATTTCGGCTCGAAAACAAGGACAAGTAGATTTGGCAGTTGTTTTAAAAGAAACCTTCAAAAGTCCATCAAGACCATTCATGATTAGGAAGCTATATGTCGATGATGTAAAAGCACCTATTGTAATGTCTGATGAGGAAGCGATATGATAATATTTTAGCAATAAAAAGTAAGTGCAGACCCGATGGTGTAGACGACAAATGTGCAAAGGTTACTTTACTTACTTACTTACTTAGCTGGTACTTCTATGCAATCCCAGTGGATTTTATACCGCACGTAGAAAAATATTATAAGCGCCTCGATCTTCTGCGCTTCTTCTCCAGTTAGTCACACCGAGTTCTGTAAGGTTCTCAGTAACCTGGTCTTTCCAACTGAGTTTTGGTAGCCCTCTTCTGCGCCGTCCATCGAGTTCATTGTCGAAGACTTTTCGAGCTGGAGCATTTTCGTCCATGCGTACAACATGACCTAGCCAACGCAACCGCTGCACCTTAATGCGTCTGACCACGTCAATGTCAGTGTACAGCTCGTACAGCTCATGATTCATACGACGCCGATACTCTCCGTTAACGATGATGGGCCCATATATTTTACGGAGTATTTTTCTCTCGAATACCGCCAAAACCGATTCATCCGCTTGTGTCATAACCCAGAATCTTTGTTCGTTGAAACTAATAACTTCGTTTTGTCCTCGTTCACCGTTAGGCCCATTTTCGCTGATTCCTTCTGTATACCTGAGAAGGCTGCGGTCACATCCCGCAGTTTTCGACCTACGATGTCTACGTCATCAGCGTAAGCGAGTAGCATGTGGCTTTTGTTGAATATAGTGCCACTCGTGTTTACTGCAGCTTTTCTCATTATCATCTCCATCACAATGTTGAAGAGATCGCACTGGTATAGAATGGCTCCGTAAGGTCCTTGCCAATCTTCACTGAAAACTTCGTGTCAGTCAGCGCCATTCCGCAAAGACATATCAGCTTCGCTGGAATACCAAATTCAGCCATGGCTTCGAGTAATTTATGCCGTATCGGGCTGTCGAAGGCAGCTTTATAGTCGACAAAAAGATGGTACGTGTCGATCTGTTTCTCTTGGGTCTTTTCCAGGATTTGCCGAAGTGTGAAAATCTGGTCAGTAGTTGATTTTCCAGGTATAAGGCCACACTGATAAGGCCCGATCAGGTTGGATAACACTGGCTTTAGTCTTTTACATAGCACACTCGACAGGACCTTATATGCGATGGGTAAAAGGTTGATTCCGCGGTAGTTGGAGCACACACTTGGATCACCTTTTTTCAGCACAGGACATAATACGCTTACGTCGGACATGCTCTCTTTAAGCCAAACCGTGCGCAGGAGCTGGTGCATGCTCGTTATCAGCTCCTCGCCACCGGACTTGAAGAGCTCTGGGGGCAGACCGTCGGCACCGGTTGCTTTGTTGTTGCTCAGCCGCGATATTGCTCTTCTTACCTCGGCCTGACTTGGTGGTGGGCAATCTAAGCCGTCGTCGACAATTGGCGTGATAACTTCACGTGCGCTGCCTTCTGGATCCAGCAGTTGCTGGAAGTGTTCTCTCCATATGTGCAGCACACTCTGCGTATGCGTGACCAGATTTTCATCACTGTTCTTACAGGTGGGGAGGCCATTACCGTATCCATTTGCTCTTACTTTCAGGTAAAATTTTCGGGCCTCAACTCTATCCCTGTATCGCTCTATATCCTCGTTCTCCCGTTCCTTCATCTGAGGTTTTTTTCGCCTAGATAGCTGTCTCGCCCTTTTTGCTTTCTCCTTATGCCGTTCCCTAACAGCACGGGTTACAATTGGCTGTAGCGTTGCCCTATAAGCAGCATCCTGTTCCTCAGACGCTATGCGACATTCTTCATCGTACCAGGATTCGTCTGACCGTCATTTTTTATATCCTAGCACGGTTGTTGCGGCGGTTGCCATGGAATGCGCAATATGGTGCCACTGTGTATCGGGAACGTCAGAAGTAGAGGCGTTGTGTCGTAAAAGTTGGGAGAGCTGGTTGGAGTAGGCAGTAGCTATCTCTGGGGTTTGCAGCTTCGCGATGTCCAGCTTTCTTTGTGTTTGGTTACGTGCGTTTTTCGCTCTGCTCAATCTTGTGCGCACCTTGGCTGCAACCAGGTAATGATCCGAGCCAATATTAGCACCAAGGATCACACACACGACCATGACACCAGATGCGTGCCTGCCATCAATAACCACGTGATCAATTTGATTTTTGGTGTTTTGATCTGGAGATAGCCAAGTTTCCTTGTCTTTGTGCTGGAATCTGGTTCCACTCACTACCATGTTCCTTCCCGCTGCGAAGCTAACCAGCCTAAACCCGTTGTCTGACGTGTCGGTATGCAGGTTGAATTTACCGATCGATGGACTAAGAACATCTTCCCTTCCTATTTTTGCATTAAAGTCTCCCAGAACAATTTTAATGTCGTGGCCAGGGCAGCGGTCGTATGTTTCCTCTAGGCGCTCGTAAAATGCATCTTTAATCTCATCATCTTTATCTTCCGTCGGGGCGTGTACACAAATCAGCGTGATGTAAAAATATTTCGCCCGGATGCGAATGGTGGCTCTTCGGTCACCGCGAGAGCAGGTGTCAAAGTCTCTTGCCAACTACGAAACCACATCCAAATTCGTGTCTTTCTGCATGGCAGCTGTAAAAGATGTCACAGTTCTTTCGTCGTGTGCATCCCTGTCCCGCCATCTCATTTTCTGTATGGCGGTGATGTCAGCCTTGTATTTGACGAGGACATCCGCCAGATGGATAGAGGCACCATCTCTGTAAAGAGTTCGGACATTCCAGGTGCATATTCTTAAATCATGTCTATGTCGTTTGCGGAGGTCGTCAACATTTGGGGGGGTTCTTGTTTTATATATTCTCCGTGTTTTCATAATAAATTTTGTTTAAGGAGAGTGGCTTATTAGGCCACCGCTCCCGATCATAGTTTCTTGGGGCTGCCGAAGCCACTAGGAGAGCCTGTGTTGAGCTTCAGTAACTTCTGTTACCTACTTCCTAAGACGCATCGGTGGTAGCATGTCGATTAGGTTACCCAACGCATTGGGGTATTGAAATTATTACTCCATCTCTAAAGTGGGCGGAATGGTACATTTGTATGGGTGGCACCAGAAGGGGCGCGGCTAGACTTCCAATTTTTTTCTCCAAACGTAATCCTGTTTTAGCTTAAAGGATTTGGGTACGATCGTGTCGATTGTATTGATATTACTACTCGCTTTCTAAAGTGGTGGCTTAACTTCCGGTTTTTTTCTCCAAAACTTAATCCTGCTATAGCTTTACTAAACACAATACAACACATGGGATTCAATCCTAAGAACTGCACATGAAAGTAGCCCCGAAACAGGAAAAAGTTCTGCATCATTCGTTTTGTCAAGTTACATGTCATAATAATTTAATATTGATTTGAAGTTAGTAAGTATCGTATAGGGGAATTTGTCACGTTTTAGGCTCTTTTGTTATATTTTTATATGGTACGTATGATTATCATAAGTAATATTCCACGTAAATCATACGCCATATAGTACTACAGTTTTATTGTTACTGATACAAATTAAACACAGTTCAAAATCATTTGATGAATGGAAAAGTAAAATTGTTGCCTATGTAGGGGAACGTTATATTAACCGACTAAAGGAATTGTATTTCTTAATATTTTTAAATTTTTTTCAGCTAAATCAGACTAGTGGTTCTCGAGTTATGTCAAACAAAAGTAACTAAAACGTGACAAATTCTCCTAAGTACTAACTTCAAATCGATATTAAATTATTATGGCATGTAACTTGACATTACCAATGATGCAGAACTTCTTCATTTTGGGGCTACTTTCACGTGCAGTTCTCAGAATTGAGTTCCAAATCAATGAGCCGGAAAATGTTGTACTGTGAAATACAGAATGTCGGAAGATCGCGTTGGTGTATTAATAATATTAATCGACTTCAAAAGTGGGCGCTACCAGGTGGCTATATGTGGTACCAGAAGGGGCGTGTCTAGACTTCCAGTTTTTCTCCAAAACTTTATCCTGTTATAGCTTCACTAAATATGTACAGAATTTGGGAACCATCGCATTGGACACATTGATGTTATTACTCGATATCTAAAGCTTTGTCATAGCTTTACAAAAAAAAAATAATTTGGGAACGAATCGTTGGGTATATGGATATTTTAAATCGATTTCTGAAGTGGGTGGAATGTTACATTTGTAACATGGGCGTGCCCGTGTGCAAGACCGTAAGTAGTTTTGGGGAAATATTAACTCATGCAAAGTTTCATAATAATTTGTTGCGTCTTTCGAAAGTTATCGTGCGTACCAGCCGAACAGACAAACAGACGAACATAGCGCAAACGACTGTAAAAATCATGAATCGAATTTGTTTTACACTTTTGGGTCGTATCAAATGCTATATACTCTCCTACCCGTAGGTTGAGGGTATAAAAAAAGAATATCTCTAAGTTCTTTCCAACATATTTACGATTTGACATGCCATCACCCATTTTATCATATCAACCTGTAACTTATAAATTCTGTGTGTTGAGGCAATTTTACCTTTGCAACACCAAACTTGATGGTGCACGTGATATTTTCTTTAATTGTTTAATTGTAAAACATATATTTTAGCTGCTTGCATGTAAATAGTTCTTATTATAGCCCACAGTATGTTTAGTCACATTTCATCAAGTGTAGCAAACAACTCTCCTATTGATATAAGATTCCAACTATAAAAGAAAAACTTTAGTAAAATGGAACTAACCGCCAAGCTAACTATATCTGACATTTGCAAAAATAAACTTCCGTTCTCATTTCAAATGCAAGTGACACTTGAAGAAAGGACACACACACACGCGCACATTTTTATATGCATGAGCAGGATGACAGTAACCACAGACGACACAACCGGACGATTGCATTTAGATACTCCAGTGCAAACAACAAACAAATAATAATTAAAAAAAGAACTAAACTTTTTTTGTGCTATTATTTGCAATAGCAACTATTGCTATTGTAGGTTTTTTTAAACCCGAAATATTATTTAGTTCAGCTTTCATATCATTTAATTTTACTGCAAAACTATAGCACATAAGCCAACAATATGCCCTCAAGTATTTACATACTATGTGCAAATTTTTATGTTGGAAACATTTTCGAGATTACCCTAAATGAAAGTTAGTGGGTAAAAATTTTAAATGGCAATTGGATTTAAGTTTGTTTTTGAGTGTGTGTGAGTGTTTACTTATGGCAAAAGCTTTTAAATTAATTAAAAGTATGCATTCAAATATGCTAAGTACTAAAATTACATTAAGGTAATATTTTTTTGGATATTTAGAATTGATTAAGACACAGTATAAAGAAAAGTGCAAGATGAATGGTTTTGTGTTATCATAATTTATAAGAAAGAAGCTTTTACCAGACACAAGTTTCTACTGTTTTGGTGTTCAATTTGAACAGCAACAGAAGAGAACCCCAAAATTTTTTTAATAACCTTACCCTTAGGAATGTTGTAATATATCATTTGATACGATAAAAAATTTAACTCATTAAAGGAGACGAGTTAGATCCCAACTATCTTAAGACCAAATTCGTTTCAGGACTTTTTAAGACGATTGAGATATGTCCGTCTGTCTGGCTGGTTGGTGGGCAGGATAACTTGGAAAATTTACCAATACTATTATTTTACCATTCTGGTGGCTGCCATATAAAATTACCTATTTTTGAAAAACTAATATTTCGTCCATTACTTCCAAACAGACAAGTAGAGAATATTTTAGTTTGTTAAGTTTTATTACCTTGTTATAGTAGGCAAATTCTCAAAAACTCGAAAACTTTGCCACGCCCTTTCTGGTACGTCCAGTACAAATGTCCTAATTCACACTTATAGTTCTAGAAGCGTATCTTTTTTCAAAGTTCACTGAATTCTGTCATATGTTCCGAAAGATGTACACTTACCAAACGAATATGGACTATATCGGCCGGCCCATTCTGGTACCTTCCACACAAAATTACCTATATTTGCAAAATTATCTTTTTTGTACCCTCACCCTACGGGTAGGAGGATATATATCATTTGCTACGACCCAAAAGTATAACACATAGAAGGAGTTACTTTAGACCCTAAGTTTCTTTGAACCAAATTCGATTCATGACTTTTTAAGTCGTTTAAGCCATGTCCGTCTGACTGTCAGTCTGGCTGTCCGGCTGGTACGCACGATAACTTTCGAATTACGAAACAAAATGTACGAATTGCACAAGTTAATATTTCTCCAAAACTACTTTCGGTATTGAAAATGGACTACATGGCCACGCGCCTTCTGGTACGGTGATGTACCATAACCCCACACGGACATAATCCCCAAAACGATTTTTGGGCTTATGTCTGGACAACTTGCCGGACATAATCCCCAATGAAATTGCGGACATAAGCCCAAATGGGGATTATGACCGAATTTGTTGTTGTATTTAGTATTTCAACATATGAAGAGAACAACTTGAAATATTGTAATTGTAGCGAGGGCACGCCCCCCACCGCATTCGCCGTAGTTAATCTCGTTGCGTATTTAGATTTGCTACTTTCTCTCATTCTCTCCAGAGCGAGGGGGCTATGCCCCGCGGACATAATCCCAAATGCTAATTGGGGGTTAAGTCCTTAGAGCGTGGCGGACTTAGGCCCCAAAATCGTTTTGGGGATTATGTCCGTGGGGGTTATGTCCAGGCACCTTCTGGTACCTCCCGTACAAATGTACAATACCGCCCACTTTAGAAATCGAGTAACAATTTCAATTCATCCAACTCGATCGTTCTCTAATTTTTATATTTAGTAAAACTATAACAAGATAAGGGTTTTGAGAAAAAAACTGGAAGCCTAGCAACGCCCCTTTTGGCACCTCCCATACAAATGTGCCATTCCGCCCACTTTAGAAATCGAGTAATAATATCAATTGACCCAACGCGATCGTGCCCAAATTCAGTATTCGGTAAAAGTGTAGCAGAATAAAGTTTTGAAGAAAAAACTTGAAGTCTAGCCACACCCCATCTGCAACCTCCCATACCCATCAGGTACCGCCCACTTTAGATATCGATTAATATTATTAATAGATCCAGCGCGATCTTGACCAAATTCTGTATTTAGTAAAGCTAAATCAAAACAAAAAATCTTTATGACTAGCCACGCCCCTGCTGGTACCTCCCATACAAATTTATCACTTCGCCCACTTTAGAAATCGAGTAATAATATCAATACACTAGAAAATTTTATGTTTTACTGGTTTTATATAATTTCCAAACGGAAAACTCGAGGATATTTGAATATGGTCCGATTAACTATTTTCTAATAGTAGACAAATACAGAGAAAACCAAAGCATTTGCCGCATATGCCCTCTGGTACCGCTCATAAATATGACCGAATTCACCCTTATAGTTTTACATAATTTTTTTTGAAGGTACAATGAATTCGGTCATATTTTATTTTGCAAGATATACGTTTACTGAAATTTGTCTTAAGAATGAATGTGGACTATTCGGCCGACCCCTTACTGGTACGTCCCATACCAAGTTACCTATTTTTGAAAATATTAATATCTCCCCTCCCGAATTACTTCGGAACTGCAACATCTTAGCAGTTCCGCTAAAAGCCGAAATGTTTGGCCGAAATCACCCCCAATGTTCTACAACCATATCTTTTTTGTAAGTAGAATATTCCATAAGAAATTTCAGTACGCATGTTAATGCGAGACTTGACGGACACTCACCCCAAAAAGGTGATGGATTTATTGATATTATTACTCGATTTCTAAAGTGAGCGGAATGATGTATTTGTATGGGAGGAACCAGAAGGGTTGGGGCCATGTAGCCCATTTGCAATACCCTAAGTAGTTTTGGGGAAATATTAACTCGTGCAAAATTTTAAAACATTTGGTTGCGACTTTCGAAAGTTATCGTGCGCAGCAGCCGGACAGATTGACAGACAGACGGACATGGCTCAAACGACTTAAAAAGTCATGAATCGAATTTGGTTCAAAGATACCTAGGGTCTAAAGTGACTCCTTCTATGAATTACACTCTTGGGTCGTATCAAATGATATATAACCTCCTACCGGTAGGGTAGGGGTATAATAAGCTCCAAAAATCAACTGTTTGAGGGTTGGTTTAATTGCTATACTTTTGGTGTTAATTTCACTTTGGGGGGTTAGTTCAATAACACCCCTTCATTTATGATTTGAGGGCTTTTTCATCTCCGTTGTGCTTTATTTAGATTTTCTCCTTAGGGGTTATTTCACAGGAATCTTGGGGTTATTTTATTGAGGATCATTTCTTTTCTTGGTTTGTGGGTTATTTCGTGACGTCTACTTTTTGTTACAAACAAAAAACTAAGGAGTGACCGCATCAACTTTTATTTTCCTTTACCGAGTGACCTATGCTCAGTAGATGTCTCGTTCCCAGAATCACATGTACATTTTTAATAAAAACCAAAGAGCGGGGGTATACTTAAAGCACCGACTGCTAGGTAGTATGTATAATCTTGGTACAATTGTACAAACAATATTTTGAGTCGCATTGTTTGTTATATCCCCTCCGTTATTTGTGGTTTGTGTTTAGAAACTTTTCATAAAGAAATAGTTTTATATTTACAATATAAAACTTAAATCATTAAATTTGCCCACAGCAATGCTCACTTACGAAACAACAAATGTTTGGATTAACTTTTCCGTTAGTAAACATTGTCAAAGGCAACTTTTTGATTACAAAAGCTTTTTAATCAAAAGCGAAATACGTTTATAGGCCTCTATATCTCATGACATGTTGCGGTTTGTTTTAAAGAAGAAAACTATGTAAGAGCATAAAGTGGAAGTTACTTTTCCGGGTCCAACGAGGTAGTTATTTATTACAAAACTTTTCCTTAACTCAAATAAAGGGTACACAACAATGTGTAGGTGTATATTGTAGGTCTAAAGTTAACACAATAAAGACAGGTCTGGCTAGAAACTTTTAACACCGTTAACAACTTTAAGTAATATAAAAGAAAATACATCACTATAAATTAAGTAATTCCACTCAAATACATTGGTGATCTGTAAAAGTTAATGAATTGTGTGTTTCAGTTTATTCGCATTTCTATTTAATTCCAATTACTATACCTTGTGTACATGGCACCTCTGGTTATTGGTAACACACACCAATTTCTTTATTGTCTGCTCTCATTTGATTTTATTTCCAGTTGTGCCCAAGCTGTTTTTAAAGTGTAACAATAAACAAATGTTGCTTTTTCCAAAAAAAGAAACGACAATAGGAAAAATACATAACAAAAGAACAGCAATTTTTAAGTTTTTTTTCGCCCACTCAAATGATAAAGTTTTTTCTTGCTTGGCTTCAATACGCTCGAAACGTAGTTAGCATCAGTTGAAAGGACTCTGGTTTTGTTATTTCTTTTGTTTTGTAGACTTTTATCCCAAACATACAAACCCATTAATGAAACCTTTAAAATTTCAGTTTAGGACAGGACAGGACAAGACCTCCCCAGCTCATCGTTTCAGCTGTTGTCGTTGCTGATGAAAGTAACAAACATTGCTAAAAAAAACATGTTTTTTATTTCTTTTTTTTCTCCACTTTAACAAAATTGTATTTAAAATATTTCCCTTACAGCTGATGCTTGTGTTCGTCCTTTTTGAGTTATGGCGTGAAGTTGGCGAAAAAAAGGACGTAATTAGTTCGATGAGTTAAAAAAGGATGCTACTTATAATAATTGAGTGGAACGATGGGATTTCAATAGAGAGATTTGCCGGACACGTTGGCATAGTAAACATTTAACGATGAAGATAAGTATTTAACTTTGACAAAAGGATAATGTGTCCCAAGCAAACGGACAGGAATTGCCTGGGAAACGCAAAGGACTTTAGGATTACTTTGCATCCTTGATAAGACTAAACAATGTCCAGCCTACGCAATAATATTATTAAGATTATAAAGGGATAGTGTTTATAATTGAAATAAAATGAAATAACTCCACCTGGGCACGTCTTCATAACTACCAAAGGGATAAGGTTTATGTTATGCGCGATTCTTAGAAGGATGTAAGGTTTTTTACGACAAAATTAGATACAGCATTCATGGAAGTCCTCACTGACACAAATGAAAATTAAAAGAAATAATATCTGTTCCAGCTGTGATCTAGGATTGATTAGATCACTAGCGACAAACGGTTACACATTTTTATACCATCACCCTTAGGGATGAGGGATATTGTGGACCCAAAGCATCTTAAGACCAAATTCGTTTAAGGACTTTTTAAGACTAGTGAGCAGGATAACTCGAGTAAAACTAAACGGATCGGTATGAAAATTTACCAATATTACTATTTTCCAAAACGATTGCAAGTGGGCAGAATAGTTTCACACGTTTTAGTTCCTTCCATACAAAATTACTTATTTTTGGGAAATTAATATTTCTTTCATAACTTTCAAACGAAGAACTGGAGGATATTTGAATTTTGTCAGTTTTTATACCTCTTATACATCTTACTTTCTTTTTTAAGTGGCCAATTACAATTTACGAAACGTAGTTCATAAATTTGAGGCCTGAAGTAATAAAGAATTCCACACGCTTCGGTCTTCTGCGTGTGTTCTCCAGTTAGTCCTACCAGATGATGGCACATCGCCTACCACTTGGTCCTTCCAACGGAGTTTGGGTCTCCCAGCTCTGCGCCGTCCTTCAGGTTCGCCTTCAAATACCTTTCTCGCTGGAGCATTTACATGCATTCTGGCAACATGTCCCAGCCATCGAAGTCGTTGGATTCTGACTCTTTTAGCTTCGTCGATGTCGTGGTAAAGCTCATACAGCTCATGGTTCATCCGATGGCGAAACTCGCCTTCGACACAGATAGGTCCATATATTTTTCGGAGTACTTTTCTCTCGAATACTTCCAGGTTTTGTATGTCCGTTGTAGTAAGCACCCATGATTCGGCAGCATACAACAGAACAGGTAAGATAAGCACCTGGTATAGTTGTTTCTTAGTATTCCGAGATAAGGTGGTGTACTTGTTGACGGAAGATCCGAGGTAGGTAAATTCGTCGACTACCTCAAAACAATAATTGTCAACGTTCACGGTGCGTCCCCATCGAGAGGACTCATTGTTCGTCGAAATCATTATTTTAGTTTTGTCCTCGTTGACCGCTAAACCCATTTTTGTTGACTCCTTTTCAAGTGATGAGAAAACTGCAGTAACATCCCGCAGATTTCGGCCAATGATGTCTATATCATCGGCATAGGCTAGTGGCATGTGGCTCTTGTGGAATATGGTGCCAGACATGTTGACACCAGCCTTTCTCATCACCTTCTCCAAAACTATATTAAATAGTGTACAGAACAGGCTATCGCCCTGCCTGAGACCTCTTTCCGTGTTGAATGGTTCAGACTGATCCTTACGAATATTAACCGAGGATTTGGTGTTGTCTAAGGTACATTTGCAAAGTCGAATCAGCTTTGCAGGAATACCAAACTCAGACATGGCCTCATAAAGCCTATTCCTTATCGGAGAGTCGAAGGCAGTTTTGTAGTCGACAAAGAGGTGGTAGGTGTCGAACTTCTTTTCATGGTTTTTTTCCAGGATTTGTCGTAAGGTGAATATTTGATCCGTCGTAGATTTGCCAGGTCTAAAGCCGCACTGATATGGTCCAATTAGTTTTTCTACAATTGGCCTTAGACGTTCACACAATATGCTTGAAAGGACCTTGTACGCAATTGGTAATAGGCTTATTCCACGATCTCCTTTCTTGTATATGGGACATAACAGACAGTTTTTATACCATCACCCTTAGGAATAATACGAGACGACTGACTGTCTGTCTGTCCATCTGTCTGTCTGTCTGTCTGCAAATGATCTACATGGCGCCGCCTCTTTTGGTACCTCCCACACAAATACATCATTCCGCCTACTTTAGAAATCGAGTAATAATAACAAAACACCCAACGTGATCGTACCCAAATTCTCTATTTACAAAATTGGAAGGCTACCTACGCCCCTTCTGGTACCTTCCATACAAATATACAACTCCGCCCACTTTAGAAATCGAGTAATAATATCAATATCAATTTTATATTTTATTGAGGTTGAGGGTATAAGGAAGTCGCGTTGCCTGACTGAAACTTTCTAACTAGTTTTGTTTTACTCTTTGCTCAAACAAATTCAAACCAGACTACGTTTAATTTAATCACTCTGTTGTGGTATACCCTTTTTCTGTTGGAAATTTCATTGGTAGTTGGGTATTTATAAATATCTACTTTTGTAAATGTATGAAATAAATTTTTTTCTGTTTCTCGAAGTTTAATTAACAATATTAACTTTAGGGTTTCTTGTTTTTTCGCTGTATTACATATGAAATATGACCCAAAAGGCCAGTTGTGCAGAAATGATGTACACTCAGGGAAATAGGAAATCTTTTACTAAAGGAAAGGCCTTGAATAAATTGTTGAGAAGATGAGAAGATTCTTATATATTATTGAAAATAAAAATAGTAGGTTTTCAATAGCTGTCCTTTGCGGCTAGTTGTTCGTTCAAACAGGTACATTAGTTATCATCTAGTTCTCCGATAAAATGCAACATCGTAGACATCTTTTGAATGTTTGAAGAGACTGCAGCAACTTTATGCAAAAACAAAACATCTATTGGCGAGCACTATTCTCCGCTTTATTTCTTGGCTGACATTATTTTTCTTATTGACGGAATATCCGAGCAAGGTAAATGTATCTACTTACTCAAAACAATAATATTCAACGTTTACGGTGCGTCCCCATCGAGAGGACTCTTGGTTCGTCGAAATCATTATTTTTGTATTTTCCTCGTTGACCTCTAAACCCATTTTAGCTAAATCTTTTCTAGTTATAAGAAAACTGCAGTAACATCACGCATATTTCGACCAATGATGTCTATATCATCGGCATAGGCTAGTGGCATGTGGCTCTTGTGGAATATGGTGCCAGACATGTCGACACGAGCCTTTCTTATCACCTTCTCCATAACTATATTAAATAGTGTACAGAACAAGCTATCGCCCTGCCTGAGACCGGGTTAAATGGTTTAGGCTGATCTTAACCAACCTTAACCGAGGATTTGGTGTTTTCCAGGGTAAATCTGCAAAGTCGAATCAGCTTTGCAGGAAAACTAAACTCAGACATGGTCTCATATAGTCTATTCCTTATCGGAGAGTCGAAGACAGCTTTTTCTATGAGTTTTTTCAAGGATTTGTCGTAAGGTAAATATCTGATTCGTCGTAGATTTACCAGGTCTTAAGCCGCACTGAAATGGTCCAATTATTTTTTCTACAATTGGCTTTTGACGTTCACACAATATGCTTGAAAGGGCCTAGTACGCAATTGGTAATAGGCTTATACCACGGTAATTCTTACATTCACTACAATCTCCTTTCTTGTATATGGGATATAACAGACTGAGTATCGAATCCCCGGGCATGCTCTACTCTAGCCAGATGTTCCCCATGACCTAATGCATGCTCCTAATCAGCTCCTCCCCGGCTGCTTCAAACAATTTAGCAGGGAGACCATCGGCTCCAGCCGCTTTGTTATTCTTAAGGCGGGATATAGCCACACGTATCTCGCTCTGGCTCGGAGGTGGACAGTTAATACCATCGTCATGGATTGGAGCGGGGTCTTTTGGATTGGTGTCCGTATCCAGTAAATTTCTAAAATTATCACTCCATATCTTCAGAACGTTATCCGGGTCCGTCCCTAGCTGGCCATCGCTGTCATTGAAGGAGGGCAAGCCTCTTCCACCCATTCTCGCCTTAACAGTCTGGTAGAATGTTTGGGCAGTCATCTTCTTCGGAGCAACTCTGTGCACTTATCCTGCCTATTCTTCAGTTTCTTCTTTTCCGTCTAAAAAGACTATTTGCCTCTCGTCTTTTTTCCCTTTGCTGTTCACAAACAGCTCGCGTTGCCATTGGCTGAAGTTCCACTCTGTATGCAGCGTCCGTCTCTCTTGTGGCATTGCGAAATTCATCATCGTACCAGGCATCTTCATGAGCCGACTTTGAGTACCCAAGTACGCTTCTCGCAGTCCGTTCTTTGAAGTCGGCTATATATTGCCACTGCAGGGTTATATCGTCAGGAGTTGGAGCATTCTGCAGCAGTTATGTTAGGTGGTTGGAGTAGGCGTCCGCTACCTCTGTGATCCGCAGTTTACCGATGTTCAGCTTTCGTTGTGTCTGGTTACGTACGTTTTTCGCCATGCTTAGCCTTGTGCGTACCTTAACTGTTGTAAGGAAGTGATCGGAGTCAATGTTCGCACCCCTCATCACTCATACGTCCAGAACACTAGATGCGTGCCTTCCATTGACTATCATGTGATCTATCTGATTCGTCGTCAATTGATCTGGAGATAACCATGTTGGCTTATGAATATTTTTATGGTCAAATCTAGTGCTGGTTACTACCATTTTTCTTGCCGCAGAGAAATTAATCAGTCTGATGCCATTGTTCGACGTTTCGGTGTGTAGACTGAATCTTCCGATGGTAGGCTCAAATGCGGTCTCCCTGCCTATTTTAGTATTTTATTTGCCTAGTACAGTTTTGATGTCATGGCTAGGGCTACTGTCTTAACATTTTCTAGGCTCTCGTAGAACTAGTCTTTGTCCTCATCGATTTTCTCTTGTGTCGGAGCGTGGGCACATATAAGTGTTATGTGAAAAAACTTTGTTTTGGCTCTTATGGTGGCTATACGTTTACACACCAGGTTGAACCTTGAGACTAGGTGTCGCAGTTACACTTGCCGATTACAAATCCACATGCAAACTCGTGCTTGTCCTCATGGCCACTATAGTAGATGTCGCACGTCTTCTTGCGCGAGCACCCGTGTCCCGTCCACCGGATTTGCTGTAAAGCGGTTATGTCAGCCTTGTATTCTTCGAGCTCTTCCGCCAGTTGGATGGAGGCACCTGGTCTACACAGTGTTCTAACATTCCAGGTGCATATCCTCAAATCATGACCCTTAATTCGTTTGCTATGGTTGTCAAAATTTTGTGGGGTCCATTTTATTCTTTTCTTAATTCTTTTCATTGCAATAAATCAAACGTTGGTGGCGGGTTGCAAGCCCAGCGCACCACATTGCAGTTTTCTCCTCTTGCCAGGACTTTTTTACAGCCGCCCATTCTGGGTCAGACGCTGAACAGGGTACCGCTCACTCTGAGCAGACGTGCCTGGGTTTTAGGTTTCGCCCCTCACAGTTAGTCTGAAGGGTGTCAAAGGCACTCATCTTGTATCTTCTTCAGCTCCCTCTTTTTCCATCTGAACAGACGAATTGCCTCTCGCCTCTTCTCCCTGTGCCGTTGACGAACGGTTCGCGTTGCCATTGGTTGCAGTTTCGCCCTGTATGCAGCATCCGTCTCTCTCGTGGCATTGCGGTATTTATCATCGTACCAGGCCTCTTCATGAGATGCAAAATGCTCCGTCCGCAGTTGGCAAGGATCACTCTGGGTTTGCCAAGTTAAACCGATCAGAAGCTTTACCTTGCATCCCACTCAGGTCGACCATCTTGGTATCTAGAAACATTTAAAATAATCTTTGCTCACTTTTTTCCCACTTTTACAACTACTTAAGGCTAATATTGCTCTTATTCTACTTTCCGACTTCGTGTGAATGAACTACTCACAGTTTTCAAGGATTTAGTATGCAACTGCTCTAGTTTCCTTCCACTACTATTTTTGCCGTTGTTGTTGTTGTTGCATATTCTACGCTGACGCTTCCACATGTCCCAGTTTAGTCTTACAATTAACTCCGGCGGAATCTGATGACAAAAACTTTTCACATTGTTACGCGCACACCCACACATACGGAAGTACACACATTTGACGGAGGTGTTTGTGCGTAAATAATTAAATATTAATCACAAGCGCAAGCAAAAAAGTTTCTTCCGACTCATATATACAAAACTTTCGCATTAGTATCGATTGAATGCCATAATAAATTAGATTATTAAAGTCATTTACTTTAATTTGATTGTGTCTGTGTATTTTTTGGAAAATTTCCATATAATCGCTATCGATTTCATAACTGATAACACAAATTGCGATACGATGATTAATAGTTGGTTAATTGGGCGACAACATATTAATCATTAAAGGTAAAAGGTCAATGTTAACGGGATTAAAGTTCAAGCTATAGGGTAGACAAAATTGTTGGAATCAACAAAATATTATGTATTTAGCAGGTGATTGTTAGTGTGAGTGTGAGTGTGTGTGTTTAAGGTAATTTGATAGCTTGGCAACCAAGTGAGTAGGCATAGGGTTGTTGCTCGTTGAGTAATGGCGTTGTTTTTTTTAGAAGGGTTGGCAAGATGTTCTTTGACTAGTGTGACAGGGGGTTTAGCTCTAAGCGAGGCAGTGAAAGTTTACTGGTGAATGCTGTACAAACTTTTAATTACTTCATTATTCAAAATGGCAAAAGTTCATTAGGTTTTAGTTTTAAATAATTTATTATTATTCATTGACATAGTAGAGAATGTAGTTAAAATATTCAATGAATTTGCTAATTGGAAGTAAAACCCTATTAAGGGCATTAGTGTGGGTACGTTGCTAAAAAGTGACTTAAAAAGCCTCGCAGCCAAATCACGGAAGAGCTGACAAAAGAACGCTGTTTGTTTGCATACGCTTAAAAACTATAGTAGTACCATAAGTATTTATAAAGAGGTAAACTAGCTGATAATGGGACGATATTATTTCTCTTAATAATCTCCAGTTTTTTGACGTACATAAATAAACATTAATTTAGAGTTTTCTTTTTCAGCTGTAACTTTTTTTTTGCGAACTTATTTTTACTGAGGTCATCTTGACAATTTAATACGGATAAACTTACACCGCTTTTAATTATTGAGCTTTATTACAACAAGTACAGAAATTTTAATATGGTGAACTGACTGACTACATGAACCAATTCCGAATATTTTATGAGAGATACGATAGGGTTTATTTACTATTACATGATAATAAATCTGATCAAATTCAATTATGACTACAATTATCTATTTGAAAGTTATGTGAGAAATATAATTTTTTCAAAAACAACGTATCAGATGGGGGTGTTTTGCCCATTTGCAATGCCATAGCATTATTATGGTTAATGGTGGCCTTGAAAACAACTATGTCTAAGATTCAGAGAGTTCCATTTGCTACGATCTTGCGCACGCCCTCTAAAGTCCTGGCAGTGTCAGTGATTCCTCCATCTGTTACTACCAACCTAGTCGGGGTCCCCCTCTTTTGGCCAGTCAGCGTAATCGTTGTATTTTGATTCGCTTGACCACATCAATGTAGTCGCATAACTCGTACAGCCAATGGTTCATCCGAATCCAGAACTAGTCGTCAACGCAAGTCGGTCCATATATTTCTCTCTCGGGTGTCGGGAGTTTGGTGCAAGGTTAAGCTCCTGATCGTTTTAACCTGGCAAACCCAGAGTGATCCTTGCCAATTGCACTTCAAGTCTCCATTTTCGTAGTACTACTGCGGACGCAGTTCCTCCACGTGGTGACGCCCAGAAACGTGCCTTTGACACCTGTCAGAGCACGGCTAACTATGAGGGGCGAAACCTAAAACCCAGGCACATCTGCTCAGAGTGAGCGGCACCCTGGTCAGCGTCTGACCCAGAATGGGCGGCTGTAATAAAATCCTGGCAGGAGGAGAAAACTGCGACGTGGTTCGCTAGGCCTGCAACCCGCCACCGACGTTTGAACTATTGCAATGAAAAGAAGTAAGTAAAGAATAAAATTGATTCCCAATATTTTGACGAACACCGCAAACGAATTAAGCACCATGATTTGAGGATATGCACCTGGAATGTTAGAACACTGTATAGACCAGGTGCATCCATCCAACTGGCGGAAGTCCTCGAAAAATACAAGGCTGGCATAACCGCTTTACAGGAAATCCGGTTTACGGGATATGGGTGCTCGAGCATAAAGACGTGCGACATCAACTGTAGTGGCCATGTGGACAAGCACGAGTTTGGATGTGGATTTGTGATTGGCAAGAGACTGCGACACCAAGTCTCAAGGCTCAACCCGGTGTGTATGCATAGCCACCATAAGAGTCAAAACAAAGTTTTTCCACATAACACTTATATATGTGTCCATGCTTCAACAGAAGAGAAAAGCGATGAGGACAAAGACAAGTTTTACCAGAGCCTAGAAAATGTGTATGACTGTCATGTAGAGTCATGATATCAAAATTGTACAAAGCGATTTAAATGCTAAAATAGGCAGGGAGACCGCATTTGAGCCTAACATAGGAAAATTCAGTCTGTACACCGACACAACGAACAGTGGCATCGGAATGATGAACTTCTCGGCAGCAAGAAATATGGTACCACAGAAATATTCATAAGGCAACACTGTTATCTCCAGATCAATTAACGAGGAATCAGATGGATCACATGATAGTCGATGGAAGGTACGCATCGAGTGTTCTGGACGCACTAGTGATCAGTGATGCGATCCGATGACTACCTTACCGCAGTTAAGGTACGCACTAGGCTATGCATGCTGAAAAATGCATGTAACCAGGCACAACGAAAGCTGGACATCGGTAAACTGCGGACCACAGAGGCTGCTAATGACTACTTCAACCACCTAACTCAACTGCTGCGGAATGCTCCAACCCCTGATGATATAACCCCGCAGTGTCAATATATAGCCGACTCCATAGAACGGACTGCGAGAAGCGTACTTCGGTACTCAAAGTCGGCTCAATAAAATGCCTGGTACGATGATGAATATCGCAATAACAAGAGAGAGACGGATGCTGGATACAGGGCGAAACTGCAGGAAATGGCAACGCGAGCTGTTTGTAAACGGCACAGGGAGAAAAGACGAGAGGCAACTTGTCTCTTTAGACGGAAAAAGAAGGAGCTGAAGAAGAGACAGGATGAGTGCACAGAGTTGCTCCGAAGTAGAGGGAAAGCCCGAAAATTCTATCACAGAGTTAAGGCGAGAATGCGTGGAACAGGGTTGCCCTCCTGCAAGGATAGCTATGGCCAGCTATTGACGGACCCGGATAACGTTCTAATGACATGGAGAGATCATTTCAGAAATTTACTGGATACGGACACCACTGCAGAAGACCACGCACCAATCCATGACAAAGGTATTAACTGTCCTCCGAGCCAGAGCGAGATACGTGTGGCTATATCCTGCCTTAAAAATAACAAAGCGGGTGGAGCCGATGGTCTCCCTGCTGAATTGTTTAAAACAGGCGGGGAGAAGCTGATTAGGAGCATGCATAAGGTCATGGGGAACATCTGGCTAGAGTAGAGCATGCCCGGGGATTGGAGACTCAGTCTGTAATGTCCCATATACAAGAAAGGAGATTGTAGTAAATGTAAGAATTTCCGTGGAATAAGACTATTACCAATTGCGTACAAGGTCCTTTCGAGCATATTGTGTGATGGTCTTAAGCCAATTGTAGAAAAAGTAATTGGACCTTATCAGTGCGGTTTTAGACCTGGTAAGTCTACGACGTATCATACCATATTCCACTAGAGCCACATGCCGAAATCTGCGTGACGTTACTACATTTTTCTCATCCCTACAAAAGAAGTCAGCAAAAATGGGTTTATCGGTCAACGAGTACAAAACAAAAATAACGATATCGACTAACAATGGGTCCCCTCGATAGGGACGCACCGTGAACATTGAAAATTATTGCTTTGAGGTAGTAGATGAGTTAACCTACCTCGAATCTTCCGTCAACAAGAAAAATAATGTTACCCAAGAAATCAAGTAGGGAATAGTTCTCACTGATAGTTGTTTTTATGGACTTCGGCAACACTTGAATAACACCACCTTATCTCTGGATACTAAGAAACAGCTATACCCGGTGCTAGTTTTACCCGTACTGTTGTGTGGTGCCGAATCGTGGGTGCTTACGACAACGGACATACAGCACCTGGGAGTATTCGAAAGAAAAGTACTGCGAAAAATATGTGAACCTATCTGTGCCAATGGCGAGTTTCGCCACCGGATGAACCATGAGCTGTATGAGCTTTACCGCGACATCGATGTAGCTAAAGGAGTCAGAATCCAACGACTTCGATGACTGGAACATGTTGCCAGAATGAATGTAAATGCTGCAGCGAAAAAAGTGTTTAAAGGCGAACCTAAAGGACGACGCAGAGCAGGAAGACCCAAACTTCGTTGGAAGGACCAAGTGGTAGGCGAAGTGCCACCATCTCGTAGAACTAACTGGAGAACACACGCAGAAGACCGAAGAGTATGGAATTCTTTAATACTTCAAGCTTCAAATTTATGAACCACGTTCGTGAGTTGTAATGGGTCACTTAACTTTTTTTAGGCACCCAAGCAGGACAGGTAGTATTAGTACATAATAGAGTCTGTTTTATTTCCGGGATGATACTGTTATTTTGTCCATGGCGGTTTCGAGGTAGATGAATTCATCCACAAATTCAAAGTAATAGTTATTAACGTTCACACTGCGTCCCCAACGGGAGGACAGTTTACTTGAAGGTAACATTACTTTGTCTTGTCCTGATAACCATCACTATGTTGAGAAGTATGCATTACAAAACATCACCCTTTCTAAGACCTCTCGTCGTATCGAATAGTGCAGATAGATCCTTGCCAATCTGAACAGAGGCTTTGATATTCGTAAAGGTGCAGAAAATCTTCGCAGGGTACCAAACTTATGCGACTATCAAAGGCTGCTCTGTAGTCGACAAAGAGGTGATAAGTGCCAAAGAGGTGATAAGGGTCCTTTTGCATGAGTTTTCTCTAGAATCGGCCTTAAAGTTAATATCTAATCCGTGGTCGATTTTCCTGGTCTGAAGCCACACTGTCCAATCAGTGGTCAGGTTTTCCAAAATTGTTATTATATGTTTACACAATATTTTATGCAAACTGTAAGAGGCTAATTCCACTGTAGTTTTTATATCTTTTGATACAACCCAAAAGTGTACCACATAGAAGGAGACACTTAAGACCCTAGGTTTCTTTGAACCAAATTCGATTCATGACTTTTTAAGTCGTTTGAGCCATGTTCGTCTGTCTGTCTGGCGTCCGGCTGGTACGCACGATAACTTTCGAAAGACGAAACCAAATGTTTTGAAATTTTGCAAATGGGCTACATGGCCCAGTCCCTTCAGGTACCTCCCATACAAATACATCATTCCGCCCACTTCAAAGATGGAGTAATAATATCAATACATCCAACCCGACCGTACCCAAATTCTGTATTTAGTAAATCTAAAGCAGGATAAAGTTTTCGAGAAAAAAATCTGAAAGTCTAGCCACGCCCCTTCGGGTAACTCCCATACTCATTTGGTACCGCCCACTTTTGAAATCGAATAATAATAGTAATACACTCAACGCGATCGTGCCCAAATTCTGTATTTAGTAAAACTAAAGCAGAATAAAGTTTTGGAAAAAAGTAAGAGATTTGCCACGCCCTTTCTGTTACCTCCCATACAAATGAACATTTCCGCCCACTTTAGATATCAAAACATTCAACGCGATCGTAACCAAATTCTGTATTTAGTAAAGCTAAAGCAGGATAAAATTTTCTAGAAGAAATCTGGAAGTCTATCTACGCCCCTTCTGGTGATACAAATGTACCACTCCGCCCACTTTAGAAATCAAGTAATAATATCAATAAACTAAAAAATTTTATGTTTTATTGAGAGTGAAAGTATATGTAAGCCGGGTTTCCCGACAGTAACTTTCTTACTGGTTTGTAAAAAGGCTCATCTTCACCCGCCTTAAACAACTCAGCTGAAAGACCATCAGCCCTTCGCATTACCTTAAAGACCATTCTGATTTCAGTAAAATATGATGCCCGTATTAACTGTAGCATCGTAATCCCTTCGTTTTCAATTGAAATTAACAATTAAAAGTGACTTCACTGTGTCTGCGTTAAATATAAGTAAACTTATTAGTCGTACATTAAAAGGGATTACAAATTGCTAAATATAAACAGATAATAAAAAAACTTTTTTAAAAACATTGACTTTTTTAAATTATATTTTATTTTTTACCAGAACCATACCAAAATTTAAGTAAAACTGTCAATAACTACTACTAAATTACCAACAAACTATTAAACCATTAAGTTAAATTATCTCTAATTACACCCATACACGCACATGCCTTCATTATTCTTTACTCTTTCGCCTACATATTCACGAAAATACAAGATATCACAAAGAACCAAAGTAATTCCAAGTGTCTGTGACCCACTCAATACATAGACTAAATTTATGGCCTTTAACCTCTCACATCAAGATGTACAATGTAGTTTCATACTAGTAGTACTACATGTGTACATACATATGAGTACACTGTACATAATATCCCACATCATGTTGGGGTTAAATGTCAAAGATATCAATCAATTTTGTTTAGATTGCCGTGTGCCTCTTCCCCACATAATCACACTCTTAGTATAGTGTGTGTCAATTTGCTACACATAAACAACAATGAATGAATAAAAGAAACAACACACAAAGTTATACAAAACACATTTGCTTGCTGTTTATGTTTTTTAATTATGTTTATAAAACAAAAACAATTAACGAGAGCAACAACAGCAATCAAATATTATCAGAAATTCAACAAATTATATGAACCGAGCTAGAGACGCTCGAAGCAGCAGCAACAACAACAGGTGTTAGGCGAATTCATTGTTTTGTGGTAACAGTTTAAGAGTATTAAGAGAAGAAAGAAAACATTTAAGAGAACTGTTGTGGTACAAAGAGAATAGTACTATGATTTATGTTATGTAGAAAGAGAAAAACATAGAATGCAAACATAGAATCTTTAACAGAGCTATGTTAGGGTAATGTAATGTTGTGATTTGCAACAACATTTATACAAGTTCGTGTAGACTTGTAGACAGGAAGGTAACCCCATATTTAATTCGCAGTGACGTTGAAGAGTTTCATTAACTTAAAATTAATACATATTATGGTTAACAGAGTTGTCCTAAGTTAATGTTATATTATTCGAAATTTTTAACGAAAATAATTTAAAATGGGTTTGTATAGAACTGTAGACATCAACATAAATTTATAACTAAAATTCATTGAGGCTAATATTAATGTTAACACAAAACTTAATAGTTTAAAGTTTCGATTATGCATTTGCAGTTTTATTTGGGGAATGGGACTTTCCCAGAGGTTGAAAGTTACTGATTGTCACTCACTTGGGAGTGACCAGAAGCGATTCCTTTGTGGCACTGTCCAAGCAGCTAACTACTTTCGGTCTTAGACCAAGTATTCCCCGGGCAATGACTTTAAAGCAACCGCTCAGAAGTTAGCTAAAGTTAGAAGGCGAAATGTTGAGTAACCTAATCGGCATGCTACCACCGCACAGTGGGTCAAACAGCTGTGCTAGCGGGATTTAATTAATAACTCTAGTAAATGTAGAGATATTTGAATGAAAATTTAAACATAAGTTTTTTAACGCATATACCACTTATTCCCTCAAATTCAATTTTCTAGGTCAACTATATATCATAGCTCCCATACAACTGATGTTTTAAGGTGCACCGATGCGTCTTAGGAACTATGTAACAGAAGTTACTGAAGCTCAACACAGGCTCTCTTAGTGGCTTTGGCAGCCCCAAGAAACTAGGATCGGGAGCGGTGGCCTAATAAGCCACTCTCCTTAAACAAAATTTATTATGAAAACACGAAGGAAAGGAATAACAAGAACCCCCCCAAATGTTGATGACCCCCGCAAACGATATATGGACCATGATTTAAGGATATGCACCTGGAATGTCCGAACTCTATACAGAGATGGTGCCTCTATCCAACTGGCGAATGTCCTCGACAAATACAAGGCTAACATCACCGCCATACAGAAAATGAGATGGACGGGACAGAGATCCCAGGAAAATTTTTCAGAACTTGTTGCGAATGGTATTGATACTAGAATCGTTTCTTTTTTAATCGACTTTCTATTCTGTTTCTGGTTCTATATAACCGATTATGTACAACATGTTGCACCACAGATTCCGTAGAATAGAAAATGTGTATTCGCATTCGAAATAAGTATTTTTTAGAGGGTATTTATTAAGAAAAACTCAAAAATCTGAGTAAAAGTATATTTCGAACTAGCACCCAATTAAAAATCAATGAAATTTCAAAAAACAGCATATGTAATTCAGTTTTGTAGCAATTCATTTCATAACAGGTTCCATGAGAACATGTTGGTTTTGGGACAATTTCAAACAAATATAATATATTGTGCAACCGAAAGTGGAACTTGTTACTTATCAGTAAAAGCTGTTCTGTAATTGTTTCTTTGCAACAAAATATTTTGCTGGGATGCACACGACGGAAGAATTGTGACATCTTTTACAGCTGCCATGCAGAAAGACACGAATTTGGATGTGGTTTCATAGTCGGCAAGAGACTTCGACACCTGGTCTCGCGGTTTAACCCTGTAGGTGACCGTATAGCCACCATTCGCATCCGGGCGAAATATTTTTACATTACGCTGATTTGTGTATACGCCCCGACGGAAGACAAAGACGATGACATCAAAGATGCATTCTATGAGCGCCTGGAGGATATATATATGACCGCTGCCCTGCACATGACATTAAAATTGTTCTGGGAGATTTTAATGCTAAAATAGGAAGGGAAGATGCTCTTGGTTTAGCAGTCGAAAAATTCAGTCTACACAACAACACCTCTGATATCGGATTCAGACTGGTAAGTATCGCGTCGGCAAGAAACATTGTTGTGAGTGGAACCAGATTCCCGCATAAAGATATCCACAAGGCAACCTGGATATCTCCCGATCAAAATACAAGAAATCAGATTGATCACGTGGTAATTGATGGAAGGCATGTCTCAAGCGTTATGGTCGTGCGTGTGATGCGCGGTTCAAATATCGACTCGGATCACCACCTTGTTGCAGCCAAGGTACGCACACGATTAAGTAGTTCTAAAAACACTCGTAATCAAACGCAAAGGAAGCTAGACATCACAAAGCTGCATACCACTGAGATAGCCAATGCCTACTCCAACCAACTCTCTCAATTACTCCATACAAATCCCCCTAGTTTTGATGTTCCCGACATACAGTGGCAGCATATTGCGAATTATATGACCACTGCCGCAACAACAGTACTGGGTTATGAAAAACCACGCAGCCCTGGTACGATGATGACTGTCGCGACATGTCTGAGGAAATGGATGCTGCATACAAGGCAAAACTGCAGCCAATGGCGACACGTGCGGTGACGGAGCGTTATAAAGATAAAAGGAGGGAGATGAAACGCCGGTTCAGACGGAAAAAGCGTTTGTGGAAGAAAAGAGAGAGCCAGGATGTCGAAAACTACAGGGATAGAGGTGAGGCCCGAAAGTTCTACCAAAAGGTAAAAAGAAAAGGTTTTGGAACAGGGATCCCCACCTGTAAGGACAGAGACGGAAATCTGGTCACGGACACTCAGAGTGTGCTGCAAATATGGAGGGAACACTTTCAATCTCTTCTCGTTCCCGAAGGCGGCATAAGTGACGAAATCGCACCAATCATCGACAATCATAGACTGTCCACCACCGAGTCAAAACAAGATCAGCACGGCAATTGCGCGGCTTAAAAATAATAATGCTGCGGGAACCGATGGACTGCCGGCAGAGCTTTTTAAAGCCAGCGGCGATGATTGGAATCGGAGTGTTCTATGTCCCGTGCTTAAGAAAGGCGATCCTACTGTGTGTACCAACTATCGCGGGATTAGCCTTTTACCCATCGCATACAAGGTCCTGTCTAGTGTGTTATGTGAAAGACTAAAGCCCCTTCTGGCGAACCTGATTGGACCTTATCAGTGTGACTTTAGACTTGGTAAATCCACCACCGACCAGATATTCACGCTACGACAAATCCTGGAGAAGACCCCAAGAAATGCAGATCGATACCTACCATCTGTTCATCGATTTCAAAGCTGCATTTGACAGTCCGATACGACAGAAATTGTTGGATGCTATGTCTGAGTTTGGTATCCCCGCAAAACTAATTCGACTCTGCGGGATGACAATGACTGACACGAAGTCTTCAGTGAAAATTGGCAAAAATCTGTCAGAGCCATTTTCTACCAAGCGAGGCTTTAGACAAGGCGATAGTCTGACCTGCGATCTCTTTAACATCGTAATGGAGATGATCATGCGGAAAGCATGTTGCTAGCGTATGCTGATGATATAGATATTATTGGACGTGGATTGCGAGATGTTACTGCGGCTTTTGGAGCATTGAAAAGCAGTCGGCTGAAGTGGGTCTGGTGATAAACGAGGACAAAACCAAGTTATTTGTTTCAACGAACAAAGAGTCCACTCGTCTGGGACGCTGCGTGAATGTTGACAACTATATCTTTGAAGTGGTAGATGATTTTGTCTACCTTGGCTCCGCCATAAACAAAAATAATAATGTCAGCCTCGAAATCAAAAGACAAGTATTGATCGCAAACCGCTGCCACTGTGCGCTAAGCAAGCGATTTAACGACATCCTGGGTAATGACACAAGCGGGTCAATCAATTCTGGGAGTCTTCGAGAGAAAAATATTCCGCAAAATATTTGGACCCATCATCGTGAACGGCGCGTACCGTCGTCGAATGAATCATGAGCTGTACAACGACATCAACGTGGTCAAGCGCGTTCAAATAGACCGAATGCGCTGGCTTGGACACGTTGTACGAATGGACGAAAATGCTCCGGCTCGAAAAGTCTTCGGCAATAAAATCGATGGGCGGCGCAGAAGCGGGCGACCAAAACTCCGATGGATGGACCAGGTGACGGAACCGTTAAGTAAGCTTGCTATAACGAACTATCTACGGAGCGCAAAAGACCGAAACGCTTGGAATGCTTTTGAATAATCGGCAGTTCGTGTAATGTCAATATTGCCAAATTGTAAGCAGCCCTTTCACAAAATAGTCAATTTTTTATGTACTGAATAAGTATTATAAGTATAAACGTTACATATTATCTTCGTTAGTACAATATCTTCCTCCAAATTTTTTTTCAATAAATTTTCATATTTGTACATCTGTATAATTTAACCAGTAAGAAAGTTTCAGTCGGGAAACCAGACTTACATATACCCTCACCCTCAGTAAAAAAACGAAACATTTGCCACTCCATTCTAGTTTCTACCATAGAAATGACCGAATTCACCCTCATGGTTTTATATACGTATATTTTTTCTAAGTACACTGAATTTAGTTATATTTTGCGAAAGATGTACGCTTATAAATATTTGACTCTGGAATGAATATGGTTTACATCGACGAACCTCTTGTGGTACACCCCATACAAAATGACCTATTTTATAAACAAATATTATTTCTTCCATAACTTTCAAACGGACAACTGGAGGATTTTTGAGTTTGGCAAGTTCAATTAATTTCAAATTGTAGTCAAATGAAATATTTGCCCCGCCCCTTCTGATATCTCCCATACAAATGACGGAATTCACTCTCATACTTTGACACACATTTTTGTTGTTTTTTTATAACTTGAAATAAGTCTAATTGGCAAAAGTGCAGAATATGAGGCGGGAACCCCAAAAAAAAAAAAAAATATGCCACTCCCCCCAAATATGCCCTAAAACACGAAAATCATTGGGTTCTATGATAACCCCCATGTGTGGATACTCAAATTTTTTTAAATTTTTTTTGGTATATCCCGGAAATTTAAATGGCTCTAACTCGGCCCAGGATACTCGTAGGAACTTAAGAATAACATCGCTGGATTCGTCTCGAAAATATCTTTCATTTGAGTGGGGGGTAATCATAAAACCGAAAGGGGCCCCTTTTTTGACCCCCCCGGGCTCCATGGGCCTGAGCGCCAACTTTGACCTACTATTCCGATGTTTGGGGACCAAGACGAAGATAATGGCAATTTGGGGCTCCCGCCCCATATTCTGCACTTCAGTCGTCTAATATGTAGCAAGATATAATCTTATTGAAATTTGACTCAGGAGTGAATATGAACTATATCGGCCGACCTCACATAATAGATAACATATTTTAGGGAAATTACACAGTACAACACATGATGTTGGGACTCAATTCTGCATTATTCGTTTTGTCGAGTTATATGTCATAATCATTTAATACCGATCTGAAGTTAGTAAGTATCGTATAGGCGAATTTGTCACGTTTTAGGCTCTTTTGTTATATGGTGGCGTATGATTATCATAAGTAATATTCCACGTAAATCATACGCCACGGAGGACAACATTTTTATTGTAACTGCTACAAGATAAATCTGATTCAAAATCATTTGAATTATAAAAATTAAAACTGTTACTTATGTAGGTAAACGTTATACGAACAGCTTAAAGGATATGTAATTCTTAGTTTCTTTTTAAATTTGTTTCAGCTAAATCGGACTAGTGGTTCTCGAGTTATGTCAAACAATAGAGCCTTAAACATGGCAAATTCCCATATACAATACTTTCTAACTTAAAATCGATATTTAATTATAATGGCATGTAACTTGACAAAACGAATGATGTAGAACTTCTTCTTTTTGGGGCTACTTTCGCGTGCAGTTCTTAGAATTTAGTTCCAAATCAATGAGCTGAAAAGTGTTGTACTGTGTTAATATTTCTCCCCAAAACTTTCCAACTGCAGTATAAATAACAGTAGGTATAACCGTAGATAACCGAAAAATTTACTAGACTACACCTATTCTGAAACCTCTCACACAAGTTACCGGTTACCGGGCATGCATTCCTTAAGCTAAATCGTGTTTATGAACTGCTGCATGCACTATAACAGCTCATAATCATCTGTCCATTTACAATCCCATTACTTCGTTTTGGAAAATATAATTTCAGGTAAATTTTCATACCGATCAGTTAAGTTTTACTCGAGTTATCCTGCTCACCAGCCATCCTGTCAGACAGACGGACATAGCACAATCGTCTTATAAAGTGCTGAGACGAATTTGGTCTTAAGACACTTAGGGTCCAACTCATCCCCTTTAATGTGTTGCACTTTTTATATCCTCACCCTACTTGTTGAAGGGTATATATCATTTGATACGACACAAAAGTGTAGCACATAGAAGGAGTCACTTTAGATTCTAGGTTTCTTTGAACCAATTTCGATTCATGACTTTTTAAGTCGTTTGAATCATGTCCGTCTGTCTGCATGTCTGTCTGGCTGTCCGGCTGATGCGCACGATAACTTTCGAGAGCCGTAACCAATTGTTTTGAAACTTTGCACTAGTTAATATTTCTCAAAAACTACTCACTTACTTAGCTGGTACTTCTATGCAATCCCAGTGGATTATATACCGCACGTAGAATAATAATATAAGCGCTTCGATCTTCTGCGCTTCTTTTCCAGTTAGTCACACCGAGTTCTGTAAGGTTCTGAGTAACCTGGTCTTTCCAACGGAGTTTTGGTCGCCCTCTTCTGCGCCGTCCATCGAGTTCATTGTCAAAGACTTTTCGAGCTGGAGCATTTTTGTCCATGCGTACAACATGACCTAGCCAACGCAACCGTTGCACCTTAATGCGTTTGACCACGTCAATGTCAGTGTACAGCTCGTACAGCTCATGATTCATACGACGCCAATACTCTCCGTTAACGATGATGGGCCCATATATTTTACGGAGTATTTTTCTCTCGAATACCGCCAAAACCGATTCATCCGCTTGTGTCATAACCCAGGATTCTGAGCCATACATTAAGACAGGTAGAACCAGTATCTGGTATAGCTGGAGTTTTGTTCGTCGAGAGAGACCTCTATCATTGAATCGCTTGCTTAGTCCGTAATAGCATTTTTTAGCAAGCAGGATTCTTCTCCAGATTTCGAGGCTGACATTATTTGTTTTGTTGATGGCGGAGCCTATGTAGATAAAATTATCTACCGCCTCTAAATTATAGTTGTCAACGTTCAAACGATTCCAATAGATTCTTTGTTAGTTGAAACAAATAACTTCGATTTGTCCTCATTCACCGTTCACCATTTTCGCTGATTCCTTCTGTATGCCTGAGGAGACTGCAATCACATCCCACAGTTTTCGTCCGTTGATGTCTACGTCAGCAGCGTACGCGTGTAGCATGTGGCTTTTGTTGAATATCGTGCCACTCGTGTCTACTGCAGCTTTCCTCATTATTATCTCCATCACTATGTTGAAGAGGTCACACGATAGGCCATCGCCTTGTCGTCTGGTACAGAATGGCTCCGTAACGTCCTTGCCAATCTTCACTAAAGACTTCGTGTCAGTCAGCGTCATTCCGCCAAGGCGAATCAGCTTCGCAAGAATACCAAACTCAGCCATGGCTTCGAGTAATTTGTGCCGTATCGGGCTGTCGAGGGAAGATTTATAGTCGACGAAAAGATGGTACGTGTCGATCTGTTTCTCTTGGGTCTTTCCAGGATTTGCCTATATGTGAATATATGGTTTGTTGTTGATTTACCAGGTCTAAAGCCACATTGATAAGGTCCGATCAGGTTGGATAACACTGGCTTTAGTCTTTCATATAGCTCACTCGACAGGATCTTATATGCGATGGGTAAAAGGCTGATCCCGCGGTAGTTGGAGCACCCACTTGGATCACCGTTTTTCAGCACAGGAAATAATACGCTTAAATTCCAATCGTCGGGCATGCACTTTTTAAGCCAAACCGTGCGTAGGAGCTGGTGCATGCTCGTTATCAGCTCCCCGCCACCGGACTTGAAGAGCTCTGCCGGAAGTCCGTCGGCACCGGCTGCTTTGTTGTTTTTCAGCCGCGATATTGCTCTTCTTACCTCGGCTTGACTTAGTGGTGGGCAATCTTAGCCGTCGTCGACAATTAGCGTGATACCTTCACGTGCGCTGCTTTCTGGAACCAGCAGCTGCTGGAAGTGTTCTCCCCATATATGCAGCACACTCTGCGTATCTGTAACCAGATTTCAATCCTTGTGCTTACAGCAGGGAGCCCATTACCGTTGCTTTCTGCTTTTACTTTCTGGTAAAATTTTGGGGCCTCACCTCTATCCCTGAATCGCTCTATATCCTCGTCCTCCCGTTCCTTCATTTGACGTTTTTTCGCTTAAATAGCTGTCTCGCCTGTTTTACTGACACCTTGTGCCGTTCCCTAACAGCCCGGGTTACAATTGGCTGCAGAGTTGCCCTTTAAGCGGCATCCAGACGCTATGCGACATTCTTCATCGTACCAGGATTCGTCTGAGTGCCGTTTTTCAAATCCTAGCACGGTTGTTGCGGCGGTTGCCATGGAATGCGCAATATGCTGCCACTGTGTATCGGGAACGTCAGAAGTAGAGGCGTTGTGTCGTAGAAGTTGGGAGGGCTGGTTGGATTAGGCAGTAGCTATCTCTGGGGTTTGCAGCTTCGCGATTTCCAGGTTTCTTTGTGTTTGGTTACGTGAGTTTTTCGCTCTGCTCAATCTTGTGCGCACCTTGGCTGCAACCAGGTAATGATCGGAGCCAATATTAGCACCAAGGATCACACGCACGTCCATGATACTAGATGCATGCCTGCCATCAATTACCACATGATCAATATGATTGTTGGTGTTTTGATCAGGGGATAGCCAAATGGCCTTGTGGATATCTTTACGCTGGAATCTGGTTCCATTTACTATCATGTTCCTTCCTTCCTTCCTTCCTTCTCGCTGCAAAGCTAACCAGCCTAAACCCGTTGTCTGACGTGTCGGTATGCAGGCTGAATTTACCGATCGATTGGCCAATAACATCTTCCCTGATGCGGATTGCGGCTATTCGATCACTAACAGGATTGAATCGCGAGACAAGATATCTGAGTCTCTCGCCAACTACAAATCCACATCCAAATTCGAACTTTTCGGCATGGCAGCTGTAATAGATGTCGCAATTTTTACGTCGCGAGCATCTTTGTTCTGTCCATCTCATCTTCTGGATGGCGGTGATATCAGCCTTATATTTTTTGAGAACATCCGCCAGTCACCTTCTCTATAGAGAGTCCGTTCCAGGTGCATATCCTTAAATCATGGTCCTTATTTCGTTTGCGGGGGTCGTCAACATTTGGGGGGTTCCGTTTGTTGCTTTATCTTTGTCGTGTTTTCATAGCCAGTAAAGGACCTGAAGGTGGGTGGCTAGCCCAACCATCAGGGTTCGTCGCTCACTATCAGCCGCTATATTTGATAAAAAAATATCATGAATACCGTTGCCCAGGTGCCACCACGAAGGAGGTTGTGAGTCGGCTTGAGATGCATGATTCACTTTACATCCCCAACGGCATTCATTCTATAATTACTGCCTCAAAAACCGTATTTGGGTATGGCAACGACACTTAGACAAGTGCGGAAACGATCAATAATGTTGAGTATTGTTTGTGATAAAAGATGCTTACTATAAGGCGACAATGCAGCCAATAGTGTGGAACTGGCAGTGGCATAGTGGTTAGAACACGCGACTACCATGCGGGAGATCCGTGGTTCTATTCCCGGCTCCAGTCATCTACATTTTTCTTACATTGCCGGCCCCCTCGATGTTGTCGACAGCAACTTCACAGAAGTGTCGAGTCAATCGGCATGTCTAGTTAAAGCATCTCAAACAGTGATTTTCGTATTCGTCAATAAACAAGTAGTTTGTTGTGAATCTAAAATAGAAAGCGTGTTAATTCTCAACAACGCGAGAAGCTATCGCATACATCATTCAAGGGGTGTAAAGGGAAAATAAGTTTTAAAGTTTTGCAGCCAAAAGTAGGGCGTGGAGGAACACACATAGCGAGGATATCGAAAAATACACGATCAGAGGTGAAGCCTGACATTTGTGGCAAAAGGTAATAAGTTAAGGTTATGAGATAGGGACCCCCACCTTAAAAGAAAGTAAATTTGGTCACTCATACTCAGAGTGTGCTTCGAGTATGGAAAGGCCATTTTTGTATTTTGCTTTTTTCGTGACGAAATCAAGCCAGTCATCGATGAGTTGCACCTCCGAGTCAAGACAATGCCAACGTGGCAATTGCAAAATTAAGGAATAACAAGTGAGAAAGTTTCAGTCGGGTAAACCAACTTACAAATACCCTCACCCTTAATAAAAACATTAAATTTGCTTAACAAAATACAGAATTTGGGTGCATTGATCTTGATTTCTAGTGTGGGCGGAATGGTACATATGCACCGGAGGTACCACAAGGGTCGTGGATGGACTCAAACTTCTCCTCCGAAAGTTTATCCGATCGCGTTGGGTGTATTGATAAATATTACTCGAGACAGACAGACACTTTGGGGTATCAAATGATATAATGCATAAAAAGCATAATATAGAGGCACCAAATCGCTCTCTAAAACCAGTAAGAAAGTTTCAGTCGTGAAACCCGACTTACATATACCCTCACCCTCAGTAAAACAAAAAATTTTCTATTTTATTGATATTATTACTCGATTTCTAAAGTGGACGGAGTGGTACATTTGTATGGGAGGTACCAGAAGAGGCGTGGCTGGGATTCCAAATTTTTCTACAAAACTTTATTCTATTAAAACTTTGGTAAATACAGAATTTGGGTAAGATCGCGTTGCATGTATAGATATTATTACTCCCCCTCTGAAGTGGGCGGAAAGGTACATTTGGGTTGGAGGTACCAGAAGGGGCCTGGCTAGACTTCCAATTTTTTTCTCCAAAACTTAATCCTGATATTGCTTTACTAAATACAAAATTTGGGCACGATCGCATTGGTTGTCTAAATAATATTAATCGATTTCTAAGTTGGGCGGAATGGTACATTTGTATGTTAGGTACAAGAAGGGGCGTGGCCATGTACTACATTTTCAATACCGTAAGTAGTTTTGAGGAAATATGAACTCGTGCACAGTTTCAAAACATTTGGTTTCGCCTTTCGAAAGTTATCGTGCGTACCAGCCGGACAGCCAGACAGACAGACGGACATTGCTACCGCCTCCTACCCGTAGGGTGAGGGTATAAAAAAAATATGTATGTGAAGCTATGAGAGTCAATTAGGCAATTTGTATGGGAGCAGCCAGAAGGGGTGTGGCAAAGGTTTCGGTTTTCTCTACTATTACCAGATAACTAAACTGACCAAATTTAAATATCCTCCTGTTGTCTGTTTGGAAGTTATGAAAGAAATATTAATTGTCTAAAAATAGTTAATTTTGTAAAGGAGCTACCAGGAGGGGAGGGGCTATTCTGTCCATTTACAATCACATTACTAAGTTTTGATAATACAGGTAAATTTTCATACTGATGAATAAAGGTTTACTCGAGTTATCCTGCTCACCAGCCAGCCAGACAGACGGACATAGCGCAATCGTCTTAAAAAGTGCTGAAATGAATTTGGTCTTAAGTTACTTGGGGTCAAACTCATCCCATTTAATGCGTTACATTTTTTTTCCTATCATCCTTAAGGGTGATGGTATAAAAACGGGATAAATCCATATTTCAAACTCTGATAACAATAAAATAACAATCCAAAAAACAGTAGCAACAAAATTAAGGACACACACACAAATGAAATGGATCCAAAGACGAAAATTCTTTGTTTCAAATTACGGCACTTTAAATGGGTCAAAGTGGGATTTCGGAATATCAGAATTCGTTTTAGAGGTATGGTTCCTTGAGCAAAGTTCCTTGTTTTGATTCCTAGAATATGATCAAATCGACCCGCCCTAATATACATAGATATCACATTCTCAGTCCTATCGAGAGTGTTATGTTAAAGACTAAAGTCCATCTTAACTATTTACATTGGAGCCTATCAGTGTGGATTTATTATTAGTACAGCCGACAGGATTAGTACGACCGACCACATACTACGACAAATCCTAAAGAATATCCAAAAAAAAACCAATTCGACACTAACCGTCATTTTATCGACTACAAGAAACTATTAGATGCCTTAGCGGTATTTGGTATTCTTATGAAGTTGGAATGATTTTTCGGGAAGACCCCAGCGAAGATAGGCAAAAATCGTACTGCCATTTTCTACAAAACGAGTCTTTAGACAGGGCTATAGACTGTCATGCGATCTCTTTAACATTCTAATTAAGGTATGGTAGACGCAGTAAGAGTTTTTAAAAAATACAATGCTATTCCTTAGATATTTTAATTATATTAATACATCCAAGTGACAAGTAAATACTTATCATTAGGCTTTATACTACTTCCCATTACTCTTCAACAGTCGCCTCGCACGTACGTATAATGGTCGAATTAAAATCCTACCGCAATTTGACATCGAACTTAAACAATCACTGTCCGGCCATTATAGGCTTTATCGTATTGTATTTCGTCAACCTCCTTCTCTTTTTTCATTAACTATTTAAAGAGCGTTTCCAATCAACAACAACGACAACAACGGCATTGTCGAAAAAAAATTGTTGTCATCAATTTTAATTGGTATCATTTTGTTGGCATCATTTTCTTTCAACATCAATTAAAAATTTTCCCTAACGGTATAACTACAACGGGGGGTATGGATCAGCCAGCCTATAGCTGACGAGGTTCCGCCTTCTTATAGACCATTATCGGTACTGTTTACATTTGTCGATTTTCTTTTTCGTTCGTTTGTTAACTGCTGAATATGCGATTTTTTGTTTCGTTTTTGTTTTTTTTGGAGGGGCCAACAACAAAGAGCCGAAGATGTTTAGCTGTAATTAAAAATAGCTTGTTTTTTGTTTGATTCAGATTCTTGAATTTTTTCGTTCTATGTCCTGTGCCTTTTTGTTTCTTCATCCAATGTAGTAAATGTCCATTTCATGGCATGATTGCGTGGATAATGTGGCGGCCTTGGCATGTGGCATAGAAATTCTGATTGCCAAGGTCACAGTAGACGAACAGCTCGAACAAGCAGCCGTTAATTATAATGTATGTGGCAAGTGACAGCTATCGAGTGTGAGCGCGAGAGTGAGAGTAAGTGACAACGAGATATGATACTGGCACGCTGGCTGTCTTGCATTTCGATTTGTTTTGAAGGGTTTTAATTGCCTCTAATTGTATGGCAGAAATGGCAGCATAACAAAAATGTGAAAAGGCTCTGGGCAGGAAAGAAAAATTCAATAGAATTTAAAGGGATTGCATACAATAGAGCTGATGTTGTAGTACACATACAACAGCGATGTATATGAGCTTCTAATGAGTTCCAAAGAATATGTTAAGGATGTGTGTAAGTGAAAACCAAATTGGACATTTGTTGTTGAGATGAGGATGTTATGAGTAAAATAATAGTTTTTATGGTGAAACGCCTTTGGCATGATATTATAGGTTAAGTTTTAATGGGTAAGTTTGTTAAAAATAGATTACCATTTAACTAACCATCATTTCGGTGGGGTAAAAATATAAATTGTATGGGATTATTTTTATAATATGATTAATTGATGATCTATATTCTTATTGACATGGTTTGAAGAGGAAAAAAAAACTAATTCCTTTAAGCGGAGTCAAGTCGCACGATATCGGTTTCCCGCCGAGGCAGAATGTTCATCATGGCATTCGCTGTGTTTTATGAAACCAATGCTCTCAGGTGATCTTCATGTAGGTTGGACGTCGTGCCATTAACGGCAGTTATGCTTGTTTGTTGTTTAAAATGATTAGTACTTTAATTCTAGTGTAAAAACTTTTAATAATTACTATTTAAAAACTATTGCCATTTGATTTTTATTAATAACTGCTTCTTTGGAAGCACTCTGTTATCACTATTGCTAGAAATGAAGTTTCGGTATTAGTTACGTCGTTGTCACTGATGAAAATGCTGTGATATTTGACATAAATCATATATCACTTGCTGGGTAATTGTGTAGTATTTAGTGCCTTGTTGGGTAGATATTAAATTTTATGTTGTTTCAAGTTGAAGAATTTACCAAATTTCGATTTTAATTTATATGTATGAAAATATCACATGCCATGTTTAATTTGCAAGATGTTTTTGCAATTATATTCCAACTCCTACAATGTGAATGCAATTAATCTCATATTTCTATTTGCATATCTTATTATTACACATTTAACATATAAATTAAATAATATTGTTCATATAAACCTTTTCCATACTATTCAGTGTCAATACCAACAATGTACATATAGGCAGTTGCCAATTTATGGCTAATAAATTCTATCAAAATCTTGGATAAATTATGCCAGAATACAAACAAGTTCTCAATAGATGCTATAAAAGGCATAACTCCTTGGTCTTATGGCATTGCATGGCATTATTTGGCTCGTATTGCTTATATAACAAAATGCAGATGAAATATGAACAGGTTAACTGATATGCCAGTACCAACTGATATCAATGATAAATCACTGACAATATTAGTGAACGGCAGATGTTCCGACCATGGCACTAACACCTCGAAATGGTCATTAAGGTGACTGTGAAAGTGACAACTTTGAAATATGGCTGCGAACGGGAAAATAATGTATGCAGTGGCATGGTTTTAGTTGACAATTTCGACATAAATTGTTCTATCGGGCTGTTAAGTTATAAATAAGAGACGGAATATTTATCAACAAATTTTTCGCAGTCTGAATTTATAAGACCAAATGAGTTACCAAAGATACGAAGCTGTACCTATTGTACATTTACTACTTTCATTGAATTCAATATTATAACACAATTTATTATATTCATTACATTTACCTCATTCATTATTTTTTTACATTCATTACACTGACTACATTCATTACATTTATTAAATACATTATATTCGAGACATTCCTGATATTTATTATGTTTATTGCGTTGACTTCATTCACTTTATTTGTGACATTCATTGCATTAATTACATTATTTACTTTCTTTACATGGGGGAATGGGACTTTGCCCAGAGGCTGAAAGTTACTGATTGTCACTCACTTGGGAGTGACCGGAATCGATTCCTTTGCGGCACTGTCCAAGCAGCTAACTACTTCCGGTCTTAGACCAAGTATTCCCTGGGCAATGACTTTAAAGCAACCGCTTAGAAGTTAGCTAGAGTTAGAAGGCGAAACGTTGAGTAACCTAATCGGCATGCTACCACCGATGCGTCTTAGGAAGTAGGTAACAGAAGTTTCTGAAGCTCAACACAGGCTCTCCTAGTGGCTTTGGCAGCCTCAAGAAACTAGGATCGGGAGCGGTGGCCTAATAAGCCACTCTCCTTAAACAAAATTTATTATGAAAACACGGAGAATAAATATAACAAGAACCCCCCCAAATGTTGACGACCCCCGCAAACGATATAAGGACCATGATTTAAGGATATGCACCTGGAACGTCCTCGACAAATACAAGGCTGGCATCATCGTCATACAGGAAATGAGATGGACGGGACAGGGATGCACACGACGAAAGAACTGTGACATCTTTTACAGCTGCCATGCAGAAAGACACGAATTTGGATGTGGTTTCATAGTCGGCAAGAGACTTCGACACCTGGTCTGGGGGTTTACCCTGTAAGTGACCGAATAGCCATCATTCGCATCCGGGCGAAATATTTTTATATCACGCTGATTTGTGTACACGCCCCGACGGAAGATAAAGACGATGAGATTAAAGATGCATTTTACGAGCGCCTAGAGGAAACATACGATCGCTGACCTGGCCACGACGTTAAAATTGTTCTGGGAGACTTTAATGCAAAAATAGGAAGGGAAGATGTTCTTGGTCCATCGATCGATAAATTCAGCCTGCATACCGACACGTCAGACAACGGGTTTAGGCTGGTTAGCTTCGCAAAGGGAAGGAACATGGTAGTTAGTGGAACCAGATTCCAGCACAAAGATATCCACAAGGCAACTTGGCTATCACCCGATCAAAACACCAAAAATCAAATTGATCATGTGGTAATTGATGGCAGGCATGCATCTAGTGTCATGGATGTGCGTGTGATCCGTGGTGCTAATATTGGCTCGGATCATTACCTGGTTGCAGCCAAGGTTCGCACAAGATTGAGCAGAGCGAAAAACGCACGTAACCAAACACAAAGAAAGCTGGACATCGCGAAGCTGCAAACCCCAAATATAGCTACTGCCTACTCCGACCAACTCACCCAACTCTCCCAACTTTTACGACACAACGCCTCTACTTCTGACGTTCCCGATACACAGTGGCAGCATATTGCGCATTCCATGGCAACCGCCGCAACAACCGTGCTAGGATATGAAAAGCGGCGCTCAGACGAATCCTGGTACGATGAAGAATGTCGCATAGCGTCTGAGGAACAGGATGCTGCTTATATGGCAACGCTACAGCCAATTGTAACCCGTGCTGTTAGGGAACGGCATAAGGAGAAAGTAAAACGGGCGAGACAGCTATTTAGGCGAAAAAAACGTCAGATGAAGGAAGGGAGAACGAGGATATAGAGCGATACAGGGATAGAGGTGAGGCCCGAAAATTTTACCAGAAAGTAAGAGCAAATGGATACGGTAATGGCCTCCCCACCTGTAAGGACATTGATGGAAATCTGATCACGGATACGCAGAGTGTGCTGCACATATGGAGAGAACACTTCCAGCAACTGCTGGTTCCAGAAGGCAGCGCACGTGAAGTTATCACGCCAATTGTCGACGACGGCTTAGATTGCCCACCACCAAGTCAAGCCGAGGTAAGAAGAGCAATATCGCGGCTGAAAAACAACAAAGCAGCCGGTGGCGACGGTCTGCCCGCAGAGTTATTCAAGTCCGGTGGCGAGGAGTTGATAACGAGCATGCACCAGCTCCTGCGCACGGTTTGGCTTAAAGAGTGCATGCCCGATGATTGGAATGTAAGCGTATTATGTCCTGTGCTGAAAAAAGGTGATCCAAGTGTGTGCTCCAACTACCGCGGGATCAGCCTTTTACCCATCGCATATAAGGTCCTGTCGAGTGTGCTATGTGAAAGACCTTATCATGATCGGGGCTTATGATCCGGCCTTATCAGTGTGGCTTTAGACCTGGAAAATCAACAACTGACCTGATTTTCACACTTCGGCAAATCCTGGAAAAGACCCAAGAGAAACAGATCGACACGTACCATCTTTTTGTCGACTATAAAGCTGCCTTCGACAGCCCGAAACGGCAGAAATTACTTGAAGCCATGGCTGAGTTTGGTATTCCATCGAAGCTGATAAGTCTTTGCGGAATTACGCTGACTGACACGAAGTCTTCAGTGAAGATTTGCAAGGACCTTACAGAGCCATTCTATACCAGACGAGGCCTAAAACAAGGCGACGGCCTATCGTGCGATCTTTTCAACATTGTGATGGAGATGATAATGAGAAAAGCTGCAGTAAACACGAGTGGCACTATATTCAACAAAAGCCACATGCTACTCGCGTTCGCTGATGACGTAGACATCATCGGTCGAAAACTGCGGGATGTGACTGCAGCCTTCTCAGGTATTCAGAAGGAATCAGCGAAAATGGGCCTAACGGTGAACGAGGACAAAACGAAGTTATTAGTTTCAACGAACAAAGAATCTACTCGTTTGGGAAACTGCGTGAACGTTGACAACTATAATTTCGAGGTGGTAGATAATTTTGTCTACATAGGCTCCGCCATCAACAAAGCAAATAATGTCAGCCTAGAAATCCGGAGAAGAATCCTGCTTGCAAATAAATGATACTACGGACTAAGCAAGCGATTCAATGACAGAGCCCTCTCTCGACGAACAAAACTCCAGCTATACCAGATACTGGTTCTACCTGTCTTAATGTATGGCTCAGAATCCTGGGTTATGACTAGGGCGACCATTTTTCAGCACGAAAAAAACGGTTTTCAGTACTTAAAACAGCATGAAAAACCGTTGAAATAAGCACGACAGAATTTATATTCAGCATTTATAATTTTTTTTATTTATTGAAAAACAAATAAAAAACAATTTCACATCTATTTAAGAAGTAATACAAAACAATAAAGTAAATTTAAAGTAATTTTTAAACCAAAAAAAAAATTTCTTAAAGTGAGATGATACCTTGGTCAATGTCACGATTACAATTAAGCACTAAGTGCATTTTTAAATTTTCCAAGGTGAAACTTTTTTGTAAAAAAATTTCCATATATAGAAAAAACGCGTTTCACGTCACACGATGAAACGGGAGCGTATTTAAAAAATGTTGATTTAGCAGGCGAATATTTTCCCATAAACGCACTTGTTGTTTTGGAATTTTTAAAAATAATATTGTTGATTTTAGTGATTTCCACAAAGCCAGGATTTCGAGCAAGAACGGCTGTCATTTTTTTAAAATAATTTTTATCAGATGTTTTTCTATAGCATTTTAAATTGATTTGACTGTTTCCAAGCTTTCATTCAATGGCAATCCGCTTGACTCAATTTTTGTGATGGCATGCCAGATGCACTTAAATTTAATTTTTATGAAGGAAAAGTCGGTTTACAAATTTTCATTAGAAAGAACCTCTTTGCTTTATCGCAATGCTTCAGAATCATTTTCGTTAAACTTTTGAATGACTTCCCTTATGTCTTCCAAATAATTTTTATAATACTACGCTGCTTCCAACTACGATCCTCATCGTGTCGTTATTGGTTTAGGTTGGAGAGGCACATTAGGTTTCATTAGTTTAAATTTTTGTTTTCCATATGGCGCTGAAAACTATAGGAATATAACGAATCGAACTATCTAAGCTATCGATAAAAATAGGACTATTACAAAATCTTGAACACAGGCTGTGCGTAAAATAAGGGGATAATTTGCAAATTGAATTCTACCTGTCATATTTTTATGAACCGCAAGGGCTTGTGATATGTAAAAATTTTCAATTGGTAGAAACATACCTTATCAAAATGTATCAAAAATTTAAATAAGGGCAAAAACAGCATGACAAAGCACAAACCTTTTAAATAAGCAAGATAGCTTGAAATCGTTAAATTAAGCAGCATCAGCAATATTCAGCATGTGCTGAAAATTGGTCGCCCTAGTTATGACACAAGCGGATGAATCGGTTCTGGCGGTATTCGAGAGAAAAATACTCCGTAAAATATATGGGCCCATCATCGTTAACGGAGAGTATCGGCGTCGTATGAATCATGAGCTGTACGAGCTGTACACTGACATTGACGTGGTCAAACGCATTAAGGTGCAACGGTTGCGTTGGCTAGGTCATGTTGTACGCATGGACGAAAATGCTCCAGCTCGAAAAGTCTTCGACAATGAACTCGATGGACGGCGCAGAAGAGGGCGACCTAAACTCCGTTGGAAAGACCAGGTTACTGAGAACCTTACAGAACTAACTGGAGAAGAAGCGCAGAAGATCGAGGCGCTTATAATATTATTCTACGTGCGGTATATAATCCACTGAGATTGCATAGAAGTGCCAGCTAAGTAAGTAAGTACTTTCTTTACATTCCTTACAATTTCTACATTCACTACATACATTACATTCACTACATTTATTACATTAAATACATTCAATATATTCATTACATTCGATACCTTGATTACTTTTATTACATTTATAACATTCGTTACATTCATTACATTCGTTACATTCATTACATTCATTATATTCATTACTTTCTTTAAATTCATTACATTCATTACTTTCTTTACATTCGTTACATCCATTACTTTCATTACATTCATTACATTCATTACATTCATTACATTCATTACATTCATCACATTCATTACATTCATTACATTCATTACATTCATCACATTCATTACATTCATCACATTCATTACATTCATTACATTCATTACTTTCTTTACATTCATTACATCCATTACTTTCTTTACATTCATTACATTCATTACATTCATTACATTCATTACATTCATTACATTCATTACATTCATTACATTTGTTATGAAACCTCTGACTGCAATGTTCCTCATGAACAGCGGTTGATTTGTTTATCATCAATTTTATTTGTTTATAGTTTTCTGTGAATGACTGTTTTTGACACTTGTTTTGTAAGCCGCTCTTTTGTCCTCTTCTTTGAACATATTCTTACTTGTTTGTTGCAAGAATTCGAACGCTCATAATTTTCTGATATTTGTCGAAGAAGGAGGTGCAAAACTGCGGTAAGTGTTCTTTATTATTTTATGTGTATTCCTTTTAATTTATTTACCTTTTATAGAAATAAACGTTATTACAAACATAACTAAATTGTGTTTGTATTTGTTCAACGCAAACCTCCTGTCTTCATTTGCAGTCAGCGACATTTTTATTTCGCATTTTTTGTTGCGAGCCAAGTGTGTGTGCCTTTTGTTTTTTATATGTGCAATTAATATAAAACTGCCAGCCTGCAGCCACTGTATAAATTAAGGTTAAGTTTTTCTTGGAATTTTGAATTGAAAAGATGGCACCACCTGTACGCCGGAGCCCACTTAACCTTAGAAGCACAGCCAGTGCCAACACTGTTACATCTGATCCGCCTGATCATGAACAAAATGTAACGGGTGGCCACAGTGGAAACACAGCAAGCACACCTACAGCCACAAATCAACAACCCAGCGGCGGAAATTATGAGAAGGAAGGCCTTCGTTCATGAGTTTGAAGGCCTTCTTTTGGATCCGGTATGCCTTCCTTGGTCTTCTTTCTTCCTTTCTTTTTTTACATTGCGTGACATTGGAAAATAAGGCCTTCCGTCGCCGGTTTCCATAAGAAGGCCTTATGGATGCTTTCTATAAGAAGTCCTCATGGAAACTTTCTATAAAGGGGCCCTATGGAAGCTTTCTATAAGAAGGCATTATGGAAGGCCTGCATACACATGACAAAATAATGACTTGCAAATGCAACAAAAACTATACAGTGCACCCTCAAATTATTTATTTTTTTTGAGAGCGCACCGGTTATTTTTAGATATTTCTCACTTATATATATTTTTCTCTATACTTACATTTTTTTCCAACGACAGTAAACATTGCTGGAGTTTGAACCCACTACCTCGTGATTGTTATTCAGCCATGCTACTATCTAGCCTATGAAGATGCATTCGAATTGTGTGGTTGAAACTAATGATACACTGTTTAAAAAAAACCCCTTCCACGGAAATTAACAATTTTTTCCATTTGGAAGACATCCAATACCCCTTATATTTGGAAGCGAGAGGGTATGTGTATGAAATCCCTCTGCCTTCTTTTCAAAGGCCTCTGGCAGGCCTTCATAAAAGTTGAAAAAAAAACGTATTAACAATTCTTTCCATTTAGAAGGCATGCAATACCCCTGCTATTAGGAAGCGAGAGGGGATGTGTATGAAATCCCTCTGCCTTCTTTTTACATGTCTTTGGCAGGTCAGTCCATAAAATGCCTAAATCTGATGAAAACTCATGCGTTCTGTATTCCTTATTTGAAATGTTATTCCCAAATAATGACTACAGCATGCATTATATGAGGAAGGCCTCTCAAATTTCGCCGCTGGGAAGTGATGCAGCCAGCATCAAACACAAATACAAGTGTTAATACCGCCAGCACAGACACGCCTAGAGGAAGTCTCATAGAAAAAAAGAAGTCATCTGTAAAACAAATCCTCACTGGGACTGTCACCAAGACTTCAGACGCCACATGCAAGTCAGCTTCAATAAACATACAGCCATCGATATCGAAGGACGACACCATCCTACAAGAGATGCAAAAGCAAATGGCTTACTTGAAACGCCAGCTCCATGAGACACAAACACAACTCCTGGAGAGCAGACGCCAATGCCAACAAATGGAAGTTGCCTCATCAAAAACGGTAAGTGACCATAACCTCAATTCCTCTGAAACGCCATATAGTTCCGCCATTGACTTTACAACAACAATCGAGTCCCGCTATATACCAGCTTCACATAAATCGACAACATCAACCGCCATGACACCTATGCAGCCGCTGTTTACTTCTGCCGCCAGCGTCGCCCCGCCGTCGACGCAAGCAGCGACTACTTCGTTTAATACATATGTACCGCTTGTTACAAATAATTTTACGCCGACATCTTCTAATAATATATACTCCAGCCAACAACAACCTGTACACAGCCAATTAAGTCCATACGGAACGCAGTATGTGATGCCGCGCAAACTACAAGATTTGCCAGAGTTTAGTGGTGAACCCGAAGATTGGCCATTGTTTTATACAGCTTATATCCAGTCAACAACTACATATGGATATACAAATTTTGAAAACAACCAGCGATTACAAAAATGTTTGAAAGTTGAAGCCATGGATATAGTGAAGTCGTTACTTATCCACCCTGATAACGTCAGTGCTGTTGTAGATCAACTGAAATTTCGTTTTGGAAGACCAGAACAGCTTATACACAGCCAATTGAGAAAGGTAAAAGAGCTGCCGTTCATAAATGAAAACAATTTAGTTAAATTAGTGCCGTTTTCTACAAAAGTGAAAAATTTGTCAGTGTTTCTCAAATCTGTTAATGGCCAACAACATATAGCCAATCCTACACTTCTAGAAGAATTGATTTTAAAGCTCCCCATGAGTAAAAGGTTAGAGTGGGCCAAAATAGCAATAAATATTAATCCGTATCCTACGATTGAACATTTTAGTGAGTGGTTAAGCGAAGTGGCAAATTTAATATGCTTGATACAAGATGTTAACAACAATGAACCAAAGCGGAGAGTGCTACATGCAACAGAAAGAGTCCAACAGTGCCCTGTATGTAAAGAAAATCACAAAATATATGATTGTCGTAAATTCCTAAATTTTAAAGTGGATGAACGTTGGGCTATGGTGAAAAAGGTCCACGCTTGTTTTTCATGTTTAAATATAGGACATTCAACTCGAGAGTGCCGTAACAAGAAAATATGTTCTGTAGAAGGATGCCAACGTAAACATAATAAATTGTTGCATGAGCGCACGCCTATTGCACCTGTTCCCGTACAACCGAACACTAATAATACGAGTGAACCTAATCATAATGTCCTAAGCTGCTCCAACGATAATAAAAAGTTACTATTTCGTGTACTACCAGTTACATTATATGGTGAAAAATGCAGCATTGATATTTATGCTTTATTTGACGATGGGTCTTCCATAACAATGTTGGATAAAGAAATTGCCGACCGCGTTGGTGTACGTGGAAAAAGGAATGATTTGAACATTCAGTGGTTTGGTGGTAGATCAGCACGAGAGCCGTCAATGACCTTCAATCTGAAGGTAAGTGGTGCTGGGAAGAATAAGAGTCACCTTCTTAAAAACGTGTATGCAGTTTCAAATTTGAATTTACCAATGCAAAGCCTGAGCGAGGATGATATTAAAGTGAGTTTAAAACATATGTCATATAATCCTATAAAGCCATATACAAACGTAGTACCAAAGCTGTTAATTGGTCTTGACCATGCCCACCTAGGGTTGCCATCGAGCATAAAAATAGACAATGTATTTGGACCTTTTGCGTGTAACACAGAATTAGGTTGGGTCATATTTGGGCCATGTAAATCACTGTCGCCTGCACCACATTCGTGTCTTTTTGTACATGCTGAAAAAGAGCAAGAGATCTACAAGATAGTTGAAAATTATTTCAATATTGAAAACATAGGCGTACGAGCTGCTCCACCGATTGAAAGCGATGATGATGTCAGAGCAAAAAGAATTCTTCATGAATCAACAAAGCGTATTGGTAATCGTTTTCAAACGGGCCTTTTATGGAAAAATGATAAAATAGAGTTGCCAGATAGTTACCAATTAGCACTTAGCCGTCTTGAAGGTATTGAAAAGAAAATGCGACGTGATTTAAACTTTTCTGCAGCCTACAGTGAAGTAATAAATGGATACATAGAAAAAGGTTATGTTCGTAAAGTGCCGCCTGAAGATATCTGCCTGATATCAGAAAAGAAGTGGTATTTACCACATTTTGGAGTAATAAACCTTAATAAAGAAAACAAAAAAATAAGATTGGTTTTTGATGCTGCAGCAAAAGTAAATGGAACGGGTTTAAACGATAATTTGCTAAAAGGTACTCAATATATTTCGTCATTGACCGCCATTTTATATAATTTTCGAAGCGGAAAAGTTGCCGTCTGTGCAGATATTCGTGAAATGTTTCACCAAGTCATCATACAGTCGAGTGATCGAATATCGCAACGTTTCCTATGGAGAAATGGCGATCAAAGCAAAAAACCAAATGAATATGAAATGTTGGTTATGATTTTTGGAGCCGCATGCTCACCATGTTCGGCCATACACGTAATGAAGACTAACGCAAAAGAACACAATGATTGTAATCCCAGAGCAATAGAAGCCATATTAGAGCATCACTACATGGATGATTTTGTAGATAGTTTTGACTCAATCGAAGAGGCCATCGACATTTCGAAGCAAGTTCGAGAAATTCATAAAAATGGAGGTTTTGAACTCAGAGGCTTTACTTCAAACTCGAACAGGGTCTCCCTGGCCCTAGATGGAGCTTCAGCATCCAAAACTATTCCATCCATTAACAACACGGAAAAGGTATTGGGCCTTTACTGGGATCCAGTCTTAGATGCATTTATGTTTAACGTGAAATTTAATAAAGTCGATCAAGATGTCATATCTGGAAAGAAAAAGCCTACAAAACGTCAAGTATTAAGCGTTATTATGTCAACGTTTGATCCTCTAGGATTTTTAGGCTATTTTATTGTCGGGGGAAAATTGGTACTACGCAGCATATGGAAACGTGATGTCAGGTGGGATGAGCCGATACCTGATGATATTAACATTGCCTGGGAACGATGGAGGTCACAACTGAAAAATATCTCTAATTTTCGTTAGCCACGATTTTATTACCCCCCTGGTAAGATACAACAAATCCAATTACACATATTTGTGGATTCCAGTGAAGAAGCATTTGCCGCTGTTGCTTATTGGAGATTTGTAGCTATGGATGGGACTATTGACGTAAGTTTTGTCTGCTCGAAGACCAAATGCGCGCCACTAAAAAAGATTTCAATTCCCCGCCTAGAATTACAAGCCGCAGTACTTGGAACGAGAATAAAACAAAATGTGATTAATGAACATAAAATTGTACCAGAAACGACAGTATTATGGAGTGATTCGACAACAGTATTAAAATGGATTTCGAGTAGCCATAGAAATTATAAGCCGTATGTAGCCCATAGAATAGCAGAAATACTAGCGTCAACTAATATTGATAACTGGAAATGGGTCTCCACTAGAGACAACGTAGCCGATGATGCCACTAGAAGTTATAATAATATTGATTTTTCGACGTCATCCCGATGGAAAAACGGTCCAAAGTTCCTGGGACAAAATGAAAACGAATGGCCATGTTATACCATCGAATTGCCTCTCCCTGAGGATCAAGACGAAGAAGAAATTCGTCCCAAGGTTGCACTTTTAGTCGTAAAAGATAATTTTATAAATTTTGACAGATTTTCGTCATTTACCCGATTAAAGAGGTCGACGGCGTGGATTCTCCGATTTGTAAACCGGTGTCGAAAAAATTGTGATGACTTACAGGATTACGGTCTCACCTCATGTGAACTAGAATCAGCTGAAAAAGCGTTATGTATACAAGTCCAACGAGAATCATTTCCAGCAGAATTTGAGTGTATCAAAAATGGAAAGCCAGTCCAAAAAACAAGTAGTTTGGCACATTTAACGCCTTATGCCGATGATGATGGTATTTTAAGAGTGTATGGACGAATCGATGCAGCTAGTTTTTTGCCTTATAGCTCTCGGAGGCCCATTATTTTGCCTAAAGACCACAAATTTACAAGACTCGTCATTTTATATCACCACTGTGTCATGAAACACCAAAATCACGAAGCCACTATCTGTCAAATACGTAACAAGTACTGGATTCCTCAATTAAGGACACTGCTTCGGTCAGTTGTTTCCAGCTGCCAGATTTGTAGAATAAAAAATGCAAATTCGGTCGCACCGCTTATGGGGCAACTGCCACTCGATCGTCTTGAGCCACATGCTGAGCCTTTTAAGTACACAGGACTGGACTACTTCGGGCCAATAAACGTATCGATCGGAAGGAGGACAGAGAAGAGGTGGGTGGCACTATTTACTTGCCTCACTATAAGGGCCATCCATTTGGAATTAGCTCACGACTTATCAACAGATTCCTGTATAATTGCAATGCGCAATTTTATGAATCGTCGAGGTATTCCAGCACGTATCCGTTCTGACAATGGAAAGAATTTCGTTGGCGCTGATGAAGAAGCGAAGCGGTTTAGAGAAGTGTTTGATGTGGAACAGATTCAGAACGAGCTGTCTACAAAGGGTGTTGAATGGATATTTAATTGTCCAGCTAATCCCTCAGAAGGTGGCATTTGGGAGAGGATGGTACAATGTGTCAAGAAAGTATTACGCCATACTATGAAAGATGTATCTCCGAAAGAACACGTCCTACAATCTCTCCTGATTGAAGCTGAGAACATAGTTAATTCACGACCATTGACGCACCTGCCTATAAGTCCTCATGAGGAGGAACCACTTACTCCTAATCATTTTATACTTGGAAGAGGAAATGTTGCGGCTACACCTTCTGTAAATGAACCTGATGTGAAATTCTTCTCCCTGAAGAAACAGTGGCGAGTTGCCAGAAGTTTGCGGGATCGATTTTGGAAGCGGTGGATTGCTGAATATTTGCCTACGTTGACTAGAAGAGTCAAATGGTGTGAGCGTACTGCTCCTATCAATGTTGGTGACGTTGTGTTCATCTGCGACCCTAATATCCCACGAAGTCAATGGCGGAGAGGTTTGGTCACTTGCGTTCATATCGGTGCTGACGGTATTATAAGAAGAGCTGATGTAAAGACTGCATCAGGAAGCCTACAACGGCCTGTATCCAAGCTAGCCGTGCTGGACGTGAATGATGGTGAAGCTGATCGCTCCACGGGGGTGGGGGTGTTATGAAACCTCTGACTGCAATGTTCCTCATGAACAGCGGTTGATTTGTTTATCATCAATTTTATTTGTTTATAGTTTTCTGTGAATGACTGTTTTTGACACTTGTTTTGTAAGCCGCTCTTTTGTCCTCTTCTTTGAACATATTCTTACTTGTTTGTTGCAAGAATTCGAACGCTCATAATTTTCTGATATTTGTCGAAGAAGGAGGTGCAAAACTGCGGTAAGTGTTCTTTATTATTTTATGTGTATTCCTTTTAATTTATTTACCTTTTATAGAAATAAACGTTATTACAAACATAACTAAATTGTGTTTGTATTTGTTCAACGCAAACCTCCTGTCTTCAGTTGCAGTCAGCGACAGTTTTAAATACATTTTTTGGTAGATACACTGTATTCGGTCA
>OZ035883.1:121106726-121251122 GCA_964034835.1 Muscina levida | reverse complement strand
ATAACAAATTTTTCGCAAAGCCTGAATAAATTAGACCAAATGATGTAACGTGACGCCAGTCGTCCGTACATACATTCACCTACATACACAACTCTTCCTCTAAACAACCTTTGTTTGACCTAAAACATAGCCAACAACCTCAACCTGCATACATACTTTCAATTACTTCAAGCGCAGCAGAGGCCGAATGGCAGCAACCTTCATTTGCCCTTCAATACTGATAATTCTTTAACTATTTGAAGGACAATCGTCAATTCTACCAATCGCACGACCGCTGCAAACGACTCGTTCGACAATGCACACAGCAGCCACCAGCAGCAGCATTCGGCAATCGCCACGAACGGCTAATGAGCGCGACAACGAACATCCAACCAAACACATTAAGGAGACGACATCACTAGGGAAAGTGTTGTTCAATGCTGTGTGATGTGCTATAATATGTATAATTCTCATTACATCGAGAGCTCCACTTACTTAAATGATCCCACATTTTGCTTGGTATTTTATCGGTTGCTACCGCAGCGAAGTTTATTGCTAAGTTGCTTTTTACCCGATCTCCCTTGCCCTTCTCAGGGCAATCACTTATCGAAAGAAATATTCTTTTGTTGAATCGGACTTCGGTCTGTTGAATGGGACTTCGGTCTGTTAAATCGGACTTCGGTCTGTTAAATCGGACTTCGGTCTGTTGAATCGGACTTCGGTCTGTTGAATCGGACTTCGGTCTGTTGAATCGGACTTCGGTCTGTTAAATCGGACTTCGGTCTGTTGAATCGGACTTCGGTCTGTTGAATCGGACTTCGGTCTGTTGAATCGGACTTCGGTCTGTTGAATCGGACCTCGGTCTGTTAAATCGGACTTCGGTCTGTTGAATCGGACTTCGGTCTGCCGAATCATCAACACGATCCTGAGTTGCGGATATAAAATTAATTTACGACGAAAGCCGAAGCTTCAATATGTTCCGAAATTGCTGAAGTTAACCCGTTAATCCGAATACCAGGCAAAACCCGAATCACCAAAACGACCACGTATTGCTGATATAAACCTGAAACACCGACGAACCCGAATCATCAAGATGCACCAGTATTGCTTATATGAACCTGATATGAATTGTTGACATTAACCCGAACCACCGACGAACCTGAGTCATCAATCATCAATTCCTGATATTAACCAGAAAACCCGACAAAACCCGAATCATTAATCATCACTTGCTGATATTAACCTGAAACCCCGACAAAATCCGAATCATCAGTACGCTGACAAGTTACCACGTTCCTGAATACCGAAACAGTCCTGACCTATCTGACCTCTACAGTTTTGGGAGTATAGTATAAAGTTCTCGATCACCTCAAATAGATCGGTGCTTAAAATTCTCGATTATCTTTAATCGAATCAAGTCTCGAAACCTGTCATCGCAGTCAAAGGCCACATCAATATTCGCCGAGCGTATACTAAAAGTTATCGATCATCTAAAATCGACCTGGGTACAAATTACCGGCCAATACAACCACGCTATCACTGAATCCGAATCTAAATTGTTTTCGTATCTAAATACTTTATCCAGTAGATTATAAGTTTGAATTACACCATCAATAAATAATATTGTTATTTTGCCCTAGTCAGGGAAAATCTACTGAGTTCTTATTCCGTAAGGTTTTGTGGGTCCTTATGGCGACCCTGGCGACGACTGGACTTACCTCAGCCGACGATAAAACCACGTTACAATGATTTACCAAAGATACGAAGCTGTACCTATTGAACATACATTACTTTCATTGCATTCAATATATTCACACAATTAATTATATTCCTTACATTAACTACATTCATTATTTTTTTAAATTCATTACATTAACTACATTCATTACATTTATTAAATACATTAGATTCGAAACATTCCTGACATTTATTATGTTTAATACATTCATTACATTCGTTACATTCATTACATTCATTACCTTCTTTACATTCATTACATTCTCCACATTCATTACATTCATTACATTCATTACATTCATTACATTCATTACATTCATTACATTCATTACATTCACTACATTCATTAAATTCATTACATTCATTACGTTCATTACATTCATTACGTTCATGCCATTCATTACACTCATTACACTCATTACATTCATTACATTCACTACATTCATTACATTCATTACATTCATTACATTCATTACATTCATTACATTCATTACATTCATTACATTCATTACATTCATTACATTCATTACATTCATTACATTCATTACATTCATTACAGTCATTACATTCATCACATTCATTACATTCATTACATTCTTTACATTCATTACATTCATTACATTCATTACATTCATTACATTCATTACATTCATTACATTCATTACATTCATTACATTCATTACATTCATTACATTCATTACATTCATTACATTCATTACATTCATTACATTCATTACATTCATTACTTTCATTACATTCATTACATTCATTACATGCATTACATTCATTACATTCATTACATTCATTACATTCATTACATTCATTACATTCATTACATTCATTACATTCATTACATTCATTACATTCATTGCATTAATTACATTCATTACATTTATTCATTAATTACATTAATTACATTCATTATATTCATTACATTCATTACATTCTTTATATTCATTACATTCATTTTATGTTAAAACCGCAAAAACTTCTTGCCCTCCAATCTTCCTATAATTGCCTCATGCATTTAAACAGCTTTCTTAAGGACTGCCTGATATATTGCAAATGGTTAAGCAACTGATGCATTACTTCACTTACTACTTACAACTTTTTCCTCCAACTCCACAGTGCGTGTTTAATTTTTAATTAACGTCGATAGTGAAATATTGCGTAATGGCCAGAAAGGTCCTTATTTAATATTCGTCTGTGTTTCAATTAATTTGCCAAACAAACACTCCACTTCTCTCACTCCTACTCCCTTTCCAACTATCCTATGGAATCCTTCGGCACAGCAAAAGCTTTTATTGAATTACAGTGTCGTGTTCAATAAAACTTTATTTTTATTACTTTTGCTCCCTCCTAGTTGCCGTAGTAATCTCACTTTTGAAGTGACTTGAAGTTGCTGGCTTTAGTGGCTTTCTATACGCGTTGTCACTATCTCTCTCTCGCTCGCTCGCCCGCTGTGTTAGCTGTGGTAGGGCAACAACATTATTATGTTTAAGAAACATTTTAACTACACCATAAAAATGGTATTTAGATAAAGAAATATATCTTATTTGGTTTAAGGTTATGGCCATATCCATTTTGTCTTATTACTGTGGTAGCCAGTGGTACAACGGAGTGCCAGGGTGACACTCCAACGCACATTGTGTTTATACTCGTGTAAATGTTATTACGGCTGTGGCCACAATTCATTGGCTGACAAAAGTGGGTTCTAATAGTTTGATCGGCTTAAGTAGGTACAACAGCACCTAAATGCCTTGAGATAATGTGTGACATAGGAAATCTCAAATACGCCCTTTAAGCAGATTGATTTATTTTAGCAAAAAGCCAAGAAATTAGTCGTAAATTTAAGATAAGATACGATGTGTGGCATACGACATTTTTGTAATGGTATATTTTTGTCATGCTGCATAATGTTTAGAGAGTGGGGAAAATAAAATGGTACGTATTGGGAACAGTTTATGGAAATTCTGCTTGTGCAATGTAGGCTTTGTTATTTCAAGAAAATAATTAGCAAAAATTGTAAGAAGTTGCTAGTAAATTTGTGCGTATGCGCATATATAAATTTATTTAATGACTAGTGGTCCCAGCAATGCTTCGTTATTGCATAGTTGACGAATATTAACAAATCAACTAAATGTAACATTTCTGAGGGAATAATTGCCTCATAGTTGTAAATGCTGATATATCCCACTTTTAAACACACTTTGAGAACGCTTCCTAAGATAGTTAACAATATGTTGTTGGGCTTGCTTACATAAGTTTCGGCCGTTCTATGTGTGCTCGTATATACGATGGTTGATGATAGACTGATTAGTTATAACGCGTTATTCCCCATAACTCTTCATTCGTTGAGCAAAATTATATTTTCAGTAGATTTATACATCGTAGGTTTACAGTCGTCTGCAAAATTCAAAGAGTACTATCTGCCGAGTTCTATCTGTTTATCAAATTTTATCTCTATAGAGCTAAATGTTTTTTTTGCTGCACCCCCACTGCCAACTTATTTACTTAGCTGGCACTTCTGTGCAATCGGATATTGTAATTATATGCCGTACATAGAAAAGCATTTTATACGCTTTTCAGGAACCTAGAGTTTCCAATGGAGTTTTGTTTGCCCACTTCTGCGTCGTCCATCGAGTTCATTTCCGAAGATTTTTCGAGCTGGAGCATTTTGATCCATGTGTACAACATGTCCCAGCCATCGAAGACAATGAATTCTGTCTCTTTTAGCTACGTCGATATCGTAGTAAAGCTCATACAGCTCATGGTTCATCCGATGGCGAAATTCGCCGTAGACACAGATAGTTCCATATACTTTTCTCTTGAATACTCCCAAGTTTTGTATGTCCGTTGTCGTAAGCACCCACGATTCGGCGACATACAACAGAACGGCTAAAACTAACACTTGGTACAGCTGTTTCTAAGTATCTCGAGATATGGTGGTTTTACTAAAGTGCTGCCAAAGCCCGTAAAAACATCTATTGGCTAGCACTATTCTCCGCTTAATTTCTTGGCTGACATTATTTTTATTGTTGACAGAAGATTCGAGGTATGTAAGCTCATCTACCCTTTGTTCGTCGAAATCATTATTTTTGTTTTGTCCTCTTTGACCGCTAAAAAACATTTTTGCAGACTCCTTTTCTAGTGAGGAGAAAACTGCACTAACATCTCGCAGAATTCGGTCAATGATGTCTATATCATCGGCATAGGCTAGTGGCATGTGGCTCTTGTGGAATAGGAATATGATGCCAGACATGTTGACACCAGCCTCTCTCATCACCTTCTCCATAACTATATTAAATAGTGTACAGGACAAATTATCACCCTGCCTGAGACCTCTTTCCACGTTGAACGGTTCAGAGTGAACCTTACCAAATTTAACCAATTTTAACCTTACCAAAGTGAACCTTACCAATTTTTTGTGTGTTTCCAAGGTACATCTGCAAAGTCGAATCAGCTTTGCAGGAATACCAAAATCAGACATGGCCTCATATAGCCTATTCCTTACCGTAGAGTCGAAGGCAGCTTTGTTGTCGACAAAGAGGTGGTAGGTGTCGATCTGCTTTTTTTGGGATTTGTCGTAAAGTGAGTATTTGGTCCTTCGTAGATTTACCAGGTCTAAAGCCGCACTGATAAGGTTCAATTAGATTTTCTACAATTGAATTTAGACGTTCACACAAAATGCTCGAAAGGACCTTGTACGCAATTGGTAATAAGCTTATTCCACAGTAGTTCTTACATTCACTATGATCTCCTTGCATGTAAATGGGACATAACAGACTGAGACTCAAAACAGCAGGTATGCTCTAGCCAGACGTTCTCCATGAGCGGCACATGCTCCTAATCAGCTCCTTCCCGCCAGCCTTAAACAATTCAGCAGGGAGACCATCGGCTCCAGCCGCTTTGTTCTTTTTAAGGCGGGAGATTGCCACGCCGATCTCGCTCTGGCTCGGAGGTGCACAGTTAATACCATCGTTATGAATTGGAGCGGGGTCTTCTGGAGATGTGTTCGTATACAGCAGATTTCTGAAATTTTCTCTCCATATCCTTAGAACGTTATCTGGGTACGACACTAGCTGGCCATCGCTGTCGCCATGCTTAGTCTTTTGCGTACCTTAACTGAGGTAAGAGAGTGATCGGAGTCAGTGTTCTCAACCCTGATCAATCGTACATCCAGAACACTCGATGCGTGCCTTCCATCGACTACCACGTGATCTATCTGATTCCTCGTCAATTGACCTGGAGATAACCATGTTGCCTTATGAATATTTTTATGGTCAAATCTAATGCTGCTAACTAATGCTGCAAATTAATCAGTATGATGCCATTGTTTGACGTTTCGGTGTGCAGACTGAATTTTCCGATGGTAGGCTCAGATGCGGTCTCCCTGCCTATTTAAGCATTAAAATCGTCTAGTACAATTTTGATGTCATGGCTCGAGCTACGGTCATATACATTTTCTAGGCTCTCGTAGAACTCTTCTTTGTCCTCATTGCTTTTCTCTTCTGTCGGAGCATGGGCACATAGAAGTGTCATGTGGAAAAACTTTGTTTTGACTCTTCAGGTGGCTATACGTTCACACACCGGTTTGAACCTTGGTGCTTGTCCGCACGGCCACTATAGCAGATGTCGCACGTCCTCATGAGCGAGCACCCGTGTCCCGTCCACCGGGTTATGTCTGTAATGTCAGCCTTGTATTCTTCGAGGACTTCCGCCAGTTGGATGGAGGCACCTGGTTTATACAGTGTTCTAACATTTCAGGTGCATGTACTCAAATCATCATGATCCTTTATTCGTTTGCAGTGGTCGTCAACATTTTGGGGGGTCCATTTTGTTCTTTTCTTACTTTTTATACCATCACCCGTAGGGATGAAGGTATATATCATTTGATACGACCCAAAAGTGTAACACATAGAAGGAGTGACTTTAGACCCTAGGTTTCTTTGAACCAAATTCGATTCATGACTTTTTAAGTCGTTTGAGCCATGTCCGTCTGTCTGTCTGTCTGTCTGTCTGTCTGTCTGTCTGTCGGGTGGCTGTCCGGCTGGTTCGCACGATAACTTTCGAAAGACGCAACCAAATGTTTTGAAATTTTGCACGAGTTATTATTTTCTCAAAACTACTTACGGTATTGCAAATGGGCTACATGGCCCCGCCCCTTCTGGTACCTCCCATACAAATACATCATTCCGCCCACTTTAGAAATCGAGTAATAATATCAATACACCCTAAGGGATCGTCCCCAAATTCTGTATTTAGTAAAGCTATAACAGGATAAAGTTTTGAAAAAAAATTTTGAAAGCCTAGCCACGCCCCTTCTGGCACCTCCCATACAAATCTACCTTTCCGCCCACTATAGAGATGGAGAAATAATATCAATAAATTAAACGTGATCGTACCCAAATTCTATTTTGAGTAAAGCTATAACAAGATAAAGTTTTAGAGAAAAAAATTGGAAGTCTATTCACGCCCCATCTGGTACCTCCCATACACATCTGGTACCGCCCACTTTAGAAATCGATTAATATTATTAAAAGACCTAACGCGATCGTGCCCAAATTCTGTATTTTGTTATATTATAACAGGACAAAGTTTTGGAGAAAAAATTGGAAGTCTAGACACGCCCCTTATGGTACCTCCCATACAAATGTACCTTTCCGCCCACTTTTGGGATGTAGTAATAATATCAGTACACCCAACGCAATCGTGCGCAAATTCTGTATTTAGTAAAGCTATAACAGGATAAAGTTATGGAGAATAAATCTGGAGCCTAAACACACCCCTTCACGTACCTCCCATATAAATGTACCACTCCGCCCACTTTCGAAATCGAGTAACAATATCAATAAAATAGAAAATTATTTGTTTTACTGAGGGTAAGGGTAAATGTAAGTCGGGTTGCCCGACTGAAACTTTCTAACTGGTTTTAATTACAAATCGATTATTTTCAATAACTCAAGACTTAAACAATATATTATATTGGGTGATGGTATTTATCAGTCAGTTTAACTGACTGAAATTTCTGTACTGGTTTTCTATGCAATAGTTTAAACGTCGGTGGCGGGTTGCAAGCCCAGCTCATCACGTCGCAGATTTCTCCTCCTGTCAGGATTTTATTATAGCCGCCCATTCTGGGTCAGACGCTGACCAGGGTACCGCTCACTCTAAGCCGAAGTGCTTGGGTTATAGGTTTCTCCTTTCACAGTTAGCCGTGCTCTGACCGGTGTCAAAGGCACGTTTCCAGGCGTCACCACGTGGAGGTACTCCGTCCGCAGTAACGTGCATACTAAAGTATGTAGAGAGTACAATACTCAAACTCGCTACATATGTACAAAACCGTACTTCGGTCAAGTTCTTCATTCAATACCAACAGCAATTACCAGTTTTCAACTTATAACAAATGATAAGTAGTTTGGAGTTATAGGGGATATTTTATAGAAAAATACTTTTTATACGTTTCATTCGATAATATTAGTCCAACTTGATTATACCCACACCCTACGGGTAAGATCATTTGATACAACCCAAAAGTGTATAGAAGGAGACACTTTAGACCCTATGTTTGTTTGAACCAAATTTGATTTATGACTTCTTAATTCGTTTGAGCCATGTCCGTCTGTCTGTATGTCCAGCTGGTACGCACGATAACTTTCGAAAGACGTAGCCAATTGCATGGAAAATCTGCATAGGTTAATATTTCCCAAAAACTACTTACGGTATTGGAAATGGGCTACAAGGCCATGCCCCTTCTGGCATCTCCCTTACAAATGTACTACTCCACCCACTTTAGAAATCGACCAATTCCTAAAAAAATATTTCTATTTTATCATACTTTGGTCATTGCACTACACAAAACATTTTTCAAAATTAATTTCCTTCTATCCTCTGTGTGTTTGTCTTTAATCCCGGTAAAAGCAAAATGCGATAAGGTTCAAATAATCCTTTAGATTTATTTCTTACCACTCAATGGGACTTCCTATTCTGCTTACATTTTGTAAATGTCTTAACAAAATATTTGAAAAACAAACACCGAAAATAATGTAATTAATTATTTTAGAGATTAATCGAAAGGGAAATGAGCGGTTTCCTAAGGATGCAGTGAAAACTTTGTCGTTGTTTCGGTAATAATAAACAAGACCAATGAGGCACTCAGCTACAGATACACGAAATCGATTTTCATTTAAATTGGAAATTAAAACAGTGGAAAATAACCCTATATTAAAACTTTCGGCTTAACCCTTAAGGAGAAACGCAGGGAAGCTGCAAAATAAAACGGATTATAGAGACTTTATGCGCTACTATTGAGTGTAAATGAATGATAGAAACATTCCGTTAAGGTAAGAGTTAGATAACATATTTGAAAATTAACTATAAATTATAAAAAAACATCCACCGTTTCTGCCAGAAAAATACTCTACTACGTGCAATTGTTGATTTTTTCTGCTTTAAAATTATAACCACAGTAATGTATTTCTAGCCACTATAAATTCTATAGTATTTCTTGTTAAACACAATTATACTCTTGTGGTAGCTTTCTACCTCTTGTACGTGACACTATGATGGTTCATGTTGCCTGTGGCCTGTGGCATTACAATTGCCAATTTGTTACTATTGCAGGTTTTCATTTGAAGCAGGTACGATCTTATGTAGTATGTTATATATCTTACATATTTATTACTAGTACATATTTCACATTCCATTTGCATGCATACATCGTCAATACAATAGTAAATTGCGATTTTATATTGACTCATTTTTTATGTTTTGCAAACTAAGAGATATTGATGCATACGAAATTATTTACACTTGCAAGGGGGGAATACGACCAATGCAAATGATAGCAGAGGTTTATATCTTAGTGCGGGCAAAGACATAGATTCATATGTTACAGCAGGATGTAGCAGGGTAATAAATGGGTGAAATACGAAAATCTCAGGGAAAATAAATGTTGGCTGTTTTACTTGTTTAAACTAAGCACTCAATGAACTATTTATACCCTTAAACCAAGGGTAGGAGGGTATATATCATTTGATAAAATCCAAAAGTGTTACACATAGAAGGAGTCACATTATACCCTAGGTTTCTTTGAAGCAAATTCGATTCAAGACTTTTTAAGTCGTTTATGCCATGTTCGTCTGTCTGTCCGGGCGGTACGTACAAAAACATTCGAAACACCCAATCAAATGTTTTGAAATTTTGCACGAATTAATATTTTCCCAAATTACTTACGTCAGTGCACATTGGCTACATGGCCACGCCCCTTCTGGTACTTCCCATACAAATATTCCATTCCGCCCACTATAGAAACTGAGTAATAATATTAATACAACCAACGCGGTCGTAAAACTATAACAGGATCAAGTTTCGAAAAAAAAATGTTGAAGTCTAGCCACGCCCCTTCTGTTCCTCCTAACCAAATATATCATTTCGCCCACTTTATAAACCGAGTATTAACATCAATACACTCCACACGATTTCTGTAGTTTATTAAACTATAAAACGATAAAGGTTTGGAGAAAAAATGGAAGTTTAGCCACGCCCCTTTTGGTACCACCCAAACAAATGTACCATTCCGCCCACTTTCCGCCGACTATAATGTTGAAGTCTCTTTCTTGATGTAAGAGACACAAGATAAGATATTTGACATAAGCCACATACAACTTTCTTTGGCTGGTGTTGTAGATATCATTAGTCTGTAACTGCGAGATGTGACTGCAGCCTTCTCTGGTATTCAAAAGGAACCGGCCCAAGTGGACCTAACAGAGAATGTGAACAAAACGAAGCTGGTGCTTTTAATGAATCGGTTCCGGCAGTATCACTATCTGTATCCATTGCTGTGACTTCTTGGTCATGAGGGTTTTGGAAGCGTCGGTTAATTGTGCTAGAGACTATGAGACTATGCGCTTGCGAAAGTAGTTGAGAAAACTGCACAAGCCAGCGTAATGAATACCGTTGCTGTAGCGTCGAATGTGTTTTCGGAAGTATTGAGGATGGGGATTTTGCATGAGTCTCCTCGTGTAGATGAACTACAACCGTCATCTTGACACATCCAGTATCGGTACGAAGTGCTTTGCTCTGCGTTGTTTGTAATAGGATAGATCCAAATTTTTTCGACCCAGTCTGGATTTTGATGGCTTTCCATTTTTATGGAATTTTGCATTTATATTGTCCTTGTTGCTGCCGTTTTAATACCGTTTGTTGTAGGTCGAAACACTTCACGGTTAATGTGTTAAAGTTGGTCATGTGTAACAATTTTGCGAAAGGTTAGCTGAGTTTATGCTGGAATATCTTTTGAACGCGACATCGGATTAAGACTATCGTGGTATCGCCTGATAGGGTTCCAGCTCCTCTTAAGTACTAAACAAACACATGTAATGTTATATGATAAACCCACAAACAATTTTTTTTTGTTAGAAAAGTGTGATAGTTTCACTAACAAAAGACAATATTTTCTGAACCGATCTTGAAATTTACATATATTGTGAAGAAAAGTATTTAAATTTAAAATTAAGAAAATCAAAATATAATCAAAATATTCAAGAAGAACATTTTTGAAATGTTGAAAACATGAATCGTAAGGACTTTCGACCTCGAAGGGGATAAATTTCTAAAAGTATGTTTTTTGGAATTGTGTGTCGCTGAGGAAAGAGGTTCAAACTGGGGCTGCGTAATTGTAAATAGAGCGATCGATTGTCTTATAAGTCGCCGTTTTGGTTTCATTGATAATTCCCTAAGAGGTGCCCGAGAGCGCTTTCAGGTCTTTGAGTTGTATGTGTGCAATAGACGCGGGGATGCCAACGGGGGCTAGGGTTTACTAAGGCAACAGCTAGCTAAAAAGCAGGTATGTCAGACTCTATAGTAAGGCAGAATAGTGCATCGCCTCGTGTGATATCAATTTTCACAACCATTTCTCTGAACTGATGTTATATTCCTCAATGCTGGCATGGTTTGCTTATCTGGTTAAAAAACTTTCGATTGATTCAGCTGTTGCTGAGTTGATAATCTTTGGCCGAGGGTAAGCCGGGTTGTTCCGAAGCATAGATCCTATAGTCGTGGGAATGCATTCAAGTTGTTTTCACTACTGGTGTTAACAGAAAATTCAGTGTACCATCTTTTTTATCTTCCTCTTGATTTTAGTTTTTGAGTTGATGTGTTCTTAGTATTCGGAGAAAATCATGTCTATTATTGTTAATAGAGAGTTTATTATTTTAAGAGTTTTGTGACATAGATCACCATCTTTAACCGAATTTTGAAATCATATCAAATAATCATTGAACCGGGCAATAAATGGCGAGCTATTTTTTAGCTGCTCACTGGAAATTTTATTTACTGTATTTCATGCAATAATATGTGTCCATTTTAGTGTAACCATTAACGTCCCAGCGGCGGAATTTGAGAGGCCTTCCTCATATAATGCATGCAGTAGTCCTTATTTGGGAATAACGTTTCAAATAAGGAATACAGAACGCATGATTTTTCATCAGATTTAAGCATTTTATGGACAGACCTGCCAAAGACATGTAAAAAGAAGGCAGGGGGATTTCATACACATCCCCTCTCGCTTCCAAATAGAAGGGGTATTGGATGTCTTCCAAATGGAAAAAAATTTTAATTTCCGTGGAATGGGTTTTTTTAAACAGTGTTTCATTAGTTTCAACCACACAATTCGAATACATCTTCATAGGCTAGACAGTAGCATGGCTGACTAACAATCACGAGGTAGTGGGTTCAAACTCCAGCAATGTTTACTGTCGTTGGAAAAAAATGTAAGTATAGAAAAAAATATTTAGAAGTCAGAAATATCTAAAAATAACCGGTGCGCTCTCAAAAAAACTATATAATTTGAGGGTGCACTGTACAGTTTTTGTTTTATTTGCAAGTCATTATTTTTACATGTTTATGCAGGCCTTCCATAATGCCTTCTTATATAAAGCATTCATAAGGCCTTCTTCTGGAAACCGGCGACGGAAGGCCTTCTTTTCCAATGTCACGCAATGTTAAAAAAGAAAGGAAGAAAGAAGGTCAAGGAAGGCATACCGGATCCAAAAGAAGGTCTTCAAACTCATGAACGAAGGCCTTACTTCTCAGGATTTTCGCCGCTGGGGTGGCCCTAAAGTACGTTATAGGGAATATAATATACTAGTGGACCCGGCAACGCTTCGCTATTGCTAACTTGATGACTACTTATAATATGTTTGGCGAGGCTACTTAAGCGTCGATCTTGAACGCTCTGTAAACAATTCGTTACCCCAAGTTACTCCTTAAACTAATCAAACTAAAAACGTCACAATAACCGATATTAAAACATCTGTCTGCGAATTCATACCTATAGCTCCAAGTACTATATGTATACAAATATAACCTTAATAGTCCTCAAAGCATATTCCCAATATCCTTCTGCCCACCGTTCGGTAATAAAATCTTCGCCTTCATATTCCCGTTAACAGAAAATAAATATTTTGTCGGTATATTGATGCCTGTCTGCATTGCCGAGTACTATAAAGGCTCATTTACACTACTGACATCATTGTCAGTATTTTCTTTTAAAATATGTCAGCATCATGTAAATGAGGTTGATTTTTAGAATTTACCGACATACTTTTTTCTGACGAATTATAGTCAAAATTTTTGATAAAACAAACTAACGCAGTGTAAGTAGTCCTTTAATTTTACTGACGCAACTTGAAAAACATGTTGTCAAAAGTGTCAGAAATTTAAATAGAAAAATATTATAAAGTGAAGAAAAAACTCTTCCAGTTCTTGCCCTTCGCTTCAACAGCAGTACTTTTTGATACAATTAAAGTATTTATTAGTATTAAAGTACTTTTTGGTACAAACAAGGTAAAAAAGATAATAAAGTACATTTTAATAAATTCAACTTTTTAATACCAATAATACCATAAATGTACTCTTTGGTGCAATAAATATACTTTTTTGTACAGTACTAATACTTTTTGGTGCAATAAATTGTACTTTTCGAAACAATAAATGTACTTTTAAGTACAATAAGCTGTACCCTTTGGTACAATAAATTGATTTGTTATATTATAAATTGGACTTTTGGTACAATAAATGTACATTCTGATAAAATAAATTGTACTTTTTGGTATCGAATATTATGTGTATACCAAATATTATTGCTCTAGGCCTAAAATATAGTTTTTTTTTCGTCTGCCGAATACTATCTGCGTACCACATTTTATGTCTCTGAAGCTAAAATACAGTTTGGTTATGCCCTCTCCGCCCACTGATCCAAAATTTAAATTTCGTTTGCATATTAATATTCGTGTTGTTGAATACTATCTGTGTATCAAATTGTATTTCCCTAGGAATTAATAGTTGTGCCACGCCTAATTACCCTTACCCTTATGATCCAAAATTAAAATTTCGTTTGCTTATTCATATTAGTGTTGCCGTGTAATATCTGGGTGTCAAAATTAACCTCTCTAGGGATAAAATACAGTTTTGCCGCGCCTACTCCGCTTACTGATCCAAATTAAAATTTAGTCTGTATATTCATGCAGGATCTCCAGGATTTGTCGTAGTGTCAATATCTGGTCGGTGGTGGATTTACCAGGTCTAATGTCGCACTGATTAGGTCCAATCAGGTTCGCTAAAATGGGCTTTAGTCTTTCACATAACACAATAGACAGGACCTTGTAAGCGATGGGTAAAAAGCTAATCCCGCGATAGTTGGTACATACATTTGGAAAGCCTTTCTTAAGCACGGGACATAGTACAATCAGATTCCAGTCATCGGGCATGCACTCCCTGAGCCAAATCGTGTTTATGAGCTGGTGCATGCATGTTACAAGCTCATCGCAGCCGGTTTTAAAAAGCTCTGCCGGAATCCAGCGGCTCACGCAGCTTTATTTTTTTTTAGCCGTGCAATTGCCTTGCTGATCTCATTTTGGCTCGGTGGTGGACAGTCTACTCCATCGTCGATGATTGGTGCGATTTCATCACTTATGCTGCCTTCGGGAATGAGTAAAGATTGAAAGTGTTCCCTCCACATTTGCAGCACACTCTGAGTGTCCGTGGCCAGATTTCCGTCTCTGTCCTTTCAGGTGGCGATCACTGTGCCAAAACCTTTACTTTTTACCTTCTGGTAGAACTTTCGGTCCTCACCTCTATCCCTGTAGATTTCGATATCCTGACTCTCTTTTCTTCCACAGACGCTTTTCCCGTCTGAACAGGCGTTTCATCTCCCTTCTATTCTCTTAATAACTCTCCGTTACCGCACGCGTCACCATTGACTACAGTTTTGCCTTGTATACAGCATCCGTTTTCTCAGATATTTCGCGATATTCATCATCGTAACCCAGTACGGTCGTTGCGGCAGTGGTCATAGAATTCGCACTATGCCGCCATTGTATGTCGGGAACAGTAATTGTATGTTTGTAGTAATTGAGAGAGTTGGTTGGAGTAGGCATTGGCTATCTCGGTGGCATGTAGCTTTGTGATGTCTAGCTTCGTTTGCGTTTGATTACCAGTGTTTTTAGCACTACTTAATCGTGTGGGTACCTTGGCTGCAACTAGGTGGTGAATCGAGTCAATATTTGCACCGCGCATCACACGCACGTCCATAACGCTTGAGACATGCCTTCCATCAATTACCACGTGATCAATCCGATTTCTTGTATTTTGATCGGGAGATATCCAGGTTGCCTTGTGGATACCTTTATGCGGGAATCTGGCTCCACTCACAGCCATGTTTCTTGCTGACGCGAAACTAACCAGTTTGAATCCGTTATCGGAGGTGTTGTTGTGCAGACTGAATTTTCCGACTGCTAAACCAAAAGCATCTTCCCTTCCTATTTTAGCATTAAAATCTCCCAGAACAATTTTAATGTCATGTGCAGGGCAGCGGTCATATATCTCCTCCAGACGCTCATAGAATGCATCTTTAATGTCATCATCCTAGTCTTCCGTCGGGGCGTGTACACAAAACAGCGTATGTAAAAATATTTCGGCCGGATGCGAATAGTGGCTATACGGTCACTTACAGGGTTAAACAGTTCTTTCGTCGTGTGCATCCCTGTCCCGTCCATCCCATTTCCTTTATGGCGATGATGTCAGCCTTGTGTTTGTCGAGGACATCCGCCAGATGGATAGAGGCACCATCTCTGTATAGAGTTCGGACATATAAATGTTTTTTAAGGAGAGTGGCTTATTAGGCCACCGCGCTCGATCCTCGTTTTTTGCGGCTGCCAAAGCCACTAAGAGAGCCTGTGTTGAGCTTCAGTAACTTCTGTTACCTACTTTCTGAGACGCATCGGTGGTAGCATGCAGATTAGGTTACTCAACATTTCGCCTTCTCACATTTGCTATCACTGAACGGATGTTCAGTGGCATTGCCCGGGGAATGCGTGATCTCTCGGACGTTGTGAGCTGCTTGGGAACCTCTAAAAAAAGCTTCTGGTTATTTCCAAATGAATAACAATCAGAAAGACTCAAATTAGAAAATTCCTCATTCCCAAAAAATTTATAGTCTACGCACAGTGGTTGCAGTTTCATACAAAGAGCGGCCAAAAATATAAGGAGTTTTCATAGGTGAATAATATTTGGCACATTTCACAGTCTCTTTTAATGACACAAATTTCTAAAATTTGGTTAAAATCTGTGAATGGATTCAAGGACCTCTCTTAGATCCTGAAAATAAAAATTTCATAGTGGACATACCAAAATTGGCATATCCATTGATTACATCAATCTATGACTAAATCTAAAATATGGTGAATGTCGGATAAAGGATTCAAGGACCTCTCTTAGATCCTGAAAAGTTTAACCCATTAATGACGAGAGCGAAATAATGGAAATTTTTTAAAGATTTTGTCAGTACTACATATAAATTAGTTAAAAAACGAATTTTATATAAAAAAGTAAGTCGAAAAATTTCAGAAAAATATCCATTTTTACTGGCGTTATGACGATTGTGACCATATGGTAACAGCTTTAAAACAGTTAAATAAAAAGTACCAAGTACAAAATAATTAATGCAATACGTTTTTATGATATTTCATATTCTTCTCAAATAACAAAAAACTAAAAGTCTTTAATATATCAGTCTTTAAACAACCAAAAAATATTCTTAATATGGAGTGGCTTTTTATATCCCTCCATATTGCTGTTTTGCGCACATGTGAAAAACACCTATTTTAAATGATGCTCACGCTCGCTACTGACGTCTGGTCGCATTGCGGTAAATCAAAAATAAAAGATCAAAGCATGCTTTGATAAAATCTTTACATTTATTCTTATGTTTATTTTATTGCGTGCAATATCTAACGCTGTCGACGTTACCATATGGTAACAGTCGTCACTAATGGGTTAAATTCCATATTAGGCATACCAAAGTCGGTATAACCATTGATTTCATCAATCTATGACTAAATCTACAGTTTGGTCAATGTCGGACAAAAGATTGAAGCACCTCTCTTAGAGTACACAATTAAAAAAATGACACCGAAAACGGTGAGGGCGCTTTGTTCTATTGAAGATAACTCAACAATCCGCAAATTTCCGCAGCTGATATTTACATCATATAATCTGTAAATATTAGTAAACATTTTACAACAAATTTGGTTGTCAACTTCGCTTGACTTCGCAACTAAAACTCTAAGTGAAAATTAAGTCTACACACGAGTTAGTATTGAAATAGACACATATAATAAATTAATTTAATAAAATAGACACAGCATGCTGAGAAGATTTTAAGTCATTTGACCTTTCTTTACAATATTTAATTCTTCCATTGTTTAACCATTTTTTGTTAAAGAAGTTTTTACGTTATGTTTTGGACCTCCACTTGAAAGTTACTCTCGCTGCGAAACAAAATTATTTTCATAGTCTGCCTTTGCCAGTTGTTCTTAAAGAGGACAGGTGTAGTAAAGCAAAAACAAAAGTAATTTAAAAAAGGAAAATATACTGTGAGATAGTGTTATCGCAGTATTACCCAGAATTTTGACTTAATTTTTTTATTTTTGGCCAATCGGTACGACCACGGTAATTTCCATAGTACACTAACTGTCATTTAAAAAAATTTCCCTCTAGGGCTCAAATACAACGTTAAATCCGCCCATTGATCGAAAATTAAAATTTTGTTTGCATATTCATATTTGTGTTGTCATATCACATCATATTGTATGTATGATAAATTTTTGCCATAACCAAAATGGTATTAAATTGTATGTCTCTAGCTCTAAAAAAAGTTTTGCCACGCCCACTTCGCCTACTGGTTCAAAATTATAATTTCGTCAGCATATTCATATTCGTGTTGTCGAGTACTATCTGGATATCAAATTTTATATCTCTAGCTCTAAAAAAAGTTTTGCCACGCCCACTCCGCCCACTGGTCCAAACTTATTATTTCGTCAGCATATGTCTCTAGCTCTAAAAAAGTTTTGCCACGCCTACTCCGCCTACTGGTTCAAAATTATAATTTCGTCAGCATATTCATATTCGTGTTGTCGAGTACTATCTGGGTATCAAATTGTATCTCTCTAGCTCTAAAAAAAGTTTTGCCACGCCCACTGGTCCAAAATTATAATTTCGTCAGCATATTCATATTCGTGTTGTCGAGTACTATCTGGATATCAAATTTTATCTCTCTAGCTCTAAAAAAAAGTTTTGCCACGCCCACTCCGCCCACTGGTCTAAACTTATTATTTCGTCAGCATATGTCTCTAGCTCTTAAAAAGTTTTGCGACGCCCACTCCGCCCACTGGTCCAAAATTAGAATTTCGTCAGCATATTCATATTCATTACTATCTGGATATCAAATTTTATCTCTCTAGCTCTAAAAAAAGTTTTGCCACGCCCACTGATTAAGTCGTGATTAAGCAACAAACATACAAACAGACTGACATTCACATTTTTAATCTTAATAGGATAGGATAGAATAGTAAAAACTTATTTCAAACCAAAATTAACCACAATGAATTGTCCTTAAATATAACATTCGTTATCTTTCAAGACTAACCTTTAAGTGTGGCACTTTCTATCCCCCCATGACATAGGTCAATCTTTAATCATACAATTTTATATGCATCGCCAGTTCCATTCGTTTTCGTACATGTAATACTCTACCTCTCATTAAATGTTAATATCACTCTGTCATTCCGAAAGGATTTTATGCAAACATACATGTATGAGGTTCCATGTGTTGTTTTTGCATATAATCCCCCAATGTCACAAGATTCAATATTCTGCCTTAAATCCGTTGATGCTTACACTTGAACTCAATCAAAAATACAATAAGAAGTGACAAATAAACCGGAGTCACCTGTCCATAATTGTCAGTATTGTTTGCATAAAACGAGCAAAGAAAAAACCCAAATTGCTAGAAAATTGAAGAGAAATCTCAATTGATGCTCGGCTACCAAAGTCACGTCTATTAAATTGGGATTTTGATTTCAGGGCAGCAGCAACACTCGAACACATGAACGCATGGGTAAGTGAGAGAGTGTATTTACCTACTATATGTAGTAGATAGGAGTAAAAGACATTTATGTGCGTAGTATTACAATGTACTTATTGTTGTATCGCATTGAAGGTTTGCTATTGGATTTACAAAAAAAATAAAATTGTTGCAAAAAATTCTGTTATTTTTTGCACTGCTTTAAATGTATAAGATGTCTTGCCAAATAACTGCCTTAGGGATCAGCCTACGCAAACACACATACGTTTACATATCTAATAATACACACACACGCAGAAGGGATACTAGGTATTTGCTGGTGTTCTTGTGAGAGTACATTTTCGGTTGTATAATTGAAAAACATGAGAGCAAAGGGTGGTGGCTTTAAGGCAGTTTATCTAAAAACTAGATGTAGTAAGAAATCTTTATTATAAAAAGTGGCCGTTAATTAAATTTTAAGGACAATGTGGTATTAGAGTATTTTTACACAAACTCAAAATACTGCAACCTATTAATGTTTAATTTGATTTCTATAAATTAGAACAATATTTCTGTACACCCATTTCTTTATATGTATAATTTTTCTGTACCTGCTTAAAGGCTTGACCCACTTTGATGAAATTTATTGTTCACCTAATAGCAAGTGTTTCAATAACTTGACCCTCACATCTGTGATTAACATTTGTATTTAAAGCCAACGAATCCTATTATTTTCAGTACTTGAATCTGAAAAGTTGATAAAGTTTTGATCGGTGGCCTATACCTCCGGCTATCAGTTAGGTATTTCCTTGGGTACGTAATTTTAACATATGTAACATCAAGTGTATATAGTTTCTGGGTTCATCATAGACAATCATATGAATGTTTATCTTTATTGTATAAATCTTAAAAACAATCAGCCCCTACAGCGTTTACACCATCATTAACATGTTAGCTCTTATAAATATCAGGGCGTATGATTAATTTTTATTTTACATCACTTTAGCATGGACTATAAATATTAAAATAAAGCATTTAATAGGGCGTATGATTTATGTCTAATACAATATCATTAATACGTATACGTTGTGATGGACTCACACACACATATACCATTGTTCACGACTCTCTCTCTCCCTCATCAAACTTATTATGATAAATGATTACTACTTCTGCTCAGCTCTCGTCTCACCTCCTTGCATGACCCTATTAATCTTTAGCATACGCACATTTTCCTAGTGGTTTTATTGTATTGCTACCAATTTACTTTTTTTTACTCTTCAACTCTTCAAACATAGGGAATGTTACGCTAATATTTTGTATGTTCACTGGGAATCTTCTAAGGCAGTAAGATGATAACAAGGCACAAGGACGTGTATGCGCTGGGAAATTTTCCTTCCCTACCATGTTAGACAACGAAACATCTTGTCAGGATATTTTGGAAGGCAATTTAAATTGAAGTAAATGGATGATATTGTTTGTTTGTTTGTTGTACGCCTGTCGAAGATGCCCAAGATTCATGTTGCTGCCACCGCTCATAGATGTTACAGTTGCTGTGGTTATACAATATTAAGGATTTAGGTTTTAAATTATATATAACACAGTTCGAGGTTAACTTTGTCTAGATTTGTCTCATATTGTTCGTTTGTGAAAGCGTGTGCGTGTGTTACACTTCTCTTTATATCTGTTTTCCAATCCACATTTCATCAGAATGAGATTTAATTCAGTTTATAGCCGCAAATAAATATAGATTGTATAGAACATAGGGCACAATAAACCTTAAGAAAAATAGTTATTGGTTTTGTTGGTTTTGGGTTTCCTTATCGAGCGCCTCTAAGTGGTTGATAAAGCGTCATTATGGCATACAGATGGTTGAGGCGGAGGGTGTAGGTGCAAATCCAAATCCAAATTGACTGTGGTTTTTTATTACAAACATTGAAAAGCACCATTGGCATAATATATTATGCCTTGGTGCGTCGTTGTACAACAAACTTTTCTTGCTGCCTTAACTAGACGAGAGACCACAAAATGACAGCTAACATATTGTTGTTGTATAAATGTGTACTTTACAAGTTTTACACAAAGTTTAACAGCTTATAAAATGTTAATGTGTGTGTGTATAGAATATTGAAGTAATCGTAGAAGTTTTTCAATGTTTGATAATTTGGCGGTTTTTTTGGTGTAAAGAAATCACTTGAAACCATTAAAAGTTATTGTGACATGTATTGGAAAATGTAGGGTGGCTGCTAGGGCGTGTGGTTTTGGGTGAAGCAATAAATTTTAAAATTCTACAAACTTATTAGTTAAGTTTGAGGATATTAAACATACTTCTAATTAAATGTCATGTTAATGAAGGGTAATGCATGTAGAACTGTTAATTTTAAAATTTAAATAAAATTCCTAAACTAGAGCTGAATGCCAGAATCTTTATTTATAAAGTGGGCAGAGTGGTACATTTGTATGGGAGGTACCAGAAGGGATGCGGCTGGACTTCCAGTTTTTCTCCCAAAACTTTGTCCTGTGATAGCTTAACAAAATATAGTATTTGGGCACGATCGTGTCGACTGTATTGATATTGTTACTTTATCTTGAAAGTGGGCGGAGTGGTACATTTGTATGGGAAGTACCAAAAGGGGTGTTCAAAAACTTTATCCTGCTAGAGGTTAACTGAATACAGAATTTGGGCACGATCGCGTTAGATGTATTGATATAATTAAGCCATCTCTAAAATGGGCTGAGTGGTACATTTGAATAGGAAGTACCGGAAGGGGCGTGTCTAGACTTTCAGATATTTTCTCCAGAACTTTATCCTTTTATAACTTAACAAATTGAAGAATTTGGGAAAGATCGTGTCGAGTGTATTGACATTATTACTCTGTCTACAAAGTGGGCGGAGTGGTACATTTGTATGGGAAATACCAAAAGGGGTGTGTCTAGACTTCCAAAATTTATCCTGCTAGAGGTTTACTAAATACAGAATTTGGGCACGATCGCGTTATGTCTATTAATAATATTAACTGATTTCTAAAGTTGGAGGTATCAGATGGGTATGGAAGGTACCAGAAGGGGCGTGGCTAAACTTCCATTTTTTTTTCCAAAACTTTATCCTGTTATAGCTTTACTAATATCTGATTTGGGTACCATCGCGTTGGACTTATTGGAAAGGTACATTTGTGTGGAAGGTACCAGAAGGGGCGTGGCTAGACTTCCAATTGTTTTTATCCAAACTTTTATTCTGTTATAGATTTACTTAATGCAGAATATGAGTACGATCCCGTAGGGTGTGTTGTTATTATTACTAGATATCTAAAGTGGGCGGAATGAAGTATTGGTATGGGAGGTACCAGAAGGGGCGTGGCCATGGAGCCCATTTCCAATACAGTAAGTAGTTTTGGTGAAATATCTATATATATAAAAGAAAATCCTCCGGAAAAGTCGGGAAATTGGAAAAACAGAAAATTGCTTTTTTGTATGGAATTTTGTGTGCAATTATTACTAATGGCTTTTAGAAAAGAAAAATAATTTTTTTTTTTGAAAAATTCCGGAAAATATTTTTTTTCGACGACATTTTGCATATTATCGTATTATTTGATAATTTTGGACGTGGTAAATAATTACGGATAATTAAATGAATTTGAAATAACTTTCCGATTGGAATAATAGAAAAATTCGCTGTGGAAAACTTGAAAAATTCCGGAAAAACTCGAACATTTTGGATATTTTTCGGCAAAATTTTGCATTATATCGCTTGATTTGAAGAAAATCGCACATTGAATTTTTGTATAAAATTTTGTTTGAAATTGTTCCGAAGTTGCTTTTCGAATGGAAAAATAGAAAATTTTGGTTGGAAAAATGCCAAAAATTTTAATTTTTTTCGACGACTTTTTACATATGTTTTGATAATTTGGGATGATGTAAATGTGAAAAATTTCGGAGAATCATTCCAAAATGACTTTGCGAATGGAAAAATAGAAAAATTCTTGGTGGAAAACTCGGAAAGTCCCGGAAAAAACTCGTAAGTGTTGGATTTTTTTCCACGAAAGACTATAATCGAGATTAGCTGTTCAAAAGAGTTCGAACAAATGTGCCGCTGTTAAATGCCCATCACAAGAACGTGTACGATTCGCTGATGAAGGTTGTTGACGATGAAACGGGAGGAATTTACTTTCTCGATGCTCCAGGTGGGATAGGCAAGCAATTTTTTTGGTTTGACCGAAGATTGGAAATCCGAAGGGTCAAACTAGGTGCTCAACTGAATTAGTTCCTTGATGAAGCCACAATGATATTTTTAATTTGTAACTGCGGAAAGTTCCTTTTAATTCCCAAACAAGTAATAAGTGAATTAATCATAAAATTTCAAATGCATTAACTCTTTATAGTTATGTTAATCTGTACGATTTCCACAATAATTTGAGTTTTTTTTACAATTCAACAAGTGCCAATAATTCGTTTCATTTGTGTATTTCATTATTAATTTATTCATATGCAGATCCGAGAAGCGTTTAAAATCTAGTCGTAATCAATTATTAATTAAAAATTCAATTAACAATAGTCATACGCCATTGTGTACAGAATTATTATCAATCATACGTGTCAGTGCGAACAAAACGAATAACAGAAATGTCAATTGGACGTGCATGTCCAAATATAAATTAAACACCATCATAAACAAATTATAAAATTCCACAGATAATCGAAATGAATATATAAAATATTTGCACTCGAATTAACAACTGCGTGATATTTTGTCATTATTGTAAAAAATGAGTTTTATTAATGACATAATTGAAAACTTGTTATAGAAAAGTATAATACATAACTATAGAATGGAATACGAAAGCATAATCTTGTTATATAATTGTAACAAAGTCGTACTCTAGGCAACTATAAAACAATGCCGTGAAAGTTATATCTGTGAATCAGTTGATAATAGTTGTTATACAACATTATAGTTATTTTTTCTATGAAAAATTTAACTAGTATATCCATTGCATGTTATCCCTTGTGAAAGCTCTTGCGCAAATTATACCAAATTATAATTTTTATAATGCGGATATCTGGAAATTAGATTTATAAGCATATGTGTTTGTATGACGATTAGATTACATTAGATTTAAGAGAATGGGGAAATTTCTAATTTGAGTATATTTGGGAATAACCAGAAGCTCTCTTAGGTGGTTCCCAAGCAGCCCATAAAGTTCGAGAGATCACGCATTCCCCGGGAAACGCTATGGAACATCCGTTCAGTTGTAGCATATGTGAGAAGGCGCAATGTTGAGTAACCTAAACGGTACCACCGATGCGTCTTAGAAAGTAGGTAACAGAAGTTATTGAAGCTCAACACAAGCTCTCTTAGTGGCTTTGGCAGCCCCAAGAAACTAGGATCGGGCTCGGTGGCCTAATACTCCACTCTCCTTAAACAAAACAATTATTATGAAAACAAAGAGGATCTCTTAGTGGCTTTGACACCAAGAAACTAGGATCGGGCGCGGTGGCCTGATAAGCCATTCTCCTTAAACAAAACAATTATTATGAAAATACGAAGAAAAGAAAAACAACAAGAACCCCCCAAATGTTGACGAACCCAGCAAACGATATAAGGACCATGATTTAAGAATATACACCTGGAATGTTCGAAATCTATACAGAGATGGTGTTTTATCCAACTAGCGGTTGTCCTCGACAAAAACAAAGCTGACATCACCGCCATACAGAAAATGAGGTGGACGAGACAGAATGCACACTACGAAAGAACTGTGACATTTTTTGCAGCTGCCATGCAGAAAGACACGAATTTCGATGTGGTTTCATAGTCGGCAAGAGACTTCGACACCTGGTCTCGCGGTTTAACCCTGTAAGGGACCGTATAACCACTATTCGCATCCGGGCGAAATATTTTTACATTACGCTGATTTGTGTACACGCCCCGATGGAAGACAAAGACGATGACATTAAAGATGAATTCTATCAGCGCCTGGAGGAGATATGTGACCGCTGCCTTGCACATGGCATTAAAATTGGTCTGGGAGATTTTAATGCTGAAATAAGAAGGAAAGATCCTCTTGGTCCTCTACACAATAAAACCTCCGATATCGGGTTCAGACTGGTTAGTTTCGTTTCGGCAAGAAACATGGTTGTGGGTAGAACCAGATTCCGGCATAAAGATATGTACAAGAAATCAGATTGATCACGTGGTAATTGATGTCAAGCGTTATGAAAGTGCGTGTCATGCGCAGTGCAACTATTGCCTCGGATCGTAACCCAGTTGCAGCCAAGGTACGCACACGATTAAGTAGTGCTAAAAGCACTCGTAACCAAACGCAAAGGAAGCTAGACATCACAAAGCTGCATACCACCGACATAGCCAATGCCTATTGCAACCAACTCTCTCTCAATTACTTCAAACAAACCCCCTAGTTCTGATGTTCCCGACACACAGTGTCAGCATATTGCGAATTTTATGACCACTGCCGCAATGACCGTACTGGGTTCTGAAAAACCACGCTTAGACAAGTCTTGGTACGGTGATGAATGTCGCGAAATATCTGAGGAAATGGATGCCGCTTACAAGGCATAATTGCGTCGCGTGCGGTGACGGAGCATTATAATAAGACGAATAGGGAGATGAAACGCCTCTTCAGGCAGAAAAATAGTCTGTTCAATAAAAGAGAGAGCCAGGTTATCGAAAACTACAGGGATTCTAGCAAAAGGTTAAAAGCAAAGGTTTTGGAACAGGGATCCACACCTGTAAGGACAGAGGCGGAAATCTGAGCACGGACACTCCGAATGTGCTGCAAATATGGAGGGAACACTTTCGATCTCTGCTCGTTCCCGAAGGCAGCGTAAGAGACGAAATCACACCAATCATAGACAACGGAGTAGATTGTCCACCACCGAGCCAAAACGAGAACAGCACGGCGATCGTAAGGCTTATAAACAGGACTTGGCTCCAGGAATACATGCCCGATGATTCAAATCTGAGCGAACTACGTCCCGTGCTTAAGAAATGCGATCCAAATGTACGTACCAACTATCACGGGATTAGCCTTTTATCCATCGCATACAAGGTCCTGTCTAGTGTGTTATGTGAAAGTCCTAATCCCATTCTGGCTAGACCTGATTGGACCTTATCAGTGTGGCTTTTGGCCTTGTAAATTGACGAGTAACCATATATTCACACTACGACAAATCCTGGAGAAGACCCAAGAAATGCTGATCGACTCCTAACAATTGTTCATCGGTTACAAAGCATCATTCGACAGTCCGATACGATTGAAATTGTTGGATGCTATGGCTGAGTTTTATATCCTTGCGAACCTAATACGACTTTGCGGGAGGACACTGAATGACACAAAGTCTTCAGTGAAAAGTGGCCAAAATCTGACTGAGCCATTTTCAACCAAGTGAGGCTTTAGACAAGGTGATAGTGTGTTTAGCGATCTCTTTAACACCGTAATGGAGATGATCATGCGGAAGACTGCAGTATACAGGAATGGTACCATCTTCAACAAAAGTCACATGCTGCACGCGTATGCCGATGATATAGATATCATTGGCCGTGGATTGCGGTGTGTTACTGCGGCGTTTTCGAGCATTGAAAAGCAGTCGGCGGAAGTAGGTCTGGTGATAAGTGAGGACAAAACCAAATTATTTGTTGCACCGAACAAAGAGTCCACTCGTTTGGGACGCTGCGTGAACGTTGACAACTATAACTTTGAAGTGGTAGATGATTTTGTCTACCTTGGCTCCACAATAAACAAAAATAATAATGTCAGCCTGGAAATCAAATGACGAGTATTGATAGCAAACCGCTGCTACTATGCGCTAAGCAAGCGATTTAATGACAAAGCGCTCTTTCGAAGAACAAAGATCCAACTATACCAGACTCTGATCCTGGCCTTGCTCCACAGCGCAGAATACTGGGTAATGAAACAAGCGGATCACTCTATTATGGGAGTCTTGCAGGGAAAAAACTTCGCAAAATATTTGTACCCCTCATTGTTTGGACCCATGGCGAGTATCGCCACGAGCTGTGTGAGCTGCACAACGGTATCGAAATAGTGTAGCGTGTTGCAATACACTGACTAAGCTGGCTTGGACACGTGGTACGAATAGATGAAAATTTTCCTGCTAGAAACGTTTTCGTCAATAAACTCGGTGGGTGACGTAGGAGGGGTCGACCAAAACTTTGTTGGATGGACCAGGTGAAAGAGCTGTTATCTACACTTGGTGTGACTAACTTTCAACGGAGCGCAAAAGACCGAAGCGATTGGAATTATTGTCTACGTGCGGCTACTGATAGATGCATTTCTGTTGCTGCTGCCAATTAAGAAGAAATAAAAGATTTAGATTTATTATTAGATTGTTTTGAGTGTTATTTTATTTAAACAAACATTTAATAGCAATCATACGTACCCTGAACTTATTCAACTTGATGTACGTATTAGTTTGCATAATGTGAATATTACTCATACGTAGCTTTCAATATCAGTTATAAAACTAACAATTTTAAAACAAGCAGTTCTGAGAATAATGTGTTAAAAAAGCTATTTTTTTAGAAAAATCAAATACAAGCAATTTTTTAATAAATATACATTTAAAATAACTTCAATCTGTTCTCATAAATTCGATGTTTGATATCACATAACTGTAATATCATTTCATATTTCCATTCGAAATAAGACATTAACGCACACAAAGCTACTCCACATATAGATTACATTTTCAGTTAACTATCGCCGTTATACCACAAAATTATTTCAAGCGGATGTGTGAGTAGTTTCAACTTTAAAATCCTGTTGAATATTTTTACAAAGTCATCACATGACTGAGCTTTCATAACTACATCTATCTAATGCAGTAAAATAACTGTATATGCGATTATGCATACACTTAATTTATGCAAAAAGTAGTTTTAATTTATTTTCCTATGAACTTTAACACATGCCATGAGTTGGCGGTTTGTGTTGCGTGAAATTTAAACTTATCTAACGAATATGAAAAAAATATGAACTCACAAATTACATAAAATAGTTTTGGGATATGTCTAAGTGGATAAAGTGAAATTTATGAAAAGTAAATGGATACGTAAATGGATACATTATGGTAAACCACGAGCGAGACTTCTCTACCATATGCTAATATTATTACCAAAATAATTTATTAAAGAGGTTTCTTTGCACAAAATCTGTTTGCACTTTTAAGGTCATAGAGGTGCCGTTGGGGATGTAAAGTGAATCTTGCATCTCAAGCCGACTCACAACCTCCTTCGTGGTGGCACCTGGGCAACGTTGTAAGTGATATTTTTTATCATGCATAGCAGCTGGAAGTGAGCGACGAACCCTGATGGTTGGGCTAGCCACCAGGTCCTTTACTTGATATGAAAACACGACAAAGAAAAAGTAACAAACGAAACCCTCCAAATGTTGACGACCCCCGCAAACGAAATACGGACCATGATTTAAGGATATGCGCCTGGAACGTCCGAACTCTCTATAGAGAAGGTGCCACTATTTGACTGGCGAAGGTCCTCAAAAAATATAAGGCTGACATCACCGCCATCCAGGAGATGTAATGGACAGGACAAGGATGCTCGCGACGTAAAAATTTAGACATATATTACAGATGCTACGCAGAAAAGCACGAATTTGGATGTGGATTTGTAGTTGGCGAGAGACTAAGACATCTTGTCTCGCGATTCAATCTTGTTAGTGATCGAATAGGCTCAATCCGCATCAAGGCGAAATATTTCTACATCACGCTGATTTGTGCTCATGCCCCGACGGAAGATAAAGACGATGAGATTAAAGATGCATTTTACGAGCGCCTAGAGGAAACATACGACCGCTGCCCTGGCCACGACATTAAAATTGTTCTGGGAAACTTTAATGCAAAAATAGAAAGGGAAGATGTTTTTGGTCCATCGATCGGTAAATTCAGCCTGCATACCGACACGTCAGACAACGGGTTTAGGCTAGTTAGCTTCGCAGAGGGAAGGAACATGGTAGTGAGTGGAACCAGATTCCAGCACAAAGATACCCACAAGGCAACTTGGCTATCCCCCGATCAAAACACCAAAAATAAATTTGATCATGTGGTAATTGATGGCAGGCATGCAACTAGTTTCATTGACGTGCGTGTGATAATATTGGCAAAAAACGCACGCAACCAAACACAAAGGAAGCAGAACATCCAAACCTCAGAGGTAGCCACTGCCTACTCCAACTAACTCTCCCAATAACTACGACACAACGATGAAGAATGTCGCATAGCGTCTGAGGAACAGGATGCTGCTTAAAGGGCAACGCTACAGCCAATTGTAACTCATGCTGTTAGGGAACGGCGCAAGTATAAAGTAAAACAGGCGAGACAGCTTTTTATGCGAAAAAAATTCAGATGAAGGAACAAGAGAACGAGGATATAGAGCGATACAGGGATAGAGGTGAAGCCCGAAAATTTTACCTGAGAGTAAGAGCAAAATGCCCCTTCTGTAAGGACAATGATGGAAATCTGGTCACAGATTCTCAGAGTGTGCTCCATAACTTGAGAGAACACTTCCGGAAACTGCTGGTTCCAGGGAATCTCACATTTCATTCATCTTCTTATTATTCTTCTTCTTCTTCTATAATGGCAAGCGCTTCGGTCTTTTGCGCTACGTAGATAGTTCGTCACAGCAAGCTTAGTTAACAGCTCTTTCACCTGGTCCATCCATCGGAGCTTTGGTCGCCCTCTCCTGCGCCTTTTCGAGCAGAAGCGTTTTCGTCCATTCGTACAACGTATCCAAGCCAGCGCATTCGGTCTGTTTGAACGCACTTGACTACGTCGATGTCGTTGTACAGCTGATACAGCTCATGATACATTCGACGACGGCACTCGCCTTTAACGATGATGGGTCATTATATTTTGGGTAGTATTTTTCTCTCGAAGATTCCCAGAATAGATTGATCTGCTTGTGTCATTACCCAGGATTCTGCGCTGTAGAACAAGACAGGTAGGATCAGAGTCTGGTAGAGTTGGATCTTTGTTTTTCGAGAGAGCGCTTTGTCATTAAATCGCTAGCTTTGCACATAGTAGCAGCGGTTTGCGATCAATACTCGTCTCTTGATTTCCAGGCTGACATTATTATTTTTGTTTATGGCGGAGCCAAGGTAGACAAAATTAATTTACCACTTCAAAGTTATAGTTGTCAACGTTCACGCCGCGTCCCAGACGAGTGGACTCTTTGTTCGTTGAAACAATTAACTTGGCTTTGTCTTCGTTTATCACTAGACCCACTTCAGCCGACTGCTTTTCAATGCTTGAAAAAGTCGCAGTAACATCTCGAAATTCACGTCCAATAATATCTATATCATCGGCATATAAGAGCAACATGTGACTTTGTTGAAGATGGTACCATTCCTGTTTACTGCAGCCTTCTGCATGATCATCTCCATTACGAGATTAAAAAGATCGCAGGACAGACTATCACCTTATCTAAAGAGCCGCGTGGTAGAAAATGGCTCAGTCAGATTTTTGTCAATTTTCGCAGAAGACTTCGTGTCAGTCAGTGTCATCCCGCAAAGTCGTATCAGCCTAGCGGGGATACCAGACTCAGCCATAGCATCCAACAATTTCTGTTGTATCTGACTGTCGGATTCAGCTTTGTATTGTAAATCGATGAACAGATGGTAGGTTTCTGTGTTTCTTGGGTCTTCTCCCTGATTTGTCGTAGTGTGAATATCTGGTCAGTCGTGGATTTACCAGGTCTAAAGCCACACTGATAAGGTCCAATCAGATTCGCCAGAATGGGCTTTAGTCCTTCACATAACACACTAGACAGGACCCTGTATACGATTTGTAAAAGGCTAATGCCGCGATAGTTGGTACACACATTTGGATCGCCTTTCTTAAGCACGGGACATATGACACTCAGATTCCAATCATCGGGCATGCACTCCCTGAGCCTAATCGTGTTTATGAGCTGGTGCATGCATGTTACCAAATCATTGCCGCCGGCTTTAAAAAGCTCTGCAGGCAGTCCATCGGCTCCCGCATCTCTCTTATTTTTACGCCTTGCCATCGCCGTGCTGATTTATGTCGGTGGTGGACAATCTACTCCATCGTCGAAGATTGGCGAGATTTAGTCGCTTATGCTGCCTTCGGGAACGAGAAGAGTACGAAAGTGTTCCCTCTACATTGCAACACACTCTGCTTGTCGGTAACCAGATTTCCATCTCTGTCTATTCAGGTGGGAATCCCTGCTCCAAAACCTTTTCTTTTTACCTTTTGGTAGAACATTCGGGCTTTACCTCTATGCCTGTAATTTTCGATGTAATGGATCTTTTTTCCTCCAGAAACAGTTTTAGCGCCTGAAAAATCATTTAGTCTCCCTCCTATTTTCATTGTATCGTTCCGCTAACACATGCATTACCATTGGCTGCTGTTGCTTTGTATGCAGCATCAATTTCTTCAGACGTTACGAAACATTCCTCATCGTACCTGAGCTTGTCTGAGTGAGGTTTTACATAACTCAGTACGGTCGTTTGAGCTGTGCTCATAGAATTTGCAATATGCTGCCAATGCTTGTCGGGGACTTCAAAATAAGGGGGATTTGTTTGAGGTAATTGAGAGAGTTGGTTGGTGTAGGCATTGGCTACATCGGAGGTATGTAGCTTTGTGTTGTGTAGCTTCATTTTCGTTGCGTTACGAGCGTCTATAGCACTACTTAACGCGTCCGTACCGTTGGAACAACTAGGTGGCGATCCGAGTCAATATTTACACCGTGCTTCACACGCACGTCTATAACGCTTGAGACATGCCTTTTATAGATTGCAACGTGATCTATTTATTTCCTTGTCTTTTGATAAGGGGATATCCAGGTTATCTTTATGTAGGGATTAGGTTTCTTTAACTACTAAGTTTCTTGCAGATGCGAAGCTAACTAGTCTGAATCCATCATCAAAAGAGTTCATCTGTAGACTGAGTTTTGCAGCTGCGTCTTCTCTTCCTATTTTGACATTAAAACCTCCCAGAACAATTTTAATGTCATGGGGAGGGCAGCGGTCCGATATCTGCACCAGGCGCTCATAGAATGTATCTCAAATGTCCTGGTCTTTGTCGAAGTCTCTTGCAGACTATGAACCAACATCTAAATTCGTGTATTCTGCATGGAAGTTGTAAAAGATGCCGCAGTGCATTGTGTGTATTCCTGACCCGTCTATCGCATTTGCTGCATCACATCCGCCAATTGGATTGAGGCACCATCTCTGTATAGAGTTCGAACATAATAGGTTCTTATTCATATATCATGATCCCTATAACGTTTGTGGGGGTTGTCAATATATGTGGGGCTCTTGTTATACCATCACCCTTAGGGATAAGGGTATATATCATTTGATACGATCCAAAAGTGTAACACATAGAAGGAGTCACTTTAGACCTTAGGTTTCTTTGAACCAAATTCGATTAATAACTTTTTAAGTCGTTTGAGCCATGCAAGTCTGTCTGTCTGTCTGGCTATCCGGCTGGTTCGGACGATAACTTTCGAAAGACGTAACCAAATGTTTTGAGGTATTATTTCCTGGAAACTACTTACGGTATTGCAAATGGGCTACATGGCCCCGCCCCTACTGGTACCTCCCATACAAATACATCATTCCGCCAACTTTAGAAATCGAGTAATAATATCAATATACCCAACTGGATCGTACCCAAATTCTGTATTTGGTTAAGCTATAACAGGATCAAGTTTTGGAGAAATTTTGAAAGCCTTGCCACGCTCCTTCTGGTACCTCCCATACAAATCTACCTTTCCGCACACTATAGAGATGGAGGAATAATATCAATAAATCAAACGTTATCGTATCCAAATTCTATTTTTAGTAAAGCTATAACAGGATAAAGTTTTTAAGAAAACAATTGTAAGTCTATCCACGCCCCATCTGGTACCTCCCCTACACATCTGGTACCGCCTACTTTAGAAATCGATTAATATTATTAAAGGGCCTAACGCGATCGTGCCCAAATTCTGAATTTGGTAAAGTTCAAGCAGGATACAGTTTTGGAGAAAAAATCTGGAAGCCTAGATACGCCCCTTCTGGTAACTCCCATACAAATGGAGTGATACATTCAGTGGCCCACTTAAGAAATAGGGTAATAATATCAATACACTCGACACGATCGCGCCTAAATTCTGAATTTTGTTATGTTATAATGGCACAAAGATTTGGAGAAAAATTTTAAAGTCTAGACACGCCCCTTATGGTACCTCCCATACAAATGTACCTTTCCGCCCACTTTAGGGATTTTGTAATAATATCAATATACCCAACGCAATCGTGCCCAAATTCTGTATTTAGTAAAGATATAACAGGATATATTAAGGAGAATAAATTTGGAAGCCTAGACACACCCCTTCTCGTACTTCTCGTACCACCCATACAAATGTACCACTCCGCCCACTTTAGAAATCGAGTAATAATATCAATATAATAGAAAATTATTTGTTTCACTGAGGGTAAGGGCATATGTAAGTCGGGTTGCTCGACTGAAACTTCTAACTGGTTTTAATTACAAATCGGTTAATTTCAATAACTCAAGACTTAAACAATATCTTATAGTGGGTAATGGTATATATGAAGAGAGTTGCTTACTACGCCACCACGCCCGATCGTAGTTGACCAAAGCCTTTAAGAGAGCCGCTGTGTTGACGATCAGTAACTTTTGTTTCGCTATACTGCGAAAGTGCTGTCGACAACATCGTGGGAAACGCTGTTGAAAGTAAATTAAATAAAACAATTGAGAAACTGAAAACACCGGTGAAAAAAAGGCATCTACGAAGAGCAACCAGTCGACTGTGCGTTTCGTTTTAATGTTATTGCGTTACGTTTTTTGTTTGCACCAAACATATTTTTTGTTTGCCCCAAATATATGGTGTAATGTTTTTTTTTTTCCAACAAATTTATCGTTTTTTGTTTACACCAAATATATTGTGCAACGTTTTTTGATTTGTCCCAAACATATCAAACTAGCTTTCCCGGCTCGCGTTGCTTCACCCGTACCTACAATGAATCTTCATTCGAATTTAAGCAATACGGGTAAAATGCAAACGCTTCATAAGACGAACTAACGCTCCATTTATGTAATTGTAGCTTAATCCTATCGGTCTGAGTTACTGTACCGGTTTAGTCTCTTTTTATATCTAAAGTACGAAACATTCGTATCGCACAACTAAAATGGACTGGTACTCCCTATAATTCTATAGGAAGCATGCCCATATACGATTACAGCTTTAGCCCTTTTGTGTGGGTGGTAGTACCAGGTTTATCCCTTTTCGTCCTTTCTACTCCAAAATGTTCGAATTTTTAAAAACCCCATCAGGAATCTTTCTTATCCTAAAATATTCAATTAAATTTTTGCTAATATACCTTTAGCCGTTTAGTACCTGTTTCATCCCTTTTCGGCCGTTTTTATCACTAAATGGTAAGAATTTCGAAACCCTAATCGCCTTGTTCTAATTCCATATGGGCCAAGCCCGAATTACCCAGATTTTTTTCCCAGAAATATCGGTTTTCAAAATGTCCATATCGGTTTCTGCGATGATAGCATTAGCCGATAGGTTAGGAAGATGGTATAAGTTATCCCTTATTGATCGTTTTTATCCTTAAAGGTACGAATTTCCAAAAATCCATTCTTAGCTGAATTCTATTCGAAAAGCGGAACAACCACCCAATGTTAAAAAAAAGATTCTATAGATTATAAAAATAATATTACAACAGTTCTATTAATAAGACCTACATAACAATTTTTCCAAAAGAGGCTTGGCGCCTCCCTTTTCCCAGGGAGACGTAATACCCCATGTACCATTTACATATGAAGCAAATCTCATATTTATACCTTGAAAGACTCGAGAAATACGACCGATTGAAATTTTGGTTTGTGTGGGCGGTGCCACGCCCTTTTGTCTAGTTATGTTTTCATTTCCTACGGATAGTGCTAGGCAGTGGAAATTGCATTGCAATCGGTCCATTTATTTCGCCCATATAACGATTTTTTTAAATGGGGCGTGGCACTGCCCTTTTTCTAGCGAGACGTAATCCTCTTATAGCAGTAACATATGTAGCAAATCTCATCTTCACATCTCTAATGGCTCTTGAGATATGACTGATTGAAATTTCGTTTTGTGTGGGCGGTGCCACTCCCCTTTGCCTTATTATGATTTTATGTAGCCTATGATAAAGGCCGTATGGACAGTATCACACATAGAAAATTCAATTGTAATCGGTCCACTCATTTGGCCAATATTACTATTTTTAAAAAAGGGGTGTGGCACCGCCCACTTCCATCCTGGCTGTTATTAATACTGCTCAAACAGCACATATACCAAATCTCACCTTCATACCTCTGATAGTTCATGAAATATAGCCTTTTTAATTTTCAAGTTGTATGGGCGGTGCCACGCCCCTTTATCCAATTACAACCAAATGTAGTCAGGAACTATCTACAGGTCAACTGTACCTCATGGTAAAATTTTTGTATCAATCGATCTATTAGAAAAGCCGTTAGAGCGATTTTTGAAAAGGGGCCGTTGCACCGCCTAATTCTATCCTGGCTGTAATTAATACTGCTCAAACAACATATATACCAAATCTCATCTTCATACCTCTGATAGTTCATGAAATATTGCCTTTTTAATTTTCAAGTTGTATGAATGGTGCCACGCCCCTTTATCCAATTACAACCAAATGTAGTCAGGAACTATCTACAGGTCAACAGTACCTCATGGTAAAATTTTTGTATCAATCGATCTATTAGAAAAGCCGTTAGAGCGATTTTTGAAAAGGGGGCGTGTCACCGCCCACTTCCATCTTGGCTGTAATAAGTACTGCTCAAACAACATATGTACCAAATCTTATCTTCATACCTCTAATAGTTCATGAAATATAGCCTTTTTAATTTTCAAGTTGTATGGGCGGTGCCACGCCCCTTTATCCAATTACAACCAGATGTAGTCATGAACTATCTGCAGGTCAACAGTACCACTTGGTAAAATTTTCGTATCAATCAATATATTAGCAAAGCCGTTAGAGCGATTTTTGAAAAGGGGGCGTTGCACCGCCCACTTCTATCCTGGCTGTAATTAATACTGCTCCAACAACATTTATACCAAATCTCATCTTCATACCTCTGATAGTTCATGAAATATAGCCTTTTTAGTTTTCAAGTTGTATGGGTGGTGCCACGCCCCTTTATCTAATTACAACCAAATGTAGTCAGGAACTATCTACAGGTCAGCAGTACCTCATGGTAAAATTTTTGTATCAATCGGTCTATTAGAAAAGCCGTCAGAGCGATATTTGAAAAAAGGGGCGAGGCGCCGCCCACTTTTTGAAAAAATAAAACCTTTTAAACCATCCGGAAGCTATAGCGAACAAAACAAAAAAAAATTGAAAATCGGTCCAGCCGTTTTTGAGTTTTAGCGAGACAACTGCACATCAATTCATTTTTATATATAAGAAGATATATTGTATAACGTTTTTTTGTTTGCCCCAAATGTATTGTGCAAAGCCATTTTTTGTTTGTCTCAAATATATTCTGTAACGTTTTTTGTTTACCACAAATATATTGCGTAACGTTTTAAGTTTGCCCAAAATATATTATTTGTTTGCTCCAAATGCATTGTGATATGTGTTTTTTTGTATGCCCCAAATATATTCTGTAACGTGTTTTGTTTACCCCAAATATATTGCGTAACGTTTTAAGTTTGCCCCAAATATTTTATTTGTTTGCCTCAAATGTGTTGTACAACGTTTTATTTTTTGTTTGCTTCAAACATATTTGAATGAAAAACTTTTTAAACGAGACTTTGTTTCCGATAACTTTAGTTAATTTTGGTGTACGGTGCAGTTGCCGCAAGCAAACAAAAATTGATTTTGAACGAAAAATGAGCCACAAACGTTTTGCGTGTACTATCGCTACTATCGTACTATTCTATAAAATAAATTGCATTTACATAAAATAATCTACATTACTGGCATCACCACACAGACTGACAACATATCAAATATAAATTTGTATTTGTTTTAAATTCGCCCGTCCTTTCTCTCCGTTCTCAGTTTGCCAAACTCCTTAAAATGTCTCGTTAAGCAATCTCATATGTGTTCAACACACAATTGCACTTTATGTCCCAGTGACGCCAATATTTACGATCGACAGTTGGGTAATCTGAATTTTATATCCATTTAGTTAGAATTTTATTACAAAAACCATTGCAATTCGAATTAAAAGCATACAAGTGAGGAGCAGCGCATTTGATGACTTCAGTGAACCATAAAAAACATATGTGTGCCAGGATGCCCACTTTAAAGATTTTAATATGAAACGAGAGCTTCTGGGAAAGTAGGGAATGATAATATATACATGTGTAAACAAATTTGAACAAAAGTGCAGATAAATATGCAATTATTTGGAAAAAAAAATATCTAAAAATTTGCAATAATCTGTGCTTCGATTACTATTTACAGATCACCTCTCATTAATGCGATTTATATTTAAGCAGCAATAGTTTAATGCTCTTTTATTACTATGGGTCAAGGTTAAGAACTGTGCATTGTACTAAAATCATGGCATATTTTTTTATTCCTAAACCACTTTATATTGCACTTTGACACACATATCTCTTAACCTCGTGACCTAAATTTTCACCATCAAATGCATATTCTCTCACTTCACACTTGTTTGTTTAAGTACCATCAATAATTCAAAAACTAAATGTGATTATTGGAAAAAACTGTTTGCACTTACATATTTACTTTACACGCGCATAAAAAAGAACAACAGGAGGGGAAAGGAACCCATAAAGAAATAAAAATGCATTTTACATAAGTGGCAGTGCCATAAGGCACAAAGGGTAAATTCGCTTAGAGTGGTAAAACAGCTCTACTGCTGTTTCACAATAGAAAAATGTGCAGTATTGTTCGAGCACGTAGCAAACTGTATTGCAAGTTGCTGACGAACACAATGCGCATAGAGTGCTGTTTCATATTCTCTTGATAGCAATATCTAATGCATTGTTTAAGTATGTTGATTGTTGCATGGCAAGTTGGAAACGAACATGCAACCAACATTTTATTTCACTTGTAGTAAAGTAAAAGAGCATACCGGCATACTAAGAGTAGAAGTCATGATAGGAAAAATATTATTAAAGACCTGCTTCAGTTGCAACACATTATTAAATTTGAGCACTATCCTGCATTTCTAGTATGTATCTGATGTATTTTCTGCGGTGCACAGCTATTTCTCTTGTGAATATTTGATCTCTTTCTGTCCCTGCCATAATAAAAAATATACAATTTTCTCAATTGTTATAGACAAATAAATAATTTTATAGTTTAAAGGCATTTAGTCGCCACCATTCGACCATTGTTGAGTGGTTAAGCGACACCATAAGCCCCATCGTTAAAGTCTCTGCAGAGAGAAAATGCAGCTTGCTTATGCCAATGGGTGGTTTGGAGCGAGCAAAGGCATGCAACGCAATAGCAATAATTTTATAGTTGGTTATTGCTGCTGTTGTATTTATCGGATATCAGATCACATAATAGCAGTATTAAATCAACGCACTCAAGCACACAATAACTGCTATGGTTATCTAAGAAATGCTAAGTAGCAGAAAGTTGATACATATTGGTGCATGCAATACAGGGTGGAGGACAGTGGAGTTGTTAGATGCAAATTGTGTACTGAGGGAATTACAAAAATATCCCAAATTCCGTCCAATATTAATACTGATAAGTTTTTCATAAGGCAGCGTCGGGAGTGTGATGGAAGTTAAAGCTTCTGATCGGTTTAACTTTAACCCAGAGTTCCGTGTTCGTGGTACTACTGCGGACGGATTACCTCCACGTGGTGACACCTGGAAACGTGCCTTTGACACCCGACAGAGCACGGCTAACTGTGAGGGGCGAAACCTAAAACCCAGGCACGTCGGCTCAGATTGAGCGGTACCCTGTTCAGCATCTGACCCAGAATGGGCGGCTGTAATAAAATCCTGGCAGGAGGAGAAAACTGCGACGTGGTGCGCTGCGCTTGCAGTAAGCAGAATGTATAAATGAAGTAAGAAAACATAAAATGTACCCCCCAAAACGTTGATGACCACTGCAAACGAATTAAGGACCATGATTTGAGAATATGCACCTGGAATGTTAGAACACTGTATAGACCAGGTGCCTCTATTCAACTGGCGGAAGTCATCGAAGAATACAAGGCTGACATAACCGCTTTACAGGAAATCCGGTGGACGGGACACGGTTGCTCGCGCATGAAGACGTGCGAAATCTACTATAGCGGCCATGCAGACAAGCACGAGTTTGGATGTGGATTTGTGGTCGGCAAGAGATTGCGGCACCTAATCTCAAGGTTCAACCCGGTGTGTGAACGTATAGCCACCATAAGAAACAAAACAAAGTTTTTCCACATAACACTTATATGTGCCCAAGCTCCGACAGAAGAGAAAAGCGATGAGGACAAAGACGAGGTCTACGAGAGCCATGACATCAAAATTTTACTAGGCGATTTTAATGCTAAAATAGGCAGGGATACCGCATTTGAGCCTACCATCGGAAATTCAGTCTGCACACTGAAATGTCAAACAATAGCATCAGACTGATTGATTTCTTTGCGGCAAGAAATATGGTAGTTAGCAGCACTAGATTTGACCATACAAATATTCATAAGGCTACATGGTTATTTCCAGATCAAATCACGAGGAATCAGATATATAACGTGGTAGTCGGTGGAAGGCACGCATCGAGTGTTCTGGACGTACGAGTGATCAGACTCCAATCACTACCTTACCGCAGTGAAGGTACGCACAAGGCTATGCATGGCGAAAAACGTACGTAACAAGGTACAACGAAAGCTGGACAGAGGTAGCGGACGCCTACTCTAACCACCTAACTCAATTGCTAAGGAATGCTCCAACTCCATAGAAAGTACTGCGAGAACCGTACTTGGGTACTCAAAGCCGTCACAAGAAGATGTATGTCGCAATGCCATGAGAGAGACGGATGCTGCATATAGGGCGAAACTGCAGCCAGTGGCAATGCGAGCTGTTCGTGAACCGCACAGGGAGAAGAGGCGAGAGGCAACTCGTCTCTTTAGACGCAATAAGAAAGAGCTGAAAAAGAGACGGAATGAGTGCAGAGAGTTGGTCTGAAGTAGCTTTACCACGACATCGATGTAGCTAAAAGAGTCAGAATGAGCTATGTCCGTGTGTCTATCCGACTGTCTGTCTGGTTGTCCGGCTGGTGCGCACAATAACTTTCGAAAGACGCAACCAAATGTTTTGAAATTTTGCACGAGTTAATATTTCCCCAAACGCGGCAAATAGGATACAAGGCCCCGCCCCTTCTGGTACCTCACATACCAATACATCAGTACTATACATCTTTAGAAATCGAGTAGTATTATCAATACACCCAACGGGATCGTACTCAAATTCTGTATATCAATAAATCCTACGCGATCGTACCAAAATTCTTTATTTAGCCCTATCCGGTACCTTCCATACCCATGTGGTACCGTCCACTTTAGAAATCGTAAATAATATCAATACACCCAACGCAATCGTGCCCAAAATCTGTATTTAGTAAAGCTAAAACAGGATAACATAGGGACCGGCCGTGGCATAGTGGTTAGAACACGCGACTACCATGCGGGAGATCACAGGTTCAACTCCTGGCTCCAGTCATCTTAAAAAAAAGAAAACAGTTTTCTTTCATTATCGGCTCTCCTCGAATGTTATCGCCAGCAACTTTGCAGTATTAGTGTCGAGTCAATCGGCATGTCTAGTAAGAGCTTCTCAAACAGTGACGTTCGCATGCGTCGATAAACAAGTAGGTGCCATTAGTTGTGAATCTAAAAATAAAAAGCGTGTTAATTCGTAACAAAACGAGAAGCAATCCCATACCTCATTCATGGGGTGTAAAGGTAAATCAAGTAAGTATAACAGGATAAAGTTCTGGAAGAAAAAACTGGAAGTCTAGGCACGCCCCTTCTGGTAATTCCGATACAACTGTGCCACTCCGTCCACTTTGGAGATGGAGAATAATATCAATACACTCAACACGATCGTACCCAAATTCTGCATTTTGTTAAGCTATAACAGGACAAAGTTTTAGAGCCAAAAACTGGAAGTCTAGCCACGCCCCTTCTGGTACCTCCCATACAAATGTACCACTCCGCCCATTTTAGAAATCGAGTAATAAAATCAATATACTAAAAAATTTTATGTTTTACTGAGGGTGAGGGTATATGTAATTCGGGTTGCTCGGCGGAAACTTTTTTACTGGTTTTTTATATTTTCGATACAAGATAACAGTCTCCAATACAATTTAACAAGAAAGTTTTTTGTGGAACACTGTAACCCTCTACCTCGACACCTTATGTGACCATTTCGTGCATTTTCAACAAATGGTCAGAACAGAATCTTAACATGGTAATTTACAATATTAAAAGATCATCTGTAACATTGATTTTGAATGCTTAAGCGAACACAACCGACAATAATGTATTTATGTAACCCTTCTCAAACCTCAAGTTTTCCCATTGTATTAACCACTGTCTATACCATATCCATAACGCCATCACTCTGACAATACACACAATGCGACTCCTACAATATCACAATTCTAACCTCCCAAAAACGAACATATGTTGCTATTTTCTTATTGTTTTTCTTGCCCTATTCAATGTTTACACAACATTTGCCACAAGATATTTGCCACCACCTTCCAATACCAATGCAAAAACTGCATATGCATTTGGTAAGAATGAAGAAAAATCTGAACTACTGAACACGTAGAGGGTTAGTTTAGTCAACCCTGAACCCTATTATTGAGTTGCATACGCTTTTAACTATAGAGAGCTCAAATTTGTGTTATCCTTCACACATAAACGGCATGGCTTGTGTGTGGGGGTATATGGGTATGTTTGTTTTTTTAATGTACGAATATATTGGCTTATCCGGTGCGTGTGCAAGTATGGGCACATATCTAAGTGTTTCCCCCCCCTAGCTCATATGATTGTAGCTGTGAGATATGCATGCGGGTGCATTGGTGGCTTGCCATGTTTACTCATCCATAGAAGTAGCTTTAGTCCACCATGAATCTTGAAGTTTACGACTTTATGTTATCTTTTCTGTTCCATTGTTGGGGGTTTAACGTCCTTAGTCCTGCCTTAAGGTTTTCAACACAACGGACTGTTGGACGACAACGAAGGGGGAATGCACAGCATAATGTTTGCCGAATGACATGTATGCACACATGTGTGCATTTAGATATTTGTATATATCATTTACAAATCTTGGTTAGATAAACATGTAAGCACATGATGGCTTAGCCAGAGATTCTTGGGGTATGGGTGGATGAAAGGTTTTGGACAAAGATGAACAGAGTTTTAAAATTGATCAAAGTGGAGGGACATTTAGTTCCTTTAAGGCAACTTTTCAACACATTTGTTATTTTTTATGGAAACCTCCATAGCATTTCAACAAACTTGCTAACAAGGTCTTTCAACAGCATAAACTATCTTTCGTTTAGTTGCTTTCTTCTCTAAACTTTCTATATTATATGTAAATAACTGTGAACTTTATTGTTTGGAAAATAATGTTCAACTTAATCTGCAAAAGAAAAAGCTGAACACTATGTTACCCTTAAACCAAAAAAAAAAAAAACACAACAACTAAATAATCTAATAGTTTTGGACATGCATGGAAAATGGCTCTCACATTCGAGGAAAGTGGATATCTAGGAAAAATACTCTTTCTTGTGTATAGTCAAGACAAACAATTGAGTATTTGGCAATGTATACGAATACACGATGCATCATGGAGGAGGAAGTAGCATCGAAGCAAATATATAAAATATTTCCGGACATGATCATAAACATAACTAAATGGACAATTTGTCAAATTTAATGGAGACAAATATTTTTAACAAAATGATAATAATATGATAAGAAGGTCGTGTTCTAAATTCGAATTATATTTATAGAAGGCAAATATGGAATAACAAATTATAGTTATGTAGCTTTGCTAATGTTTTACTTACACAGTACACCATTTTTCAGCTCATTGATTTGGGACTCAATTCTGAGAACTGAACGTAAAAGTAGCCCCAAAAAGAAGAAGTTCTGCATCATTTGTTTTGTCAAGTTACATGCCCTAATAATTTAATATCGATTTGAAGTTAGTAAGTATCGTATAGGGAAATTTATCACGATTTAGGTTATTTTCTTTGACATAACTCGAGGACCACTAGTCCAATTTAGCTGAAACAAATTAAAAAAAAATTAAGTATTACAATTTCGATATTCTGCTCATATACCGTTTCCCTACATAAGCAACAGTTTCACTTTTCCATTCATCAAATGATTTTGTACTGGGTTTATACAGTTACAATTAAACTGTTGTACTCCGTGGCTTTTGATTAACCTGGAATATTACTTATGATAATCATACACAAAAAAGAAATTCCCTTTACACTCCATTAATGAGGTATGGGATAGCTTCTCGCGTTGCTCATACGCCACCATATATTATTTATGTTATGTCAAACAAAAGAGGCTAAGACGTGACAAATTCCCCTATACGATACTTACTAACTTCAAATCGATATTAAATTATAGCGGCTTGTAACTAGACAAAACGAATGATGCAGAACTTCTTCTTTTTGGGGCTAATTTCACACACATACCGTTGCACATGTGCCGCATTCTTATACATTGCTTCAGTTAAATGAACCGATCGCAATGAAACCTAAATAAACTATTCAAGAAGGGACGAGATCGCCAACAAAGTCTCTGTGCTAGACCAACGTTTATCACACTTATACCAAACAATGTGGGATCTAATCTAGTCTCAACCCAGACGAATGACACTTGTGTGTACCATTTATTCTTATCACTTATTACAATTCTTCTTATTACAAACTAATCATGTTTCATTAACACTATGACCACTGCCACAACGACCGTACTGAAAAACTTATGAACCAGTACAGAAATTTCAGTCAGTTAAACTGACTGATAAATACCATCACCCAATATAAGATATTGTTTAAGTCTTGAGTTATTGAAATTAATCGATTTGTAATTAAAACCGGTTAGAAAGTTTCAGTCGGGCAACCCGACTTACATTTACCCTTACCCTCAGTAAAACAAATAATTTTCTATTATATTGATATTATTACTCGATTTCGAAAGTGGGCAGAGTGGTACATTTGTATGGGAGGTACCATAAGGGGCGTGTCTAGACTTCCAGTCATTTTTTCCAAAAATGTTCCCTGCTTTAACTTTACTAAATACAGAATATGGATACGATTGCGTTTGGTTTATTAATATTATTACTGGTTTTCTAAAGTGGGCGGAATTGTACATTTGTATGGGAGGTACCATAAGGGGCGTGGCCAGACTTCAAATTTTTTCTGCAAATCTTTATCTTGTTATAGCTTTACTAAATACAAAATTTGGGCACGATCGTGTAGAGTGTATTGATATCATTACTTCATCTATAAAATGGGCGGAGTGGTACATTTGTATGGGAGGTACCAAAAGGGGTGTGTCTAGACTTCCAGTCATTCTTCCCAAAAATGTTCCCTGCTTTAGCTTTACTAAATACAGAATTTGGATACGATTGCGTTTGGTTTATTAATATTATTACTGGTTTTCTAAAGTGGGCGGAATTGTACATTTGTATGGGAGGTACCATAAGTGGCGTGGCCAGACCTAAAATTTTTTCTCCAAATCTTTATCTTGTTATAGCTTTACTAAATATAGAATTTGAATGCGATCGCGTTGTTTCGATTAATAATATTAATCGATTTCTAAAGTGGGCGGTACCAGATGGGTATGGGAGGTACCAGGTGGGGTGTGGCTAGACTTCCAATTTTTTCTCCAAAACTCTATCCTGCTATAGCTTTACTAAACAAAGATTTTGGGTACGATCGCGTTGGTTTTATTAATATCATTACTCCATCTCTAAAGTGGGCGGGAAGGTACATTTCTATGGGAGGTACCAGAAGGGGCGTGGCTAGACTTTAATTTTTGTTTTTATCTTTTTCCTGATATACTACTACTTAATTTCCCTTTGCACCCCATGAATGAGGTATGGGATAGCTTCTCGCGTTGTTGTGAATTAACACGCTTTCTATTTTTAGATTCACAACCAACTTTTTCCTGATATAGCTTTACTAAATACAGAATTTGGGTACGATCCCGTTGGGCGTATTGATGTTATTACTCGATTTCTAAAGTGGGTGTAATCATGTATTTGTATGGGAGGTACCAGAAGGGGCGGGGCCATGTAGCCCATTTGCAATACCGTAAGTAGTTTTGGGGAAATATTAACTCGTGCAAAATTTCAAAACATTTGGTTGCGTCTTTCGAAAGTTATCGTGCGAACCAGCCGGACAGCCACCGGACAGACAGACAGACGGACATGGCTCAAACGACTTAAAAAGTCATGAATCGAATTTGGTTCAAAGAAACCTAGGGTCTAAAGTCACTCCTTCTATGTGTTACACTTTTGGGTCGTATCAAATGATATATACCTTCATCCCTGAGGGTGATGGTATAAAAACCACGCTCAGACAAGAATGCTGCGTACTGTGCAAAACTGCAGCCAATGCCAACAGATGCGGAGGCATATGAAACGCCTCCTCCGGCGGAAAAAGCGTCTATGGAAGGAAAGAGAGTCTTACTTACTTAATTTCCATTGACACCCCATGAATGAGGTATGGGATAGCTTCTCGCGTTGTTGCGAATTAACACACTTTCTATTTTTAGATTCTCTACTAACGGCACCTACTTATTTATCAACGAATACGAACGTTGCTGTTTGGGAAGCTTTTACTAGACATGCCGATTGACTCGACACTATACTGCGAAGTTGCTGTCGACAACATCGAGGTGGCCGGCAATGAAAGAAAAATGTAGATGACTGGAGGCGAAAATCGAACACGGGGTCTCCCGCATGTTAGCCGCGTGTTCTAACCATCATGCCACGGTCGGTAAGAGAGTCAGGATATTGAAAAATACAGGGAGCAAAATAGAGGTGGAACACAAAAGTTCTAGCCAAAGGTACAAAAAATCATTAGCTTTGGAACAGGGATCCCCACCTGTTAGGACAGATCAGAAAGTCTGGTTACGGACGCGCAGACTGTGCTTGTTTCCGAAGGCAGCATAGGTGACAAAATCAAGCCAATCATCGGTGATGGAGTAGATTGTCCACCACCGAGCCAAAACGAGATGAGCGAGGCAATTGATTAAGTTAAAGAAAATGTGTGTTCCAACTATAGCGGCATTAGTCTTCTACTAAAAGGTAAAAAAACATAAGGTGTGGAACAGGGATCCCAACCTGAAAGGACAGAGATGGAAATCTATTTAAGGACACACAGAATTTGCTGCATATATTGAGGGACACTTTCGTACTCAGCTTGTTTCCGAAGGCAGAATAAGTGACAAAACAACTCCAGTCAACCACGACGGAGCTTATTGTCCACCGTCGAGCCATTAGCACGGCAATTGCAAAGATAAAAGCCATATAGTTGCGAGAGCCGATGGACAGCCGGCAGAGTTTTTGAAGGCTTTCCACGATGAATTGACAGCGTGCATGCGAGCTCATAAACACGATGTGGTTAAAGGAATAAACTTAAAAAACTTTATTTCCCTTTGCACCCCATGAATGAGGTATGGGATAGCTTCTCGCGTTGTTGTGAATTAACACGCTTTTTATTTTTAAATTCACAATTAACGGCACCTACTTGTTTATTGACGAATGTTACTGTTTGAGAAACTCTTACTAGACACGCCGATTGACTCGACACTTAATACTGCGAAGTTGCTGTCAACAACATTCGAGGGGAGCCGTTAATGAAAGAAACCAGGTTTGAACCTGCGATCTCCCGCACGGTAGTCGCGTGTTCTAACCACTATGCCACGGCCGGCCCGTAAAGGAATGCATGCCCGATAATTGAAATCTAATGTCCTGTGCCTTAGACGGCGGATCCAAATTGGAGACAAGGCGACAGTCCGTCATGCGATCACTTTAACGTTATAATGGAAATGCTCATGCAGTGGTAAATGATTTTTGAAGTGATGTTTGAGTTTTTTTACCCTGGCTCCGCCGTAATCAATTCTAATAATGTCAGTCTTTATTGATAAAGCCCTATCTCTACGAGCAAAGATCACACCATACCAGACAGAGATCCTACCTGCCTTGCTGTAAAGCGCAGTGTCCTGGATAATGACTCAAGTGGATCAATTTATTCTGCGAGTCTTTGAGAAAAAGTTACTTCGCAAAATATTTGGATATATCAGCATTAACGCCGAGTACTGAATCGAATGAACCATGAGCTGTATAACGACATAGACATAGTCAATCGCGTTTAAATAGGACGAATGGCAGGATTGGACCCATTGAAGGAGTGGATGATATTGCACCAAATAGGAAATAACCATGATGGGCGATGCAGGAGCCCGCGACCATAACTTCGTTGGGTGGACCAGATAAATGACTTGTTACCTACACTTGGTGTGGCGAACTATTAACTCGAACTATTTGCTGCTGCCGAAAAAGAAGAAGAATAATTACGAACATGCAACACATTTATCATTTAAACGGGATCAACTGCAACTCAGCTGATGAAGGAGAATGATTCGTTTACAAAATGATACCCTTAGGTAAGATTTTTAAAATTGCGGGAGGACAGATCCCCCCAAGGTCGACCTTTTAATACCATCAACCTTTGGGATGAGGGGATATATCATTTGATACGAAAAAAGTGTAACACATAGAAGGAGTGACTTTAGACCCTAGGTTTCTTTGAACGAAATTCGATTCATGACTTTTTAAGTCGTTTGAGCCATGTCCGTCTGTCTGTCTGTCTGGCTCTTCGGTTGGTTCGCACGATAACTTTCGAAAGACGCAACCAAATGTTTTGAGATTTTGCACGAGTTAATATTTATCCAAAACTACTTACGGCATTGTAAATGGGCTACATGGCCCGCCCCTTCTGGTACCTCCCATACAAATACATCATTTCACCCACTTCATCGAGTAGTAATATCAATACACCCAACGGGATCGTACCCAAATTCTGTATTTGGTAATGCCATAACAGGATAAAGTTTTGGAAAAAAAATTGGAAGTCTAGCCACGACCCTTCTGGTACCTCCCATACAAATGTACCTTTTCTCCCACTATAGAGATGGAGGTTTTATATAAATAAATCAAACATGAACGTACCCAAATTATATTTTTAGTAAAGCTATAACAGGATAAAGTTTTGAAGAAAAAAATTGTAAGTCTATCCACGCCCCATCTGGTACCTCCCATACACATCTGGTACCGCCCACTTTAGAAATCGATTAACATTATTAAAAGACCTAACGAGATCGTGCCCAAATTCTGTATTTGGTAAAGTTAAAGCAGGACAAAGTTTTGGTGAAAAATTTTGGAAGTCTAGACACGCCCCTTATGGTACCTCCCATACAAATGTACCTTTCCGCCCACTTAAGAAATAGGGTAATACTATCAATACACCAAACGCAATCGTGCCCAAATTCTGTATTTAGTAAAGCTATAAAAGGATAAAGTTATGGAGAATTAATCTGGAAGCCTAGACACACCCCTTCTCGTACCTCCCTCCGCCCACTTTAGAAATCGTTAGTAATATCAATATAATAGGAAATTATTTGTTTTACTGAGGGTAAGGGTAAATGTAAGTTGGGTTGCCCGACTGAAACTTTCTAACTGGTTTTAATTACAAATCGGTGAATTTCAATAACTCAAGACTTAAACAATATCTTATAGTGGGTGATGGTATTTATCAGTCAGTTTATCTGACTAAAATTTCTGTACTGTTTTTTTTTTTTAAATCTGTTTCAGCTTAATGTTACTAGAGGTTCTCGAGTTATGTCAAAAAAGAGAGAACAAAACGTGACAAATTCCCTTATACGATACTTACTAAGTTCAAATCGATATTCGATTATTATGGCATGAAACTTGACAAAACGAATGATGCAGAATTTCTTCTTTTTGCGGCTACTTCCACGTGCCGTTCTCAGAATTGAGTCCCAAATCAATTAGCTAAAAAATGTTGTACTGTGTAATTTTAATTAATATTAATCATACGTGTCTGTGTATTAAATACTAAAAAACAACACAGAATTTGGAAAGTATTCACTCGGCATATCAATTTACAACTTAATATGCAATAATACATTGTCTATTAGTTCTACATGCTTACCACACTCTGCTTTAATCTTGTTAATAAGAAATCTTAGCAAATGAGACAAATGTGTCAGTTAATATAAGCAAGGAAATATTTGTTTTTTTTTCTCCTCAAATCTATTAGACAGAATTTGCACAAATACCACTTGAGCCTTCCCAAAATGTGATTTTGTATTTTAAACTTACGATATATGTTCTATTTCCAAACATTCTTAGGCACATGGCATTCATTAAAACACTCATAGCACGTGTACTGAATAAACTGTTTAACAATGTATTGTATTTGTCGACATGTGTGCCATAACCTTGCAGGTAAGTAAGATGTTACCAAATTTTTTGCCACAACGTTGACATTTGACATTTAGTCGAAACAAATTGAAAGAAAACATTACGTCCTAAGAGAAAAATGATGAAAAAAAAATATTCAAATAATTGTTCATTAAATCTGAAAATCGTTTTAAAAGTTTTAACTACAAGTCTCATAACATATATACGGGGTTGAGTGCAACATGACTGAATATTTTATTCAATATATAACTCATGTTGAGGTAGATTAATATTGAGCAAAGATAGCAAATGTGAGAAGGCGAAATGTTGAGTAACCTAAACGGCATGCTACCACCGATGCGTCTTAGGAAGTAGGTAACAGAAGTTACTGAAGCTCAACACAGGCTCTTTTAGTGGCTTTGGCAGCCCCAAGAAACTAGGATCGGGCGCGGTGGCCTAATAAGCCGCTCTGCTGAAACAAAACAATTATTATGAAAACACGAAGAAAATAAAAAACAAGAACCCCCCAAATGTTGACGACCCCGCTAAAGTTATAAGTACCATGATCTAAGGATATGCACCTGGAATGTCCGAACTCTATACAGAGATGGTGCCTCTATCCAACTGGCGGATGTCCTCGACAAAAACAAGGCTGACATCACCGCCATACAGAAAATGAGATGGACGAGACAGAATGCACATACGAAAGAATTGTGATATCTTTTACAGCTGCCATGCAGAAAGACATGAATTCGGATGTGGTTTCATAGTCGGCAAGAGACTTCGACATCTGGTCTCGCGGTTTAACCCTGTAAGTGACCGAATAGCCACTATTCGCATCCAGGCGAAATATTTTTACATTACGCTAATTTGTGTACACGCCCCGACGGAAGACAAATACGATGACATTAAAGATGCATTCTATGAGCGCCTGGAGGAGGATATATGACCGCTGTCCTGCACATGGGAGATTTTAATGCTAAAATAGAAAGGGAAAATGCACTTGGTTTATCAGTCGGAAAATTCAGTCTACACAACACCACCTCCGATAACGGATTCAGACTGGTTAGTTTCGCGTCGGCAAGAAACATGGTTGTGAGTGGAACCAGATTCCCGCATACCTACCTGGATATCTCCCGATCAAAATACCAGAAATCAGATTGATCACGTGGTAATTGATGGAAGGCATGTCGCAAGCGTTATAGATGTGTGTGTGATGCGCGGTGCAAATATTGACTCTAATCACCACCTAGTTGCAGCCAAGGTACGAAGACAATTAAGTAGTGCTAAAAACACTTGTAACCAAAGGCAAAGGAAGCTAGACAGCACAAAGGTGCATACCACCGAGATAGCCAATGCCTACTCCAACCAACTCTCTCTCAATTACTTCAAACAAACCACTCTAGTTCTGATGTTCCCGAAACACAGTGGCAGCATATTGCGAATTCTATGACCACTGCCTCAACGGCCGTACTGGGTTATGAAAAACCACGCTCAGACAAGCCCTGGTACGATGATAAATGTCGCGAAATGTCTGAGGAAATGGATAATGCATACAAGGCAAAACTAGCGACGAGTGCGGTGACGGAGCGTTATAATGAGAAAAGGTGGGAGACGAAACGCCTGTTCAGACAGAAAAAGCGTCTGTGGAAGAAAAGAGGGAGCCAGAATATCGAAAACTGCAGGAATAGAGGTGAGGCCCTAAAGTTCTACCAAAGGGTTAAAGACAATGATTTTGGAACCGGGATCCCCACCTGTAAGAACAGAGACGAAAATCTGGTCACGGACACTCAGAGTGTGCTGCAAATATGGATGGAACACTTTCAATCTGTACTCGTTCCCGAAGACAGCATAAGTGACGAAATCACACCAATCAATGACGATGGAGTAGACTGTCCACCACCGAGCCAAAACGAGATCAGCAAGGCAATTGCACGGCTTAAAAATAATAAAGTTGCAGGAGCCGATGGACTGCCGGCAGAGCTTTTTAAAGCCGGCGGCGATGCGTTGGTAACATGCATGCGTCACCTCATAAACACGATTTGGCTCAGCGAGTGCATGCCCGATGATTGGAATCTAAGTGCGATCCAAGTGTGTGTACCAACTGTCGCGGGATTAGCTTTCTACCCATCCCATACAAGGTCCTGTCTAGTGTGTTATGTGAAAGACTAAAGCCCAATCTGGAGAACCTGATTGGACCCTATCAGTGTGGCTTTAGACCTGGTAAATCCACGACCGACCAGATATTCACACTATGACAAATCCTGGAGAAGACCCAAGAAGTGCAGATCGACACCTACCATCTGTTCATCGATTACAAAGCTGCATTCGACATTCCGATACGACAGATATTGTTGGGTGCTATGGCAGAGTTTGGTATCCCCGCGAAGCTAATACGATTTTCCGGGATGACACTGTCTGACACGAAGTCTTCAGTGAAAATTGGCAAAAATCTGTAAGAGCCATTTTCTACCAAGCGAGGCTTTAGACAAGGCGATAATCTGTGTAGCGATCTCTTCAACACCGTAATGTAGATGATTATGCGGAAGGCTGCAGTATACAGGAATGGTACCATCTCAACAAAAGTCACATGTTGCTCGCGTATGCCGATGATGTGGATATCATTGGCCGTGGATTGCGGGATGTTACTGCGGCTTTTGCATTGAAATGCAGTCGGCGGATGTGGGTCTGGTGGTAAATAAGGACAAGACCAAGTTATTTGTTTCAACAAACAAAGAGTCCACTCGTCTGAGACGCTGCGTGAACATTAACAACTATAACTTTGAAGTGGTAGATGATTTTGTCTACCTTGGCTTCGCCATAGACAAAAATAATAATGTCAGCATGGAAATCAAAAGACGAGTATTGATCACAAGCCGCTGCTATTATGCGCTTAACAAGCGATTTAATGACAAAGCGCTCTCTCGAAGAACAAAGATCTAACTTTACCAGACCCTGATCCTACCTTTCTTGCTCTACAGTGCAGAATCCTGGGTAATGACACAAGCGGATATATCTATTATGGCGGTCTTCGAGAGTAAAATACTACGCAAAATATTTATTTCGTTAACGGCGAGTATCGTCGTCGAATGAATCATGATCTGTATGAGCTGTACAACGACATTGACGTAGTCAAGCGCGTTCAAATAGACCGAATGCGTTGGCTTGGACACGTTGTACGAATGGACGGAAACGCTCCGGCTCGAAAAATCTTCGGCGATAAACTCGATGGTTGGCGCAGGAAGGGGCGACCAAAACTCCGATGGATGGACCAGGTGGAAGAGGTGTAACTAAGCTTGGTGTGATTATCTATCCACGGAGCGCAAAAGACCGAAGCGCTTGAAATACTTTTCTACGTGCGGCTACTGATGTATACATTTCTGTTGTTGCTGCCATTAAAGAAGAAGAAGAAACTTGGTAACACAAGGAAAAAGAAGATTGCTGGCAATTGATTTTTATATTTTAATACAACATACACAAGAATGTTCTCATCTGTCCAATATATTGTATGTAATTTTTTGGATCAAGGTTATGCCTTTGCCCAAGGGGGAAAATCAGTTATGACCAGAGCAATTTATAAAAAGAAACTAAGCGATAATTTAGCTTAGTTCAGCAACATTAACTGACCTGCTTACATCTGTAAACGAACAACTAAATATACTCAATTACTCAACAGTCTCACGCTCTCTCTCTCTCTTTATGTAACATGAAAAACCATCAATTAAACAGTTATTTATGAGGACAAATATTATGTAGTAGTTTTCGCACCATGGGCCAGTAGCAGCTGCCACATTACAAGCGACACACTGAGTTCTTACACCAACGCACACACACACGAACACACACACACAACAACCCATTCATATGTGAGTACATGCAATAAATTAACTTCGATTTCAATTGAAATGTTCATATAGCACAATAAATTGTATAACATTAGGACTGAATATAAATACATGTGTATTACACATAAATACTATACAATGTCACCTAGATGAAGGTGAAGGACTGCATATTGATAGGAATTTCATGAATTATATTCCATACAACATACAACAATGACATATTGTGAATTGTGTTCCTTGCTAAATGGTTGGTAATTTTTTTCTGAAACCCTTAGAAGGATTTCCATTGTCTGTTTGTTTTACTTTTTCTCTATTTCCTATTATATAAAATATATCCCTTATTAAATTTCTTATCAATGCATGTCCAAGAACGGCTTTGATAAATCATAAGATTTCACATGGTAAAATATTTGTTTATTTGCCTTTGAACAGATCATTCAATCTTTTTTATTGGAAAAAAATTCAATATATTAAATACCATGTTGCAGATATTTCACATTTCTGCTTTTAGTGTCATACAATGTGAACTTAAAGTCTTATTACTTTTTAAACGTTGTTAAAAAGAAAAAGATAAAAGAGACTACCTCTTCTTTTTCTAAATAAATTTGATTATGCAGCAGAAAATTATATGAGAATTAAATAAATAATTGTCGTTCTTTAGTTCATCTGAAGTATTTTTCCCTCGAAGACTCCCAGAATCCAGAATTGATCCGTTTGTGTAGCAACTATTGTGTTTAAGTACTTGAATTTTTGATCACACCTCGCCCAAATGACAAATAGATTGACCTAAAATGGCAACAACAACGATAATGGGGTTTTGTTGGTAGCCAATTGTACATTCAAAATCCGCTTCTTTTAAGACAAACACATTTTTTGTTTTTTATTTTCGTTTTGAGCATTTTTTAAGAAGTGACGCTCTTTGCCACATGATTTCACCATCATCAAGTCGTAGAGATATTAAATCGTCCTATATCTCATTGGACGCGTATGTATTTTAGCTATAAGAAACCTCTGTTTGAATGAATCTTTTCTGCACAGAAGTAAGTTTTGGGGAAAAAAAACTTAAAATCTGTTATTTTTATCGGCTCCACGAAAAGCCCCCCAATGAAATAACGCCCAGGAAATAACGCCCAATGAAATAAACCCCAAAAAATAGGAAATAACACCCAAAAAGAGTGAATGAAATAACATCCAAAAATAAATGAAATAAACCCCAAAGCGAAGACGAAACGGCTATGAAATAAGTCCCAAAAAAAAAAATGAAATAAGTCCCAAAAAATTCCCATATATTTGGGGATTTATTTCATGTGAAATAACTGGCTCCACGAAAAGCCCCCCAATGAAATAACCCCCAGGAAATAACCCCCAATGAAATAAACCCCAAAAAATTGGAAATAACACCCAAAAACAGTGAATGAAATAACATCCAAAAATAAATGAAATAAACCCCAAAGCGAAAACGAAACAACCCCCAATATTTGGGAGTTATTTCATATGAAATAACACCCAATGATGAAAATGAAATAACCCCCAATGAAATAAACCCCATCAGCAACAAAAATGAAATTATGCCCAAAATTCATAAAAGTCAGTTTCACCAAGGATTTCATGAATTCAATATGGACCAACAGCAAGGTCGCAAAATTATTGAAATGAATCGTGTGGATCATAGATCGTTGTAGCCCTGCTATTTTTGCAGTTAGGAAGACAATTTGCCTTTTACGTTTGGTCTTTACACAACCACCTCCAGTGTTCAAAAGCAAATCAAACTCTTTGTTTTTATTGAATTCTTCCTTTTGAAGAACTCTTACAAATTTAAAAAAAAATTCCATTCTTAGTGTGTTCTAATCAAACTTTGCATTTCGTTGATTTTCTATCCGTCAATATGAATACAAGTGGAAATATCTGTAAACATTCAATAGATATTGTAATATATTCACCGGCTAAAAGTATTCTTGTTTCTTTTTCTCTTGTTTCTCATTTTATTCACTGCCATTATACTGGTGGCGGGTGGCAAGCCCAGCCCACCAGGTTCTGCATTTTATTCCTACTGCCAGGAAACATTTCAGCCGCTCATTCTGAGGCAGACGCTGACCAGGAAGCCGCCCAATATGGAACAGACGCTATGGATTTTCGCAATTTAGTTTTCGGAAGATGTGGGTTGCTAACCCTCGTCTCCTAGATTGGTAATACGGCTGCTATCTGCACGTCCAATCCCACGATGCAACCATGCTTCAGCGGTTCAAGCCTACTTTCCTGAGACGTCTCTTTGACCATTCAGGATACATGGTTGTAATGCCTTCTAACTTTAGCTAACTTCTAAGCGGTTGCTTTGAAGTCATTGCCCAGGGAATACTTGGTCTAAGACCGGAAGTAGTTAGCTGCTTGGACAGTGCCACAAAGGAATCGATTCTGGTCACTCCCAAGTGAGTAACAATCAGTAACTTTCCACCTCTGAGCAAAGTCCCATTCCCCAATCTACAAAAAAGTGACCGTAGTGATTGTAAAAACTATCGTGGAATTAGCCTCTTACCCATTGCGTATAAGGTCCTGTCCAGCATACTGTGTGAACGTCTAAAGACAATTGTGGAAAACCTGATTGGACCTTATCAGTGCGGCTTTAGACCAGGCAAATCCACGACGGATCAGATATTTACACTACGGCAGAATCTTGAGAAAACCCATGAGAAGCAAATCGACACTTACCACCTCTTTGTCGATTACAAAGCTGCCTTTGATAGTCCCATCAGGCATCGACTATACGAAGCCATAACTGAGTTCGGTATTCCTGCGAAGATAATTCGTCTCTGCCGGTGTACCCTTACGAATACCAAATCCTCTGTTCGGATTGGCAAGGATCTATCTGCACCATTCGATACGACGAGAGCAGCGTCAGTGATTCCTCCACCTGGTCCTTCCAACGTAGTCCCGGTCTCCATCTTTTGCGCCGTCCTTCGAGGTCTTAATAGAATACCTTTCGCGCTGGAGTTTCCTCATCCATTCTGACGACACGGCCTAGCCAGCGTAATCATTGCACTTTGATTCGCTTGAGCACATCAATGTCGTGGTATAACTCGTACAGCTCATGGTTCATCCGAATCATACACTCGCCGTTTACGCAAATGGGTCCATATATTTAGCTGATTATTTTCTCTCAAACACCGCCAGAAAAGCTGCATCTGCCTGCGTAAGCACCCAAGATTCGGAGGCACACAAGAGGACCGGTAAAATTAGTACCTGGTACAGTTGGAATTTGGTGGTTCGAAATAGGGTGGTGTTTATGAAATGTTAGCGTAGTCCAAAGAAACACCTGTTTTATTTCAAGGCTGACACTGTTGTTTTTGTTCATGGCGGATCCGAGGTAGATGTATTCATCCACTACCTCAAAGCAGATGTCCTTTGGCTAAACGTAAATTTCTGTCCGTGAGGTCTTAACTCCACTGTGGGCTCAACCCCACTGGAACATACTACTTGGCCGGATCTAATTCTTCAATCCAAAAAGGATGTTCAAACTGTTTATATTTCTTTTGTGAGGGCACCATATTGACTGACAAGTACAAGCTCATGTCTTGCACTCCGTCCGATTTGGCCCCCCACTCCTAATTATTTGCTACTTTAAGTTACATGTACAAGTACATGCACTTGTTGATTCAAACAAATCATGTCTTTTCTCCATCCTTCACGCCACAAGTGCGCCCACGCCGCCATCTGCTAGGAACCGAGGTTCCCCATCCGTCCGGCCTACATCTGACATCTCTCGACTAATCCACTCTGGGATAAAACCTCAAAACACACAGACCTGTTGTATCCCTTCCGCTACCGTCGGCGAGTGAATTAACACTCCCTCAGGCCAGCTTCCATCGATACCAGCATTCCTTCCACTGCCGTCAGCGAGTGAGTGGGTAAGTAGCTTTTACACTACTTAGGGCTCCCGACCGCCCGTAGTGCCATCGTTAGACTACTTGGTCGGAGCTCGTAAAGATGTACATCCCTACTACCTCTTTTCGCCACCGCAGAGCCAGAAAGAGGTCCACTGGTGGTTCTCTCAGGTCCGTTGGGGCTTTACTCCCCAAAGGTCTCCGAAGAACCCCATACTTCAAAGCAATAGTTTTCAACGCTCCGCTGCTTCCTTTTGATGATACCAATAACTTCGTCTTGTCCTCATTCACTGCCGAGCCCATTTTCGCTGACTCCCTTTCAACTGATGAGAAGACAGCTGTTACCTCTTGCATCGTTAGACCGATAATGTCGATATCATCGGCATATGCGAGCATCATGTGGCTCTTATTGAAAATGGTGCCAAACATGTTAACTGCTGCTTTCCTTAACACCTTCTCCATAACTGTGTTGTACAGTATACATGATAAACCATCACCCTATCTAAGACCTCGTATCGAATGGTGCAGATAGATCCTTGCCAATCCGAACAAAGGATTTGGTATTCGTAAGGGTACACCGGCAGAGACGAATTATCTTGGCAGGAATACCGAACTCAGACATGGCTTCGTGTAGTCGATGCCTGATGGGACTATCGAAGGCAGCTTTGTAATCGACAAAGAGGTAGTAACTGTCGATTTGCTTCTCATGGGTTTTCTCCAGAATCTGCCGTAGTGTAAATATCTGGATTTGCCTGGTCTAAAGCCGCACTGATAAGGTCCAATTAGGTTTTCCACAATTGGCTTTAGACGTTTACACAGTATGATAGACAGGACCTTATACGCAATCGGTAAGAGGCAAATTCCACAGTAGTTTTTACACTAACTACGGTTATCTTTTTTGTAGATTGGACATAGCACACTGAGATTCCAATCCTCTGGCATGCTCTCCTGAAGCCAAATATTCTCTATGAGCTGTTGTTGGAGCTCATCTCCATCCACCTTAAACAACTCAGCTGGAAGACCATCAGTCCCAGCGGCCTTGTTGTTCTTTAGTCGGGATATGGCAGTTGTTATATCAGCTTGGCTCGGAGATGGATACTCGATGTTATCATCTCGGTACACAGTTTTCATGAGCCGAGTTTTCAGACATCAATAGGCTGCAGAAGTGATCTTTTCATATTCTCAGTACGCTCTCGGAGTCAGTAACGAGATGACCATCCTTGTCTTTACAGGAGGGAAGACCTGTTCCATGTACCCTACCTCTTGTGTTCTGGTAGAATTTTCGGGCTTCACCTCTGTTCCTGTATTCTTCAATTCACACATTATTCCGCTCCTTCAGCAATCGTTTTTTTCGTCTGAAGAGTCGAGTCGCCTCCCGCCTCTTCTCCCTGTACTTTTCATGAACAGCTCGCGTTGCCATTGGCTGCAGTTTGGCTCTGTATGCAGCATCTTGTTCCCGGGTGGCATCGCGGCATTCGTCATCGTACCAGGCATTATCGTTAAAGGGCTTCACATACCCCAGTACGGACCGCGTAGTCCTTTCCATCGAGTGGGCGCACCATTGCGCGCTAGTATTTTCGGGAGTTGGAGCATCAAAAAGTAGTTGAGTGAGTTGGTCGGAATAGGCGTTGGCTGTATCCGCGGTCTGCAATTTAGCGATGTCCAGCTTTCTCTGTGCCTGGTTATGCAGGGTTTTCGCTCTGCTTAGCCTAGTACGCACCTTCACTGCAGTGAGGTGGTGATTCGAATTGATGTTCGCACCTCTGATCACTCGTACGTCTAAGACACTTGACGCGTGCCTTCCATCGATTATCAAGTGATCAATTTGGTTTCTCGTTACTTGATCGGGAGATATCCACGTTGCTTTGTGAATGTTTTTGTGGTCAAATCGTGTGCTGCTAACTACCATGTTCCTGATTCCGTTTGGTGATGTGTCAGTATGCAGACTAAATTTTCCGACTGTTGGGCTAAAGACATTCTCCCGGCCTATTTTGGCACGATTTTAACATCATTTTAACATCATGGCCGGGCTACGGTCATATGTTTCTTCAAGTTGGGCGTAGAATTCGTCTTTGACCTCGTCACTTTTTTCCTCCGTCGGAGCATGAGCACATATCAGCGTGATGTAGAAAAATTTTGCCTTCACTCTTATGGTGGCGATTCGTTCATTGTCTGCTATCGCAAGATAAATAATCTGACCAAATTAAGATATCCTCCGATGGTCTCTTTGACAGCTATGGAAGAAATATAAATTATCCAAAAATAGGTAATTTTGTATGGGAGGTACCAGAAGGGGTGGGGATATTCTACCCATTTACAATCCCATTATTTTGCATTGAAAAATATTAATACTGGTAAATTTTCATACCTATCCCTTTAGGTTTACTCGAGTTATCCTGCTTACCAGCCATTCAGCCAGGCAGACGGACATAGCTCAATCGTCTTTAAAAGTCCTGAAACGAATTTGGTCCTAAGATACTTGGGGTCTAACTCGTCTCCTTTAATGTGTTACACTTTTTATACCCTCACCCTACGGGTAGGAGGGTAAATATCATTTGATACGACCCAAAAGTGTAACACATAGAAGAAGTCACTAGTGTCTTCTTTGAACCAAATTCGATTCATAACTTTCTAAGTCCGTCTGTCCGTGTGTCTGTCTGCCTGGTTGTCCGGATAACTTTCGAAAGACAAAACCAAATGATTTGAAACTTTGCACGAGTTTATATTTCCCCAAAACTATTACGCTATTGCAAATGGGTTACATGGCCCCACCCCTTCTGGTACCTCCCACACAAATACGAATAATAATATCAATTCGCCCAACGGGATCGTACCCAAATTCTGAACTTAGTAAAGCTATAACAGGATAAAGTTTTGGAAAAAATGGAAGTCTAGCCACGCCCCTTCTCGTACCTCATATACAAATATACCTTTCCTCCCATTTCAGAGATAGAGTAATAATATCAATACATCCAACGCGATCGTACCCAAATTTTGCATTTAGTAAAGCTAAAGCAGGATAAAGTTTTCTAGAAAAAACTTGGAAGTCTAGCCACGCCCCTACTGGAACCTCCCATACTCATCTGGTACCGCCCAATTTAGAAATCGATTAATATTAGTAATACACCCAACGCGATCGTGCCCAATTCTTTATTTAGTAAAGCTATAACAGAATAAAGTTTTGGAGAAAAAAATTGGAAGTCTAGGCACGCCTCTTCTGGTACCTCCCATACAAATGTACCACTCCGCTCATTTTAGAGATGGAGTAAAAATATCAATACACCCAATGGGATCGATCCTAAATACCGCATTTTGTTAAGATAACAGGATAAAGTTTTGTAAACAAATTGGAAGTATAGCCACGCCCCTTCTTATACCTCCTATACAAATGCACCATTCCGCCCACTGCAGAGATCGAGTAGTAATATCAACTCACCCAATGTGATCGTGTCCAAATTCTGTACTTAGTAAAACTATAGCAGGACAAAGTTTTGGAGAAAAAACAGGAAGTCTAGCTACGCCCATCTGGTACCTCCCATACCCATCAGGTACCGCCCACTGTAGAAATCGATTAATATTATTAATAGATCCAACGCGATCGTGACCAATTCTTTGTTTAGTAAAGCTATAACAGAATAAAGTTTTCGAGAAAAAAATTGGAAGTCTAGGCACGCCTCTTCTGGTACCTCCCATACAAATGTACCACTCCGCTCATTTTAGAGATGGAGTAAAAATATCAATACACCCAATGGGATCGTTCCTAAATACCGTATTTTGTTAAGATAACAGGATAAAGTTTTGGAAACAAATTGGAAGTCTAGCCACGCCCCTTCTGGTACCTCCCATATAAATGTACAACTTCGGTCACTTTAGAAATCGAGTAATAATATCAATATACTAGAAAATTTTATGTTTTACTGAGGGTGAGGTTTTCCTGACTGAAACTTTCTTACCGGTTGCATCAGTCTTTCAGCAATTTCATTTGGTAATTCATTGATATAAATTAATTTACAATCCAAGATAACTTAGCTCACAACCTTTGTTAAAGCAGTATTAATTACAGCCAAGGTGGAGGTGGGCGGAGCCATGCCCCCTTTTCAAAAATCGCTCTAATGGCTTTTCTAATAGACCGATTGATACGAAAATTTTACCAAGTGGTATTGTTGACCTGTTGATAGTCCCTGGCTATAATAGGTTGTGATTGAATAAAGGGGCGTGGCACCGCCCATACAACTTGTAAATCAAAAGGGCTATATCTCATGAACTATCAGAAGATGAGATTTGGTTTATATGTTGTTGAAGCAGTATTAATTACTGCCAGGTAGGATGAAGGCGGTGCCTCGCACCTTTTTCAAAAATGTCACTGACGGCTTTTCTGATAAACCGATTGATACGTTTACCAAGTGGTACAGTTGACCTGTTAATAGTCCCTGGCTATAATTGGTTGTGATTGGATAAAGGGGCGTGGCACCGCCTAACAACTCAAAATCAAAAAGGCTATATCTCATGAACTATCCGAGGTATGGAGATGTAATTTGTTACATATGTTATTGTCGCAGTATGAATTACAGTAAGGGTGGAAGTAGGCTGTGCTATACCCCTTTTGTAAATAAGTAGTTATAACTGTCAAATTCCACAGTATATTGCATTTCGCCTAGAGATATGAATAGTAAGGTGGGCCAATTTTTTTATTCGCAAAAATCGTAACCAAAATCGTAACCAAACGTTGGTGACCGAATTATCTCAAAAAATTAGTATATTCTTGGTCCGTATGAGAAGAAGACAAGGCAAAGGAGGTTTTTATAACTGAAGGCATGAAGCTTCAAACAAAATTCTCATTTGCGGTCAATAGGAGGAGAAGGCATAACAAAAGTGATTTTTACGCCCAAAGACATAGTTAGTATACAGACGGTTCCCGCTACTACAGATAAATATAAAAATTGAATTTTGATCTTTAGAGGAATTTCGGTTTCCGATTTGTGAAAGAAGTGTTTTTTCTCTCTACATACAGACAAAACTTAATCTACATGTCGAAACTATAGATACTACTTTGATGATGAACTTTTTACTATCGTCATATTTAGAATTTAAAACAATAAAACTTAATTAGTTAACTTCCATGTTAAGGAGTTAGTTGAATTTAGTTACATAAGTTACTAAACTCAACATATTAGTGTCGAGCTTAAGTACCGTTTACAAGTTAATATGCAATAGCGAAGCATTGCCGGGCTCACTAGTATCTATATATATAAAATGGAATGTGTGTTTATTTATTTGTATGTTTGTACCTTATAGGAGACCAAACCTCTGGACCGCTCTTTCTGAAATTTTCACAGCATTTAACTTGGACTCTGGCATGACTTATAGGGTACTTTTTTTCGACCACGCCCACTTCTACGCCCATTTTTTTAAAATAATATGCAATAGCGAAGCATTGCCTGGCCCACTAGTATAATATAATTTTAAATGGGTTTCAAAGCACTATATAAATTCAAAAAAAATCTCTTAAAATTAGATAAATTCACTACCATTTTGGTAGCACTTAAATTTCGTTTACTTTATATAAAAGTAAGCAAAGGACATGAAAATGTTTTACTTTATACTTAAAACATTTACACTCCATGTTACACATTGACAAAATTCTTCAGTTGAAGCAATTTGTCTAATATTTATATGGTTATGTAGGAGACTAATGACAAATAACAGACAGACAAAAATTAATTGACACGTACACAAATTGTGCTAAATTTAGTAAATAAAAATTATTAGAGAGACTATATATGTAATATACAACAATAAAGAATAGACCACAAGGCATAAAGAAAAAGTATGACACTAGAATAGTCTACATTGATCGCACGTGTGACCTGATAAGATATATCATAATCCGCCATAAGTGCCTAAATATTTTTCGCACATTTAACTACACAATTTCCTTTGAAAGTAGAAAGAAGTAGCAAGTGTTGTGTAATAAATGTATGATGTAGTTTTATTTTTAAGAATTAAATATAAATTATTTAACAATGGCGGTAACATTTTGTTTTATACATTTTTAACTGTTAAAGCAATAATCTACAATGATACAATTTGAATCATTGTCATTGTCTACTAGTAATAACTTAAAGACAATCTTACCTAGTCCAAACAATTTTTCTAACCACAATGTATCTCCTTTCCGCTAAGACTTTCTTGTTAAATGTCTTAAGAAACACCGCAATTCTATAACAATATTTCATTTAATTTCTCCCCAATACAATTTCTTGTTGATTTGTCAAGCGTTTTTCTCATTACCAACGTTATCATGTCTTATATTATTTTATTGTGTCCCCCGTAATTGAGTTTGTAATGAGACATGACAAATTGAAAAATGTCTGCCATTATAATCCATATCTTGTCACCTCACATTCATTTCGTTTTCCTTTGGAATTTGACAAATGTTTCGTTGTTTATGAGATTTTTCAACCCAAACAAGAGAGGGGACACAAATATTCTATTCTGACAAAGTTATTAATTGTATTAATAAGAAGAGAGAGAGAAAAAAAACATAAATGAGATGAGAAAATATTTTATGTTACACACATAATAATATAATTACCCCAAAAGTATAACACTGCTGTGCAGTCCGGGAGTAAAGCGATGTATGGTTGTATGTCAAGATAGTTGGAAAGGTAAGTTGCTGTATATGGCTACATTGTTTAGTATGAAGTAAAAGTTCGTCTTATGATTACAAGTTTTAGTAAGAACATATGCTATATGTTTTGTTGTAAGTATTGTAGTATTTTGTGTGTTGTCTTAAAGACTGTTGTTCTATCTTCTAGTATATGTATCTACTGTGTTAAAGGAAGTTATGATGTTTGTATTTTATTCTATTTTATCTCCTCTATGGCGATCAAACTTTCCTGAGGGATATCTGTTGGTAAACATAACATATGTCCTTATAAATTATTTCCGCTGTGTAGCGTAATAAGGAGAGTTGTATAATAATTATAAAGCTTATTTTTATTGACAATATATTAAATCTTATATATAAAAATGAATTGCTGTGCAGTTGTCTCGCTAAAACTCGAAAACGGCTGGACCGATTTCCAAAATTTTTTTTTAGTTTTGTTCGCTATAGCTTCCGGATGGTTTAAAAGGTTTTATTTTTTCAAAAAGTGGGCGGCGCCACGCCCCTTTTTTCAAATATCGCTCAGACGGCCTTTCTAATAGACCGATTAATACAAAAATTTTACCATGAGAACCTGTTGCCCTGTAGATAGTTCCTGACTACATTTGGTTGTAATTGGATAAAGGGGCGTGGCACCGCCCATACAACTTGAAAATTAAAAAGGCTATATTTCATGAACTATCAGAGGTATGAAGATGATATTTGGTATATATATTGTTGGAGCAGTATTAATTACAGCCAGGATGGAAGTGGGCGGTGCCACGCCCCTTTTTCAAAAATCGGTCTAATGGCTTTTCTAATAGATCGATTGATACAAAAATTGTACCATGAGGTACTGTTGACCTGTAGATAGTTCCTGACTACATTTGGTTGTAATTGGATAAAGGGGCGTGGCACCGCCCATACAACTTGAAAATTAAAAAGGCTATATTTCATGAACTATCAGAGGTATGAAGATGATATTTGGTATATATATTGTTGGAGCAGTATTAATTACAGCCAGGATGGAAGTGGGCGGTGCCACGCCCCTTTTTCAAAAATCGGTCTAATGGCTTTTCTAATAGATCGATTGATACAAAAATTGTACCATGAGGTACTGTTGACCTGTAGATAGTTCCCGACTACATTTGGTTGTAATTGGATAAAGGGGCGTGGCACCGCCCATACAACTTGAAAATTAAAAAGGCTTTATTTCATGAACTATCAGAGGTATGAAGATGAAATTTGGTATATATGTTGTTGGAGCAGTATTAATTATAGCTAGGGTGGAAGTGGGCGGTGCCACGACCTCTTTTCAAAAATCGGTCTGACGGCTATTCTAATAGACCGGTTAATACGAAAATTTTAGCAAGTGGTACTGTTGACCTGTAGATAGTTCCTGGCTACATTTGGTTGTGATTGGATTAAGCGGCGTGGCACCGCCTATACAACTTGATAATTAAAAGGGCTATATCTCATGAACTATCAGAGGTATGAAGATGAGATTTGGTATATATGTTGTTGAAGCAGAATTAATTACTGCCAGGAAGAAAGTGGGCGGTGCCACGCCCCGTTTTAAAAAATCGCTCTAACGGCTTTTCTAATAGACCGATATATACGATAATTTTCGAAAGTTATACTGACGACCTGTTGATAGTCTCTGGCTGTACTTGGTTGTGATTGGATAAAGGAGCGTGGCACCGCCCATACAACTTGAAAGTGAAAAAGGCTATATCTTATGAACTATCAGAGTTATGAAGATGTGATTTGTTTCATATGTTGTTGTTACAGTATGAATTACAGTAAGCTATACCTAACTATAACTATAAGTTATAACTGCCATAATAATAGTTTGATCGTCCTTAAAATTAATTTTTTTTTCAAAAATGGTATACCAATGTCGGAATCTACGATGAATGGTTAGAAAATGTCACCAATAATTTGTGTGTCTAAAATCACTTCCTAACTTGCTCTGGGAAGCATAAAGGTTTCAGATTAAGATTTTTTATACCATCACCCTTAGGGATGAGGGTATATATCATTTTGGATTTACATGAGCACAACTCGAAAACTTCAGATATATATATCCCAACAAACTAAGTGAGGTATTACAGAAGCAAATATATGCATTGGTTAAAAAGTTATGGCGCAGAATATTGGACGGGATTCCAAACAATGTCAAAAATATACCATTCTCTTCGTCTTGGTCTCCAAGCATCGGAATGGTAGGTCCAAATCAGAGCCGGGGCCCATCGGTCTGAAGTTTTCGATAATTGCTCATACACTAACAAAATATCTCCACCTGAAATCTTCATGCTTCTCAGCGCGAACTACGAATTGGTTTTAGACATATACTTTCTTAGTGAAATTTTCTTAGAATTCATCGTAGATTTCGATTCTGGTATACTATTAACATTTTCCAATTACTTTTCAGGAGAGGGAATCGGTAATAAATCCTATAGATAGAAAAATTAAACAATATTCATTGGAGTTTGACTGGAAAACACCTTTTGTTTGATTGGGGCACAATTTGAATTTTTATAGTATGTCAGAGGTAACATTAGCAAACATTTGTAAATATCCTATATATGGTTTATTTTTTTGCCATATAGAACGTCTTATAGGTATAAGTGTAAATCTAGCTGTCATACTAATGAAGTGTGATAGACTTTTTTTTAGTATACTTCGGCAAATCACAATGCAAAGACTGCACAAGAACAGCGTTTACAAATCTTACAAACTTTATTTCAAAATGCGCGTTCTGTTTGCCATACTTATGGAGCCCTTTGTCAAGTTTACGGTGCACATAATCATCCATCTGAGCGGTAAATGGAAGCCATCGACGCTGTAGAAGTAAGTGTGAAAGGGACTCGAATTTATCGAACCGACGCCGTTCTCAGCAACTAGGTCTCTGCAAATGCTGAGGAAAGATCTTGACCTACATCTATATAAGATCCAACTGGTGGAAGAACCAGTGGATCATCAATTGATTTTGTTATTTCTCATGTCATTGCAAATCATTGGGAGAATAAATTATTCCAACACGTCGGCGTAACAAGCCATACAGCGCGTGAGACCATCACTTTGTTAAGCCAAACGTTTGGTAACGGAATTATCTCAAAAAATGGTAATACGAGTTCAATACAAAGATAGTATTCGGGAATATTCTTGATCCGTGACAGTAGAAGACATGGCAAAAGATGGTCTTATGGCTAAAGGCATGAATCTTCAAACGAAATTTTCACTTGCGGTCAATAGGCGGAGAAGTCATTACAAAAGAGTTTTTATGCCTTAAGAGATAGTTAGTATACAGACGGTTCCCGCTACTACAGGTAAAAATAAAAATTTAATTTTGATTTTTAGCGGAATGTCTGTTTCCTATTTGTAAAAAAATGGGTTTTCGCCCCACATAAAGTAAAAGTTAATCTACATGTCGGCACTATAGATATGACTATCGTCATAGAGGCTATGATATTTAGAATTTAAAACAATAAAACTTAATTGGTTAACTTCCATGTTAAGGAGATACTTGAAATTAGTTACATAAGGTAATAAACTCAACATATTGTTGTCGAGCTTAAGTACCGTCTTCAAAGTACTTTATAGACTTACAAAAATATAAATTAGCGTTTATATAGTATTTAGGATAGTAAGAAATGTGAAATATATTACAAGTTAATATGCAATAGCGAAGCATTGCCGGGCCCACTAGTTTGTAATAAAACCAAAAGTAAAGATTTTCAGAAAACTTTTGTCATTTAGTTAAAAAGAACTTTCAAGATTACAAAGAGGCTATAATACTGTCTATAATATAATATTGGCTATAATATAACATTGTATTGGCACCTCGAAGAAACTAGGATCGGGCGTGCCACTCTCCTTAAAAAACAATTATTATGAAAATACGAAGAAAAGAAAAACAAGAGCCCCCCAAATGTCGAAGACGACCCTCTCAAACGATATAAGGACCATGATTCAAGGATATGCACCTGGAAGGTCCGAACTCTATGCAGAGATGGTGTCTCAATCAAATTGGCGGATGTCCTTGACAGATACAAGGCTGACGTTACGGTCATACAGGAAATGAGATGGACGGGACAGGGATGCATACTACGAAAGAACTGTGACATCTTTTACAGCTGCCATGCAGAAAGACACGAATTTGGATGTGGTTTCATAGTCGGCAAGAAACTTCGACACCTGGTCTCGCTGTTAAACCTTGTAAGTGACCGAATAGCCACTATTCGCATCCGGGCGAAATATTTTTACATTACGCCGATTTGTGTACACGCCCCGACGCAAGACAATGACGATGACAGCGCCTGGAGGAGATATATGACCGCTGCCCTGCACATGACATAAAAATTGTTCTGGGAGATGTTAATGCTTAAATAGGAAGAGAAGATGCTCTTAGTTCAGCAGTCGGAAAATTCAGTCTGCTCAACAACATCTCCGACAACGGATTCAGAATGGTTAGTTTCGCGTCGGCAAGAAACATGGTTGTGAGTGGAACCAGATTCCCGCATAAAGATATCCACAAGGCAACCTGAATATGTCTTGATCAAAATACAAGGAATCAGATTGATCACGTGGTAATTGATGGAAGGCATGTCCCAAGCGTTATGGACGTGCGTATGATGCGCTGCGAAGGCATGTCCCAAGCGTTATGGATGTGCGTGTGATGCGCGGTGCAAATACTGACTCGGATCACCACCTAGTTGCAGCCAAGGTACGCACACAATTAAGTAGTGCTAAAAACAGTGGCATTCAAAAGCAAAGGAAGCTAGACATCACAAAGCTGCATACCACCGAGATAGGCAATGCCTACTCCAACCAGCTCTCTCAATTACTCCAAACAAACCCCCCTAGTTCTGATGTTCCCGATATATATTGGCAGCATATTCTATGACCACTGCCGCAAAGACCGTACTGGGTTATGAAAAACCACTCTCAGACAAGCCCTGGTACGATGATGAATGTCGCGAAATGGCAGCTGCATACAATGCCAATGGTGACGCATGCGGTGACGGTGTGTTATAACGATAAAGGGAGGGAGATGCGGCGTTTCATTTAGCACCGGAAAAGGCGTCTGTGGAAGAAAAGATAGAGCCAGGATATCTAAAACTACGGGGATAGAGGTGAGGCCCGAAATTTCTACTAATAGGTTAAAAGTAAAGGTTTTGGAACAGGGATCCTCACCTGTAAGGACAGAGACGGAAACCTGGTCACGGACACTCAGGGTGTGCTGCAACTGCAACATACATGCACCACCTCATAAACACGATTTGGCTCAAGGAATGCATGCTCGATGATTGGAGTCTGAGTGTGCTATGTAATGTACTTAAGAAAGGCGATCCAAGTGTGTGTACCAACTATCGTGGAAATCTTTAATTGCGATTATCTCGTAAACTAAGCGTCTAATCGCAAAAAGGAGCTTAATTTGTGATCACTATGAAATACTTAAGAAATCGCTTGTAATAGATGGGGATATCACTATGAAATGGATGGCCAATGCAGGACTTTCATATGGAAATCTTTAAATGCGATTATCCCGTAAACTAAGCGTCTAATCGCAAAAAGGAGCTTAATTTGTGATCACTATGAAATACTTAAGAAATCCCATGAATTATATGGGGATATCACTATGAAGTTGATGACCAATGGTGGATTTTCATATGGAAATCTTTAAATGCGATTATCTCGTAAACTAAGCGTCTAATCGCAAAAAGGAGCTTAATTTGTGATCACTATGAAATACTTAAGAAATCCAATGAATTATATGGGGATATCACTATGAAATTGATGACCAATGATGGATTTTCATATGGAAATCTTTAAATGCGATTATCTCGTAAACTAAGCGTCTAATCGCAAAAAGGAGCTTAATTTGTGATCACTATGAAATACTTAAGAATCCCATGAATTATATGGGGATATCACTATGAAATTGATGACCAATGCTGGATTTTCATATGGAAATCTTTAAATGCGATTATCTCGTAAACTAAGCGTCTAATCGCAAAAAGGAGCTTAATTTTTGATCACTATGAAATACTTAAGAAATCCCATGAATTATATGGGGATATCACTATGAAATGGATGGCCAATGCTGGAATTTTATGTGGAAATCTTTAAATGCGATTATTTCGTAAACTAAGCGTCTAATCGCAAAAAGGAGCTTAATTTGTGATCACTATGAAATACTTAAGAAATCGCTTGTAATAGATGCGTATATCACTATGAAATGGATGGCCAATGCTGGATTTTCATATGGAAATCTTTAAATGCGATTATCTCGTAAACTAAGCGTCTAATCGCAAAATGGAGCTTAATTTGTGATCACTATAAAATACTTAAGAAATCCCATGAATTATATGGGGATATCACTATGAAATGGATGGCCAATGCTGTATTTTCATATGGAAATCTTTAAATGCGATTATCTCGTAAACTAAGCGTCTAATCGCAAAAAGGAGCTTAATTTGTGATCACTATGAAATACTTAAGAAATGCCGTGAATTATATGAGGATTTCACTATGAAATGGATGGCCAATGCTGGAATTTCATGTGGAAATCTTTAAATGCGATTATCTCGTAAACTAAGCGTCTAATCGCAGAAAGGAGCTTAATTTGTGATCACTATGAAATACTTAAGAAATCCCATGAATTATATGGGGATATCACTATGCTGTATTTTCATATGGAAATCTTTAAATGCGATTATCTCGTAAACTAAGCGTCTAATCGCAAAAAGGAGCTTAATTTGTGATCATTATGAAATACTTAAGAAATCGCTTGTAATAGATCGGGATATCACTATGAAATGGGTGGGCAATGATGGATTTTCATATGGAAATCTTTAAATGCGATTATCTCTATCTAATCGCAAAAAGGAGCTTAATTTGTGATCACTATGAAATACTTAAGAAATCGCTTGTAATAGATGGGGATATCATTATGAAATGGGTGGGCAATGATGGATTTTCATATGGAAATCTTTAAATGCGATTATCTCTATCTAATCGCAAAAAGGAGCTTAATTTGTGATCACTATGAAATACTTAAGAAATCCCATAATTATATTGGGATATCACTATGAAACGGGTGGCCAATGATGGATTTTCATATGGAAATCTTTAAATGCGATTATCTCGTAAACTAAGCGTCTAATCGCAAAAAGGAGCTTAATTTGTGATCACTATGAAATACTTAAGAAATCCCACGAATTATATGGGGATATCACTATGAAATGGATGGCCAATGCTGGATTTTCATTTGGAAATCTTTAAATGCGATTAAAAAGGAGCTTAATTTGTGATCACTATGAAATGCTTTAGAAATCCCACGAATTATATGGGGATATCACTATGAAATGGATGGGCAATGATGGATTTTCATATGGAAATCTTTAAATGCGATTATCTCTATCTAATCGCAAAAATAAGCTTAATTTGTGATCACTATGAAATACTTAAGAAATCCCATAATTATATTGGGATATCACTATGAAACGGGTGCCCAATGATGGATTTTCATATAGAAATCTTTAAATGCGATTATCTCGTAAACTAAGCGTCTAATCGCAAAAAGGAGCTTAATTTGTGATCACTATAAAATAATTAAGAAATCCCGTGAATTATATGGGGATATCACTACGAAATGGATGGCCAATGCTGGAATTTTATGTGGAAATCTTTAAATGCGATTATTTCGTAAACTAAGCGTCTAATCGCAAAAAGGAGCTTAATTTGTGATCACTATAAAATACTTAAGAAATCCCATGAATTATATGGGGATATCACTATGAAATGGATGGCCAATGCTGTATTTTCATATGGAAATCTTTAAATGCGATTATCTCGTAAACTAAGCGTCTAATCGCAAAAAGGAGCTTAATTTGTGATCACTATGAAATACTTAAGAAATGCCGTGAATTATATGAGGATTTCACTATGAAATGGATGGCCAATGCTGGAATTTCATGTGGAAATCTTTAAATGCGATTATCTCGTAAACTAAGCGTCTAATCGCAGAAAGGAGCTTAATTTGTGATCACTATGAAATACTTAAGAAATCCCATGAATTATATGGGGATATCACTATGCTGTATTTTCATATGGAAATCTTTAAATGCGATTATCTCGTAAACTAAGCGTCTAATCGCAAAAAGGAGCTTAATTTGTGATCATTATGAAATACTTAAGAAATCGCTTGTAATAGATCGGGATATCACTATGAAATGGGTGGGCAATGATGGATTTTCATATGGAAATCTTTAAATGCGATTATCTCTATCTAATCGCAAAAAGGAGCTTAATTTGTGATCACTATGAAATACTTAAGAAATCGCTTGTAATAGATGGGGATATCACTATGAAATGGGTGGGCAATGATGGATTTTCATATGGAAATCTTTAAATGCGATTATCTCTATCTAATCGCAAAAAGGAGCTTAATTTGTGATCACTATGAAATACTTAAGAAATCCCATAATTATATTGGGATATCACTATGAAACGGGTGGCCAATGATGGATTTTCATATGGAAATCTTTAAATGCGATTATCTCTATCTAATCGCAAAAATAAGCTTAATTTGTGATCACTATGAAATACTTAAGAAATCCCATAATTATATTGGGATATCACTATGAAACGGGTGCCCAATGATGGATTTTCATATAGAAATCTTTAAATGCGATTATCTCGTAAACTAAGCGTCTAATCGCAAAAAGGAGCTTAATTTGTGATCACTATAAAATACTTAAGAAATCCCGTGAATTATATTGGGATATCACTATGAAACGGGTGCCCAATGATGGATTTTCATATAGAAATCTTTAAATGCGATTATCTCGTAAACTAAGCGTCTAATCGCAGAAAGGAGCTTAATTTGTGATCAGTATGAAATACTTAGGAAATCCCATGAATTATTTGGTGATATCACTATGAAACGGGTGGCCAATGATGGATTTTCATATGGAAATCTTTAAATGCGATTATCTCGTAAACTAAGCGTCTAATCGCAAAAAGGAGCTTAATTTGTGATCACTATGAAATACTTAAGAAATCGCTTGTAATAGATGGGGATATCACTATGAAATGGATGGCCAATGCTGGATTTTCATATGGAAATCTTTAAATGCGATTATCTCGTAAACTAAGGGTCTAATCGCAAAAATAAGCTTAATTTGTGATCACTATGAAATACTTTAGAAATCGCTTGTAATAGATGGGGATATCACTATGAAACGGGTGGCCAATGATGGATTTTCATATGGAAATCTTTAAATGCGATTATCTAGTAAACTAAGCGTCTAATCGCAAAAAGGAGCTTAATTTGTGATCACTATGAAATACTTAAGAAATCCCATGAATTATATGGGGATATCACTATGAAATGGATGGCCAATGCTGTATTTTCATATGGAAATCTTTAAATGCGATTATCTCGTAAACTAAGCGTCTAATCGCAAAAAGGAGCTTAATTTGTGATCGTATGAAATACTTAAGAAATCTCATGAATTATATGGGGATATCACCATGAAATGGGTGCCCAATGATGGATTTTCATATAGAAATCTTTAAATGCGATTATCTCGTAAACTAAGCGTCTAATCGCAAAAAGGAGCTTAATTTGTGATCACTATGAAATACTTAAGAACTCCAATGAATTATATGGGCATATCACTATGAAATTGATGACCAATGCTGGATTTTCATATGGAAATCTTTAAATGCGATTATCTCGTAAACTAAGCGTCTAAACGCAAAAAGGAGCTTAATTTGTGATCACTATGAAATACTTAAGAAATCCCATGAATTATATGGGGATATCACTATGAAATGGATGGCCAATGCTGTATTTTCATATGGAAATCTTTAAATGCGATTATCTCGTAAACTAAGCGTCTAATCGCAAAAAGGAGCTTAATTTGTGATCGTATGAAATACTTAAGAAATCTCATGAATTATATGGGGATATCACTATGAAATGGATGGCCAATGATGGATTTTCGTATGGAAATCTTTAAATGCGATTATCTAGTAAACTAAGCGTCTAATCGCAAAAAGGAGCTTAATTTGTGATCACTATGAAATACTTAAGGAAATCCCATGAATTATATGGGGATATCACTATGAAATGGGGTGCCCTATGATGGATTTTCATATGGAAATCTTTAAATGCGATTATCTCGTAAACTAAGCGTCTAAACGCAAAAAGGAGCTTAATTGTGATCACTATGAAATACTTAAGAAATCCATGAATATATGGGGATATCACTATGAAATGGATGGCCAATGCTGTATTTTCATATGAAATCTTTAAATGCGATTATCTCGTAAACTAAGCGTCTAATCGCAAAAAGGAGCTTAATTTGTGATCGTATGAAATACTTAAGAAATCTCATGAATTATATGGGGATATCACCATGAAATGGGTGGCCCAATGATGGATTTTCATGTGGAAATCTTTAAATGCGATTATCTCGTAAACTAAGCGTCTAATCGCAAAAATAAGCTTAATTTTGTGATCACTATGAAATACTTTAGAAATCGCTTGTAATAGATGGGGATATCACTATGAAACGGGTGGCCAATGATGGATTTTTCATATGGAAATCTTTAAATGCGATTATCTAGTAAACTAAGCGTCTAATCGCAAAAAGGAGCTTAATTTGTGATCACTATGAAATACTTAAGAAATCCCATGAATTATATGGGGATATCACTATGAAATGGATGGCCAATGCTGTATTTTCATATGGAAATCTTTAATGCGATTATCTCGTAAACTAAGCGTCTAATCGCAAAAGGAGCTTAATTTGTGATCGTATGAAATACTTAAGAAATCTCATGAATTATATGGGGATATCACCATGAAATGGGGTGCCCAATGATGGATTTTCATATAGAAATCTTTAAATGCGATTATCTCGTAAACTAAGCGTCTAATCGGCAAAAAGGAGCTTAATTTGTGATCACTATGAAATACTTAAGAACTCCAATGAATTATATGGGCATATCACTATGAAATTGATGACCAATGCTGGATTTTCATATGGAAATCTTTAAATGCGATTATCTCGTAAACTAAGCGTCTAATCGCAAAAAGGAGCTTAATTTGTGATCACTATGAAATACTTAAGAAATCCCATGAATTATATGGGGATATCACTATGAAATGGGTGCCCTATGATGGATTTTCATATGGAAATCTTTAAATGCGATTATCTCGTAAACTAAGCGTCTAAACGCAAAAAGGAGCTTAATTTGTGATCACTATGAAATACTTAAGAAATCCCATGAATTATATGGGGATATCACTATGAAATGGATGGCCAATGCTGTATTTTCATATGGAAATCTTTAAATGCGATTATCTCGTAAACTAAGCGTCTAATCGCAAAAAGGAGCTTAATTTGTGATCGTATGAAATACTTAAGAAATCTCATGAATTATATGGGGATATCACCATGAAATGGGTGCCCAATGATGGATTTTCATGTGGAAATCTTTAAATGCGATTATCTCGTAAACTAAGCGTCTAATCGCAAAAAGGAGCTTAATTTGTGATCACTATGAAATACTTAAGAAATCCCATGAATTATATAGGGATATCACTATGAAATTGATGACCAATGCTGGATTTTCATATGGAAATCTTTAAATGCGATTATCTCGTAAACTAAGCGTCTAATCGCTTAATTTGTGATCACTATGAAATACTTAAGAAATCCCATGAATTATATGGGGATATCACTATGAAATGGGTGCCCTATGATGGATTTTCATGTGGAAATCTTTAAATGCGATTATCTCGTAAACTAAGCGTCTAATCGCAAAAAGGAGCTTAATTTGTGATCACTATGAAATACTTAAGAAATCCCATGAATTATATGGGGATATCACTATGAAATGGGTGCCCTATGATGGATTTTCATATGGAAATCTTTAAATGCGATTATCTCGTCAACTAAGCGTCTAATCGCAAAAAGGAGCTTAATTTGTGATCACTATGAAATGCTTAAGAAATCCCATGAATTATATGGGGATATCACTATGAAATTGATGGCCAATGCTGGATTTTCATATGGAAATCTTTAAATGCAATTATCTCGTAAACTAAGCGTCTAATCGCAAAAAGGAGCTTAATTTGTGATCACTATGAAATACTTAAGAAATCCCATGAATTATATGGGGATATCACTATGAAATGGGTGATGGATTTTCATATGGAAATCTTTAAATGCGATTATCTCGTAAACTAAGCGTCTAATCGCAAAAAGGAGCTTAATTTGTGATCACTATAAGAAATCCCATGAATTATATGGGGATATCACTATGAAATGGGTGATGGATTTTCATATGGAAATCTTTAAATGCGATTATCTCGTAAACTAAGCGTCTAATCGCAAAAAGGAGCTTAATTTGTGATCACTATGAAATACTTAAGAAATCCCATGAATTATATGGGGATATCACTATGAAATGGATGGCCAATGCTGGATTTTCATATGGAAATCTTTAAATGCGATTATCTCGTAAACTAAGCGTCTAATCGCAAAAAGGAGCTTAATTTGTGATCACTATGAAATACTTAAGAAATCCCATGAATTATATGGGGATATCACTATGAATGATGGCCAATGCTGGATTTTCATATGGAAATCTTTAAATGCGATTATCTCGTAAACTAAGCGTCTAATCGCAAAAAGGAGCTTAATTTGTGATCACTATGAAATACTTAAGAAATCCCATGAATTATATGGGGATATCACTATGAAATGGGTGATGGATTTTCATATGGAAATCTTTAAATGCGATTATCTCGTAAACTAAGCGTCTAATCGCAAAAAGGAGCTTAATTTGTGATCACTATGAAATACTTAAGAAATCCCATGAATTATATGGGGATATCACTATGAAATGGATGGCCAATGCTGGATTTTCACATGGAAATCTTTAAATGCGATTATCTCGTAAACTAAGCGTCTAATCGCAAAAAGGAGCTTAATTTGTGATCACTATGAAATGCTTAAGAAATCCCATGAATTATATGGGGATATCACTATGAAATTGATGGCCAATGATGGATTTTCATATGGAAATCTTTAAATGCGATTATCTCGTAAACTAAGCGTCTAATCGCAAAAAGGAGCTTAATTTGTGATCACTATGAAATACTTAAGAAATCCCATGAATTATATGGGGATATCACTATGAAATTGATGGCCAATGCTGGATTTTCACATGGAAATCTTTAAATGCGATTATCTCGTAAACTAAGCGTCTAATCGCAAAAAGGAGCTTAATTTGTGATCACTATGAAATGCTTAAGAAATCCCATGAATTATATGGGGATATCACCATGAAATGGGTGCCCAATGATGGATTTTCATATAGAAATCTTTAAATGCGATTATCTCGTAAACTAAGCGTCTAATCGCAAAAAGGAGCTTAATTTGTGATCACTATGAAATACTTAAGAACTCCAATGAATTATATGGGCATATCACTATGAAATTGATGACCAATGCTGGATTTTCATATGGAAATCTTTAAATGCGATTATCTCGTAAACTAAGCGTCTAATCGCAAAAAGGAGCTTAATTTGTGATCACTATGAAATACTTAAGAAATCCCATGAATTATATGGGGATATCACTATGAAATGGGTGCCCTATGATGGATTTTCATATGGAAATCTTTAAATGCGATTATCTCGTAAACTAAGCGTCTAAACGCAAAAAGGAGCTTAATTTGTGATCACTATGAAATACTTAAGAAATCCCATGAATTATATGGGGATATCACTATGAAATGGATGGCCAATGCTGTATTTTCATATGGAAATCTTTAAATGCGATTATCTCGTAAACTAAGCGTCTAATCGCAAAAAGGAGCTTAATTTGTGATCGTATGAAATACTTAAGAAATCTCATGAATTATATGGGGATATCACCATGAAATGGGTGCCCAATGATGGATTTTCATGTGGAAATCTTTAAATGCGATTATCTCGTAAACTAAGCGTCTAATCGCAAAAAGGAGCTTAATTTGTGATCACTATGAAATACTTAAGAAATCCCATGAATTATATAGGGATATCACTATGAAATTGATGACCAATGCTGGATTTTCATATGGAAATCTTTAAATGCGATTATCTCGTAAACTAAGCGTCTAATCGCTTAATTTGTGATCGCTATGAAATACTTAAGAAATCCCATGAATTATATGGGGATATCACTATGAAATGGGTGCCCTATGATGGATTTTCATATGGAAATCTTTAAATGCGATTATCTCGTCAACTAAGCGTCTAATCGCAAAAAGGAGCTTAATTTGTGATCACTATGAAATGCTTAAGAAATCCCATGAATTATATGGGGATATCACTATGAAATTGATGGCCAATGCTGGATTTTCATATGGAAATCTTTAAATGCGATTATCTCGTAAACTAAGCGTCTAATCGCAAAAAGGAGCTTAATTTGTGATCACTATGAAATACTTAAGAAATCCCATGAATTATATGGGGATATCACTATGAAATGGGTGATGGATTTTCATATGGAAATCTTTAAATGCGATTATCTCGTAAACTAAGCGTCTAATCGCAAAAAGGAGCTTAATTTGTGATCACTATAAAATACTTAAGAAATCCCATGAATTATATGGGGATATCACTATGAAATGGATGGCCAATGCTGGATTTTCATATGGAAATCTTTAAATGCGATTATCTCGTAAACTAAGCGTCTAATCGCAAAAAGGAGCTTAATTTGTGATCACTATGAAATACTTAAGAAATCCCATGAATTATATGGGGATATCACTATGAAATTGATGGCCAATGCTGGATTTTCATATGGAAATCTTTAAATGCGATTATCTCGTAAACTAAGCGTCTAATCGCAAAAAGGAGCTTAATTTGTGATCACTATGAAATACTTAAGAAATCCCATGAATTATATGGGGATATCACTATGAAATGGGTGATGGATTTTCATATGGAAATCTTTAAATGCGATTATCTCGTAAACTAAGCGTCTAATCGCAAAAAGGAGCTTAATTTGTGATCACTATGGAATACTTAAGAAATCCCATGAATTATATGGGGATATCACTATGAAATGGATGGCCAATGCTGGATTTTCACATGGAAATCTTTAAATGCGATTATCTCGTAAACTAAGCGTCTAATCGCAAAAAGGAGCTTAATTTGTGATCACTATGAAATGCTTAAGAAATCCCATGAATTATATGGGGATATCACTATGAAATTGATGGCCAATGATGGATTTTCATATGGAAATCTTTAAATGCGATTATCTCGTAAACTAAGCGTCTAATCGCAAAAAGGAGCTTAATTTGTGATCACTATGAAATACTTAAGAAATCCCATGAATTATATGGGGATATCACTATGAAATTGATGGCCAATGCTGGATTTTCACATGGAAATCTTTAAATGCGATTATCTCGTAAACTAAGCGTCTAATCGCAAAAAGGAGCTTAATTTGTGATCACTATGAAATACTTAAGAAATCCCATGAATTATATGGGGATATCACTATGAAATTGATGACCAATGCTGGATTTTCATATGGAAATCTTTAAATGCGATTATCTCGTAAACTAAGCGTCTAATCGCAAAAAGGAGCTTAATTTGTGATCACTATGAAATACTTAAGAAATCCCTTGAATTATATGGGGATATCACTATGAAATGGACGGCCAATGATGGATTTTCATATGGAAATCTTTAAATGCGATTATCTCGTAAACTAAGCGTCTAATCGCAAAAAGGAGCTTAATTTGTGATCACTATGAAATACTTATGAAATCCCATAAATTATATCGGGATATCACTATGAAATGGGTGCCCTATGATGGATTTTCATATGGAAATCTTTAAATGCGATTATCTCGTAAACTAAGCGTCTAATCGCAAAAAGGAGCTTAATTTGTGATCACTATGAAATACTTAAGAAATCCCATGAATTATATGGGGATATCACTATGAAATTGATGGCCAATGCTGGATTTTCATATGGAAATCTTTAAATGCGATTATCTCGTAAACTAAGCGTCTAATCGCAAAAAGGAGCTTAATTTGTGATCACTATGAAATACTTAAGAAATCCCATGAATTATATGGGGATATCACTATGAAATGGGTGCCCTATGATGGTTTTTCATATGGAAATCTTTAAATGCGATTATCTCGTAAACTAAGCGTCTAATCGCAAAAAGGAGCTTAATTTGTGATCACTATGAAATACTTAAGAAATCCCATGAATTATATGGGGATATCACTATGAAATGGATGGCCAATGCTGGATTTTCACATGGAAATCTTTAAATGCGATTATCTCGTAAACTAAGCGTCTAATCGCAAAAAGGAGGTTAATCTGTGATCTATGATGGATTTTCATATGGAAATCTTTAAATGCGATTATCTCGTAAACTAAGCGTCTAATCGCAAAAAGGAGCTTAATCAGTGATCTATGATGAATTTTCATATGGAAATCTTTAAATGCGATTATCTCGTAAACTAAGCGTCTAATCGCAAAACGGAGCTTAATTTGTGATCACTATGAAATACTTAAGAAATCCCTTGAATTATATGGGGATATCACTATGAAATGGATGGCCAATGATGGATTTTCATATGGAAATCTTTAAATGCGATTATCTCGTAAACTAAGCGTCTAATCGCAAAAAGGAGCTTAATTTGTGATCACTATGAAATACTTAAGAAATCCCTTGAATTATATGGGGATATCACTATGAAATGGATGGCCAATGATGGATTTTCATATGGAAATCTTTAAATGCGATTATCTCGTAAACTAAGCGTCTAATCGCAAAAAGGAGCTTAATTTGTGATCACTATGAAATACTTAAGAAATCCCATGAATTATATGGGGATATCACTATGAAATGGATGGCCAATGCTGGATTTTCACATGGAAATCTTTAAATGCGATTATCTCGTAAACTAAGCGTCTAATCGCAAAAAGGAGCTTAATTTGTGATCACTATGAAATGCTTAAGAAATCCCATGAATTATATGGGGATATCACTATGAAATTGATGGCCAATGATGGATTTTCATATGGAAATCTTTAAATGCGATTATCTCGTAAACTAAGCGTCTAATCGCAAAAAGGAGCTTAATTTGTGATCACTATGAAATACTTAAGAAATCCCATGAATTATATGGGGATATCACTATGAAATTGATGGCCAATGCTGGATTTTCACATGGAAATCTTTAAATGCGATTATCTCGTAAACTAAGCGTCTAATCGCAAAAAGGAGCTTAATTTGTGATCACTATGAAATACTTAAGAAATCCCATGAATTATATGGGGATATCACTATGAAATTGATGACCAATGCTGGATTTTCATATGGAAATCTTTAAATGCGATTATCTCGTAAACTAAGCGTCTAATCGCAAAAAGGAGCTTAATCTGTGATCTATGATGGATTTTCATATGGAAATCTTTAAATGCGATTATCTCGTAAACTAAGCGTCTAATCGCAAAAAGGAGCTTAATTTGTGATCACTATGAAATACTTAAGAAATCCCTTGAATTATATGGGGATATCACTATGAAATGGATGGCCAATGATGGATTTTCATATGGAAATCTTTAAATGCGATTATCTCGTAAACTAAGCGTCTAATCGCAAAAAGGAGCTTAATTTGTGATCACTATGAAATACTTAAGAAATCCCATGAATTATATGGGGATATCACTATGAAATTGATGACCAATGCTGGATTTTCATATGGAAATCTTTAAATGCGATTATCTCGTAAACTAAGCGTCTAATCGCAAAAAGGAGCTTAATCTGTGATCTATGATGGATTTTCATATGGAAATCTTTAAATGCGATTATCTCGTAAACTAAGCGTCTAATCGCAAAACGGAGCTTAATTTGTGATCACTATGAAATACTTAAGAAATCCCATGAATTATATGGGGATATCACTATGAAATTGATGACCAATGCTGGATTTTCATATGGAAATCTTTAAATGCGATTATCTCGTAAACTAAGCGTCTAATCGCAAAAAGGAGCTTAATTTGTGATCACTATGAAATACTTAAGAAATCCCTTGAATTATATGGGGATATCACTATGAAATTGACGGCCAATGATGGATTTTCATATGGAAATCTTTAAATGCGATTATCTCGTAAACTAAGCGTCTAATCGCAAAAAGGAGCTTAATTTGTGATCACTATGAAATACTTATGAAATCCCATAAATTATATCGGGATATCACTATGAAATGGGTGCCCTATGATGGATTTTCATATGGAAATCTTTAAATGCGATTATCTCGTAAACTAAGCGTCTAATCGCAAAAAGGAGCTTAATTTGTGATCACTATGAAATACTTAAGAAATCCCATGAATTATATGGGGATATCACTATGAAATTGATGGCCAATGCTGGATTTTCATATGGAAATCTTTAAATGCGATTATCTCGTAAACTAAGCGTCTAATCGCAAAAAGGAGCTTAATTTGTGATCACTATGAAATACTTAAGAAATCCCATGAATTATATGGGGATATCACTATGAAATGGATGGCCAATGCTGGATTTTCACATGGAAATCTTTAAATGCGATTATCTCGTAAACTAAGCGTCTAATCGCAAAAAGGAGCTTAATTTGTGATCACTATGAAATACTTAAGAAATCCCATGAATTATATGGGGATATCACTATGAAATTGATGACCAATGCTGGATTTTCATATGGAAATCTTTAAATGCGATTATCTCGTAAACTAAGCGTCTAATCGCAAAAAGGAGCTTAATCTGTGATCTATGATGGATTTTCATATGGAAATCTTTAAATGCGATTATCTCGTAAACTAAGCGTCTAATCGCAAAAAGGAGCTTAATTTGTGATCACTATGAAATACTTAAGAAATCCCATGAATTATATGGGGATATCACTATGAAATTGATGACCAATGCTGGATTTTCATATGGAAATCTTTAAATGCGATTATCTCGTAAACTAAGCGTCTAATCGCAAAAAGGAGCTTAATTTGTGATCACTATGAAATACTTAAGAAATCCCATGAATTATATGGGAATATCACTATGAAATGGATGGCCAATGATGGATTTTCATATGGAAATCTTTAAATGCGATTATCTCGTAAACTAAGCGTCTAATCGCAAAAAGGAGCTTAATTTGTGATCACTATGAAATACTTAAATCCCATGAATTATATGGGGATATCACTATGAAATGGATGGCCAATGATGGATTTTCATATGGAAATCTTTAAATGCGATTATCTCGTAAACTAAGCGTCTAATCGCAAAAAGGAGCTTAATTTGTGATCACTATGAAATACTTAAGAAATCCCATGAATTATATGGGGATATCACTATGAAATGGATGGCCAATGATGAATTTTCATATGGAAATCTTTAAATGCGATTATCTCGTAAACTAAGCGTCTAATCGCAAAAAGGAGCTTAATTTGTGATCACTATGAAATACTTAAATCCCATGAATTATATGGGGATATCACTATGAAATTGATGACCAATGCTGGATTTTCATATGGAAATCTTTAAATGCGATTATCTCGTAAACTAAGCGTCTAATCGCAAAAAGGAGCTTAATTTGTGATCACTATGAAATACTTAAGAAATCCCATGAATTATATAGGGATATCACTATGAAATTGATGACCAATGCTGGATTTTCATATGGAAATCTTTAAATGCAATTATCTCGTAAACTAAGCGTCTAATCGCTTAATTTGTGATCACTATGAAATACTTAAGAAATCCCATGAATTATATGGGGATATCACTATGAAATGGGTGCCCTATGATGGATTTTCATATGGAAATCTTTAAATGCGATTATCTCGTAAACTAAGCGTCTAATCGCAAAAAGGAGCTTAATTTGTGATCACTATGAAATACTTAAGAAATCCCATGAATTATATAGGGATATCACTATGAAATTGATGACCAATGCTGGATTTTCATATGGAAATCTTTAAATGCGATTATCTCGTAAACTAAGCGTCTAATCGCTTAATTTGTGATCACTATGAAATACTTAAGAAATCCCATGAATTATATGGGGATATCACTATGAAATGGGTGCCCTATGATGGATTTTCATATGGAAATCTTTAAATGCGATTATCTCGTAAACTAAGCGTCTAATCGCAAAAAGGACCTTAATTTGTGATCACTATGAAATACTTAACAAATCCCATGAATTATATGGGGATATCACTATGAAATCGATGGCCAATGCTGGATTTTCATATGGAAATCTTTAAATGCGATTATCTCGTAAACTAAGCGTCTAATCGCAAAAAGGAGCTTAATTTGTGATCACTATGAAATACTTAAGAAATCCCATGAATTATATGGGGATATCACTATGAAATTGATGGCCAATGCTGGATTTTCATATGGAAATCTTTAAATGCGATTATCTCGTAAACTAAGCGTCTAATCGCAAAAAGGAGATTAATTTGTGATCACTATGAAATACTTAAGAAATCCCATGAATTATATGGGGATATCACTATGAAATTGATGGCCAATGCTGGATTTTCATATGGAAATCTTTAAATGCGATTATCTCGTAAACTAAGCGTCTAATCGCAAAAAGGAGCTTAATTTGTGATCACTATGAAATTTTTAAGAAATCCCATGAATTATATGGGGATATCACTATGAAATTGATGGCCAATGCTGGAGTTTCATATGGAAATCTTTAAATGCGATTATCTCGTAAACTAAGCGTCTAACCGCAAAAAGGAGCTTAATTTGTGATCACTATGAAATACTTAAGAAATCCCATGAATTATATGGGGATATCACTATGAAATTGATGGCCAATGCTGGATTTTCATCTTTAAATGCGATTATCTCGTAAACTAAGCGTCTAATCGCAAAAAGGAGCTTAATTTGTGATCACTATGAAATACTTAAGAAATCGCTTGTAATAGGTGGGGATTAGACTATTTCATTTTACCAATTTTTTCGAAAAGTCATTGGGATAATATATTTTCTAATTCTACTTAAAAAAACAAAAATTTTGGTATATAAAACTTGAAAATTGATCGACGTTTAGGGGTCGCGCAAAATCGTTTAAGGTTTTTGGCTGCAAAAAGGCATGTTTCAAAGATACTGATTTACTTATATGATTAAAAGTTTTGATACGCTTGACCGATTTTGATCAGAATAGACTTGTTTTAAAGTTAATAATATTTCACACATTTTCTGTGAAGACATCAAAATATTTCAGATAGTAGTTTGAGTTTAATAACCCTTCAAACCTAAAATTTTTAAAATTTTAATTCAAAATTTACCTACTTTTGCCCATTAAAAAATTTTTTTTTTTAGTTTTGGCTCTAATTTTTTATATCTTTAAATGCACAATTGACAAACACTTCCTAACGATACTTTTGATGGATAACAGAATGAATAGAATTTTTAATTGCTGCTGGAATTTTTACTATTTCGCTGGTGATGAGCTAAATGGATTAATTCAGATCAACATTTTTGTGGTCAAAATTTACATTCAAAACTGGTTTACGTGTCCCCTTGCAACACAAGCCCCATTAAACGACATTTTGTTGATAGAATCTTAAAAAAATACCGCAAATCAAATGAAATGATAGCAAATGTTGCACTCAAAACTTTTGTGTGGCATTTATGGTATATAAGTGACATCGCGTTCGTCTTTTTTCTTTTCGACCCCACGCATACCGAAGAAACTTTAATTAAAATTACATCTGCATTAAAGCATCCTGGTAACCAAGATTTCGAAGAAAATGTTACAAAAATGATTTCAGAAAATGCTATGAAATTCTTCAATATTATTGGAGTAGGCAGCAGTTTTCGTGCTATCCACCCGTCTAATTGGCCCAAGAATGAGAATTGTAAACGGATTAAAGAAATTTTGAAAAACATCAGCGTTGTCAACGATTGCTATTGGGCTTATTAAAACTGTGAACAACACTTTGACGAAGGATAATAACCAGCAAAACTAATTAGTACAAGTCATCTAAAAACGCAATAAAAGTTACAAAAAGAACACAAAAGTTGTTATCGTATCCAATTTGAAAAAAAATATTCTTTTTAATTACCTAAATCCTTTGTCCTTACTAAAAATATACATAGTACACAGTTTTCGTTTAATTTTTATCACTATTGATTATTACTGCTGCTGCTGAGCATATGTCATTTGCATAGTACTGCCATACATCAAAAGTATCGTTAGGAAGTGTTTGTCAATTGTGCATTTAAAGATATAAAAAATTAGAGCCAAAACTAAAAAAAAAAATTTTTTAATGGGCAAAAGTAGGTAAATTTTGAATTAAAATTTTAAAAATTTTAGGTTTGAAGGGTTATTAAACTCAAACTACTATCTGAAATATTTTGATGTCTTCACAGAAAATGTGTGAAATATTATTAACTTTAAAACAAGTCTATTCTGATCAAAATCGGTCAATCGTATCAAAACTTTTGATCATATAAGTAAATCAGTATTTTTGAAACATGCCTTTTTGCAGCCAAAAACCTTAAACGATTTTGCGCGACCCCTAAACGTCGATCAATTTTCAAGTTTTATATACCAAAATTTTTGTTTTTTTAAGTAGAATTAGAAAATATATTATCCCAATGACTTTTCGATAAAATTGGTAAAATGAAATGGTCTAGTGGGGATATCACTATGAAATGGGTGGGCAATGATGGATTTTCATATGGAAATCTTTAAATGCGATTATCTCGCAAACTAAGTGTCTAATCGCAAAAAGGAGCTTAATTTGTGATCACTATGAAATACTTAAGAAATCGCTTGTAATAGGTGGGGATATCACTATGAAACGGGTGGCCAATGCTGGATTTTCATATGGAAATCTTTAAATGCGATTATCTCGCAAACTAAGTGTCTAATCGCAAAAAGGAGCTTAATTTGTGATCACTATGAAATACTTAAGAAATCGCTTGTAATAGGTGGGGATATCACTATGAAACGGGTGGCCAATGCTGGATTTTCATATGGAAATCTTTAAATGCGATTATCTCGCAAACTAAGTGTCTAATCGCAAAAAGGAGCTTAATTTGTGATCACTATGAAATACTTAAGAAATCGCTTGTAATAAATGGGGATATCACTATGAAACGGGTGGCCAATGCTGGATTTTCATATGGAAATCTTTAAATGCGATTATCTCGTAAACTAAGTGTCTAATCGCAAAAAGGAGCTTAATTTGTGATCACTATGAAATACTTAGGAAATCCCATGAATTATTTGGTGATATCACTATGATACGGGTGGCCAATGATGGATTTTCATATGCAAATCTTTAAATGCGATTATCTCGTAAACTAAGCGTCTAATCGCAAAAATGAGCTTAATTTGTGATCACTATGAAATACTTAAGAAATCCCATGAATTATATGGGAATATCACTATGAAATTGATGGCCAATGCTGGATTTTCATCTTTAAATGCGATTATCTCGTAAACTAAGCGTCTAATCGCAAAAAGGAGCTTAATTTGTGATCACTATGAAATACTTAAGAAATCGCTTGTAATAGGTGGGGATATCACTATGAAATGGGTGGGCAATGATGGATTTTCATATGGAAATCTTTAAATGCGACTATCTCGTAAACTAAGCGTCTAATCGCAAAAAGGAGCTTAATTTGTGATCACTATGAAATACTTAAGAAATCGCTTGTAATAGGTGGGGATATCACTATGAAATGGGTGGGCAATGCTGGATTTTCATATGGAAATCTTTAAATGCGATTATCTCGTAAACTAAGCGTCTAATCGCAAAAACAAGCTTAATTTGAGATCACTATGAAATACTTAAGAAATCGCTTGTAATAGATGGGGATATCACTATGAAACGGGTGGCCAATGATGGATTTTCATATGGAAATCTTTAAATGCGATTATCTCGTAAACTAAGCGTCTAATCGCAAAAATAAGCTTAATTTGTGATCACTATGAAATACTTAAGAAATCGCTTGTAATAGATGGGGATATCACTATGAAACGGGTGGCCAATGATGGATTTTCATATGGAAATCTTTAAATGCGATTATCTCGTAAACTAAGCGTCTAATCGCAAAAAGGAGATTAATTTGTGATCACTATGAAATACTTAAGAAATCCCATGAATTATATGGGGATATCACTATGAAATTGATGGCCAATGCTGGATTTTCATATGGAAATCTTTAAATGCGATTATCTCGTAAACTAAGCGTCTAATCGCAAAAAGGAGCTTAATTTGTGATCACTATGAAATTTTTAAGAAATCCCATGAATTATATGGGGATATCACTATGAAATTGATGGCCAATGCTGGAGTTTCATATGGAAATCTTTAAATGCGATTATCTCGTAAACTAAGCGTCTAACCGCAAAAAGGAGCTTAATTTGTGATCACTATGAAATACTTAAGAAATCCCATGAATTATATGGGGATATCACTATGAAATTGATGGCCAATGCTGGATTTTCATCTTTAAATGCGATTATCTCGTAAACTAAGCGTCTAATCGCAAAAAGGAGCTTTATTTGTGATCACTATGATATACTTAGGAAATCCAATGAATTATTTGGTGATATCACTATGAAACGGGTGGCCAATGCTGGATTTTCATATGGAAATCTTTAAATGCGATTATCTCGCAAACTAAGTGTCTAATCGCAAAAAGGAGCTTAATTTGTGATCACTATGAAATACTTAAGAAATCGCTTGTAATAAATGGGGATATCACTATGAAACGGGTGGCCAATGCTGGATTTTCATATGGAAATCTTTAAATGCGATTATCTCGTAAACTAAGTGTCTAATCGCAAAAAGGAGCTTAATTTGTGATCACTATGAAATACTTAGGAAATCCCATGAATTATTTGGTGATATCACTATGATACGGGTGGCCAATGATGGATTTTCATATGCAAATCTTTAAATGCGATTATCTCGTAAACTAAGCGTCTAATCGCAAAAATGAGCTTAATTTGTGATCACTATGAAATACTTAAGAAATCCCATGAATTATATGGGAATATCACTATGAAATTGATGGCCAATGCTGGATTTTCATCTTTAAATGCGATTATCTCGTAAACTAAGCGTCTAATCGCAAAAAGGAGCTTAATTTGTGATCACTATGAAATACTTAAGAAATCGCTTGTAATAGGTGGGGATATCACTATGAAATGGGTGGGCAATGATGGATTTTCATATGGAAATCTTTAAATGCGACTATCTCGTAAACTAAGCGTCTAATCGCAAAAAGGAGCTTAATTTGTGATCACTATGAAATACTTAAGAAATCGCTTGTAATAGGTGGGGATATGACTATGAAATGGGTGGGCAATGCTGGATTTTCATATGGAAATCTTTAAATGCGATTATCTCGTAAACTAAGCGTCTAATCGCAAAAACAAGCTTAATTTGAGATCACTATGAAATACTTAAGAAATCGCTTGTAATAGATGGGGATATCACTATGAAACGGGTGGCCAATGATGGATTTTCATATGGAAATCTTTAAATGCGATTATCTCGTAAACTAAGCGTCTAATCGCAAAAATAAGCTTAATTTGTGATCACTATGAAATACTTAAGAAATCGCTTGTAATAGATGGGGATATCACTATGAAACGGGTGGCCAATGATGGATTTTCATATGCAAATCTTTTAATGCGATTATCTAGTAAACTAAGCGTCTAATCGCAAAAAGGAGCTTAATTTGTGATCAGTATGAAATACTTAGGAAATCCCATGAATTATTTGGTGATATCACTATGAAACGGGTGGCCAATGATGGATTTTCATATGGAAATCTTTAAATGCGATTATCTCGTAAACTAAGCGTCTAATCGCAAAAAGGAGCTTAATTTGTGATCACTATGAAATACTTAAGAAATCGCTTGTAATAGATGGGGATATCACTATGAAATGGATGGCCAATGATGGATTTTCATATGGAAATCTTTAAATGCGATTATCTCGTAAACTAAACGTCTAATCGCAAAAAGGAGCTTAATTTGTGATCACTATGAAATACTTAAGAAATCGCTTGTAATAGATGGGGATATCACTATGAAATGGATGGCCAATGATGGATTTTCATATGGAAATCTTTAAATGCGATTATCTCGTAAAATAAGTGTCTAATCGCAAAAAGGAGCTTAATTTGTGATCACTATGAAATACTTAAGAAATCCCATGAATTATATATGAAATGGGTGGGCAATGCTGGATTTTCATATGGAAATCTTTAAATGCGATTATCTCGTAAACTAAGCGTCTAATCGCAAAAACAAGCTTAATTTGAGATCACTATGAAATACTTAAGAAATCGCTTGTAATAGATTGGGATATCACTATGAAACGGGTGGCCAATGATGAATTTTCATATGGAAATCTTTAAATGCGATTATCTCGTAAACTAAACGTCTAACCGCAAAAAAGAGCTTAATTTGTGATCACTATGAAATACTTAAGAAATCCCATGAATTATATATGAAATGGGTGGGCAATGCTGGATTTGCATATGGAAATCTTTAAATGCGATTATCTCGTAAACTAAGCGTCTAATCGCAAAAACAAGCTTAATTTGAGATCACTATGAAATACTTAAGAAATCGCTTGTAATAGATGGCGATATCACTATGAAACGGGTGGCCAATGATGGATTTTCATATGGAAATCTTTAAATGCGATTATCTCGTAAACTAAGCGTCTAATCGCAAAAATAAGCTTAATTTGTGATCACTATGAAATACTTAAGAAATCGCTTGTAATAGATGGGGATATCACTATGAAACGGGTGGCCAATGATGGATTTTCATATGCAAATCTTTAAATGCGATTATCTAGTAAACTAAGCGTCTAATCGCAAAAAGGAGCTTAATTTGTGATCAGTATGAAATACTTAGGAAATCCCATGAATTATTTGGTGATATCACTATGAAACGGGTGGCCAATGATGGATTTTCATATGGAAATCTTTAAATGCGATTATCTCGTAAACTAAGCGTCTAATCGCAAAAAGGAGCTTAATTTGTGATCACTATGAAATACTTAAGAAGTCCCATGCATTATATGGGGATATCACTATGAAATGGATGCTGGATTTTCATATGGAAATCTTTAAATGCGATTATCTCGTAAACTAAGCGTCTAATCGCAAAAAGGAGCTTAATTTGTGATCACAATGAAATACTTAAGAAATCCCATGAATTATATGGGGACATCACTATGAAATGGGTGGGTAATGCTGGATTTTCATATGGAAATCTTTAAATGCGATTATCTCGTAAACTAAGCGTCTAATCGCAAAAAGGAGCTTAATTTGTGATCACTATGAAATACTTAAGAAATCCCATGAATTATATATGAAATGGGTGGGCAATGCTGGATTTTCATATGGAAATCTTTAAATGCGATTATCTCGTAAACTAAGCGTCTAATCGCAAAAACAAGCTTAATTTGAGATCACTATGAAATACTTAAGAAATCGCTTGTAATAGATGGGGATATCACTATGAAACGGGTGGCCAATGATGGATTTTCATATGGAAATCTTTAAATGCGATTATCTAGTAAACTAAGCGTCTAATCGCAAAAAGGAGCTTAATTTGTGATCACTATGAAATACTTAGGAAATCTCATGAATTATTTGGTGATATCACTATGAAACGGGTGGCCAATGATGGATTTTCATATGGAAATCTTTAAATGCGATTATCTAGTAAACTAAGCGTCTAATCGCAAAAAGGAGCTTAATTTGTGATCACTATGAAATACTTAGGAAATCCCATGAATTATTTGGTGATATCACTATGAAACGGGTGGCCAATGATGGATTTTCATATGGAAATCTTTAAATGCGATTATCTAGTAAACTAAGCGTCTAATCGCAAAAAGGAGCTTAATTTGTGATCACTATGAAATACTTAGGAAATCCCATGAATTATTTGGTGATATCACTATGAAACGGGTGGCCAATGATGGATTTTCATATGGAAATCTTTAAATGCGATTATCTAGTAAACTAAGCGTCTAATCGCAAAAAGGAGCTTAATTTGTGATCACTATGAAATACTTAGGAAATCTCATGAATTATTTGGTGATATCACTATGAAACGGGTGGCCAATGATGGATTTTCATATGGAAATCTTTAAATGCGATTATCTCGTAAACTAAACGTCTAACCGCAAAAAAGAGCTTAATTTGTGATCACTATGAAATACTTAAGAAATCCCATGAATTATATATGAAATGGGTGGGCAATGCTGGATTTTCATATGGAAATCTTTAAATGCGATTATCTCGTAAACTAAGCGTCTAATCGCAAAAACAAGCTTAATTTGAGATCACTATTAAATACTTATAAAATCGCTTGTAATAGATGGGGATATCACTATGAAACGGGTGGCCAATGATGGATTTTCATATGGAAATCTTTAAATGCGATTATCTAGTAAACTAAGCGTCTAATCGCAAAAAGGAGCTTAATTTGTGATCACTATGAAATACTTAGGAAATCTCATGAATTATTTGGTGATATCACTATGAAACGGGTGGCCAATGATGGATTTTCATATGGAAATCTTTAAATGCGATTATCTAGTAAACTAAGCGTCTAATCGCAAAAAGGAGCTTAATTTGTGATCACTATGAAATACTTAGGAAATCCCATGAATTATTTGGTGATATCACTATGAAACGGGTGGCCAATGATGGATTTTCATATGGAAATCTTTAAATGCGATTATCTAGTAAACTAAGCGTCTAATCGCAAAAAGGAGCTTAATTTGTGATCACTATGAAATACTTAGGAAATCCCATGAATTATTTGGTGATATCACTATGAAACGGGTGGCCAATGATGGATTTTCATATGGAAATCTTTAAATGCGATTATCTAGTAAACTAAGCGTCTAATCGCAAAAAGGAGCTTAATTTGTGATCACTATGAAATACTTAGGAAATCTCATGAATTATTTGGTGATATCACTATGAAACGGGTGGCCAATGATGGATTTTCATATGGAAATCTTTAAATGCGATTATCTCGTAAACTAAACGTCTAACCGCAAAAAAGAGCTTAATTTGTGATCACTATGAAATACTTAAGAAATCCCATGAATTATATATGAAATGGGTGGGCAATGCTGGATTTTCATATGGAAATCTTTAAATGCGATTATCTCGTAAACTAAGCGTCTAATCGCAAAAACAAGCTTAATTTGAGATCACTATGAAATACTTAAGAAATCGCTTGTAATAGATGGGGATATCACTATGAAACGGGTGGCCAATGATGGATTTTCATATGCAAATCTTTAAATGCGATTATCTCGTAAACTAAGCGTCTAATCGCAAAAATAAGCTTAATTTGTGATCAGTATGAAATACTTAGGAAATCCCATGAATTATTTGGTGATATCACTATGAAACGGGTGGCCAATGATGGATTTTCATATGGAAATCTTTAAATGCGATTATCTCGTAAACTAAGCGTCTAATCGCAAAAAGGAGCTTAATTTGTGATCACTATGAAATACTTAAGAAATCGCTTGTAATAGATGGGGATATCACTATGAAATGGATGGCCAATGCTGGATTTTCATATGGAAATCTTTAAATGCGATTATCTCGTAAACTAAGCGTCTAATCGCAAAAATAAGCTTAATTTGTGATCACTATGAAATACTTAAGAAATCGCTTGTAATAGATGGGGATATCACTATGAAATGGATGGCCAATGATGGATTTTCATATGGAAATCTTTAAATGCGATTATCTCGTAAAATAAGTGTCTAATCGCAAAAAGGAGCTTAATTTGTGATCACTATGAAATACTTAAGAAATCGCTTGTAATAGATGGCGATATCACTATGAAACGGGTGGCCAATGATGGATTTTCATATGGAAATCTTTAAATGCGATTATCTCGTAAACTAAGCGTCTAATCGCAAAAATAAGCTTAATTTGTGATCACTATGAAATACTTAAGAAATCGCTTGTAATAGATGGGGATATCACTATGAAATGGATGGCCAATGATGGATTTTCATATGGAAATCTTTAAATGCGATTATCTCGTAAAATAAGTGTCTAATCGCAAAAAGGAGCTTAATTTGTGATCACTATGAAATACTTAAGAAATCCCATGAATTATATATGAAATGGGTGGACAATGCTGGATTTTCATATGGAAATCTTTAAATGCGATTATCTCGTAAACTAAGCGTCTAATCGCAAAAACAAGCTTAATTTGAGATCACTATGAAATACTTAAGAAATCGCTTGTAATAGATGGCGATATCACTATGAAACGGGTGGCCAATGATGGATTTTCATATGGAAATCTTTAAATGCGATTATCTCGTAAACTAAGCGTCTAATCGCAAAAATAAGCTTAATTTGTGATCACTATGAAATACTTAAGAAATCGCTTGTAATAGATGGGGATATCACTATGAAATGGATGGCCAATGATGGATTTTCATATGGAAATCTTTAAATGCGATTATCTCGTAAAATAAGTGTCTAATCGCAAAAAGGAGCTTAATTTGTGATCACTATGAAATACTTAAGAAATCCCATGAATTATATATGAAATGGGTGGACAATGCTGGATTTTCATATGGAAATCTTTAAATGCGATTATCTCGTAAACTAAGCGTCTAATCGCAAAAACAAGCTTAATTTGAGATCACTATGAAATACTTAAGAAATCGCTTGTAATAGATGGCGATATCACTATGAAACGGGTGGCCAATGATGGATTTTCATATGGAAATCTTTAAATCCGATTATCTCGTAAACTAAGCGTCTAATCGCAAAAATAAGCTTAATTTGTGATCACTATGAAATACTTAAGAAATCGCTTGTAATAGATGGGGATATCACTATGAAACGGGTGGCCAATGATGGATTTTCATATGCAAATCTTTTAATGCGATTATCTAGTAAACTAAGCGTCTAATCGCAAAAAGGAGCTTAATTTGTGATCAGTATGAAATACTTAGGAAATCCCATGAATTATTTGGTGATATCACTATGAAACGGGTGGCCAATGATGGATTTTCATATGGAAATCTTTAAATGCGATTATCTCGTAAACTAAGCGTCTAATCGCAAAAACAAGCTTAATTTGAGATCACTATGAAATACTTAAGAAATCCCATGAATTATATGGGGATATCACTATGAAACGGGTGGCCAATGATGGATTTTCATATGGAAATCTTTAAATGCGATTATCTCGTAAACTAAGCGTCTAATCGCAAAAATAAGCTTAATTTGTGATCACTATGAAATACTTAAGAAATCGCTTGTAATAGATGGGGATATCACTATGAAATGGATGGCCAATGATGGATTTTCATATGGAAATCTTTAAATGCGATTATCTCGTAAAATAAGTGTCTAATCGCAAAAAGGAGCTTAATTTGTGATCACTATGAAATACTTAAGAAATCCCATGAATTATATATGAAATGGGTGGGCAATGCTGGATTTTCATATGGAAATCTTTAAATGCGATTATCTCGTAAACTAAGCGTCTAATCGCAAAAATAAGCTTAATTTGTGATCACTATGAAATACCTAAGAAATCGCTTGTAATAGATGGGGATATCACTATGAAACGAGTGGCCAATGATGGATTTTCATATGCAAATCTTTAAATGCGATTATCTAGTAAACTAAGCGTCTAATCGCAAAAAGCAGCTTAATTTGTGATCACTATAAAATACTTAAGAAATCGCTTGTAATAGATGGGGATATCACTATGAAACGGGTGGCCAATGATGGATTTTCATATGCAAATCTTTAAATGCGATTATCTAGTAAACTAAGCGTCTAATCGCAAAAAGGAGCTTAATTTGCGATCAGTATGAAATACTTAGGAAATCGCTTGTAATAGATGGGGATATCACTATGAAATGGATGGCCAATGATGGATTTTCATATGGAAATCTTTAAATCTTTAAATCTTAAAATCTAAAAAGAGCTTAATTTGTGATCACTATGAAATACTTAAGAAGTCCCATGCATTATATGGGGATATCACTATGAAATGGATGCTGGATTTTCATATGGAAATCTTAAATGCGATTATCTCGTAAACTAAGCGTCTAATCGCAAAAAGGAGCTTAATTTGTGATCACAATGAAATACTTAAGAAATCCCATGAATTATATGGGGACATCACTATGAAATGGGTGGGTAATGCTGGATTTTCATATGGAAATCTTTAAATGCGATTATCTCGTAAACTAAGCGTCTAATCGCAAAAAGGAGCTTAAATTGTGATCACTATGAAATACTTAAGAAATCGCTTGTAATAGATGGGGATATCACTATGAAACGGGTGGCCAATGATGGATTTTCATATGCAAATCTTTAAATGCGATTATCTAGTAAACTAAGCGTCTAATCGCAAAAAGGAGCTTAATTTGCGATCAGTATGAAATACTTAGGAAATCCCATGAATTATTTGGTGATATCACTATGAAACGGGTGGCCAATGATGGATTTTCATATGGAAATCTTTAAATGCGATTATCTCGTAAACTAAGCGTCTAATCGCAAAAAGGATCTTAATTTGTGATCACTATGAAATACTTAAGAAATCGCTTGTAATAGATGGGGATATCACTATGAAATGGATGGCCAATGATGGATTTTCATATGGAAATCTTTAAATCTTTAAATCTTAAAATCTAAAAAGAGCTTAATTTGTGATCACTATGAAATACTTAAGAAATCCCATGAATTATATGGGGATATCACTATGAAACGGGTGGCCAATGATGGATTTTTATATGGAAATCTTTAAATGCGATTATCTAGTAAACTAAGCGTCTAATCGCAAAAAGGAGCTTAATTTGTGATCACTATGAAATACTTAAGAAGTCCCATGCATTATATGGGGATATCACTATGAAATGGATGCTGGATTTTCATATGGAAATCTTTAAATGCGATTATCTCGTAAACTAAGCGTCTGATCGCAAAAAGGAGCTTAATTTGTGATCACAATGAAATACTTAAGAAATCCCATGAATTATATGGGGACATCACTATGAAATGGGTGGGTAATGCTGGATTTTCATATGGAAATCTTTAAATGCGATTATCTCGTAAACTAAGCGTCTAATCGCAAAAAGGAGCTTAATTTGTGATCACTATGAAATACTTAAGAAATCCCATGAATTATATATGAAATGGGTGGGCAATGCTGGATTTTCATATGGAAATCTTTAAATGCGATTATCTCGTAAACTAAGCGTCTAATCGCAAAAACAAGCTTAATTTGAGATCACTATTAAATACTTATGAAATCGCTTGTAATAGATGGGGATATCACTATGAAACGGGTGGCCAATGATGGATTTTCATATGGAAATCTTTAAATGCGATTATCTAGTAAACCAAGCGTCTAATCGCAAAAAGGAGCTTAATTTGTGATCACTATGAAATACTTAGGAAATCCCATGAATTATTTGGTGATATCACTATGAAACGGGTGGCCAATGATGGATTTTCATATGGAAATCTTTAAATGCGATTATCTAGTAAACTAAGCGTCTAATCGCAAAAAGGAGCTTAATTTGTGATCACTATGAAATACTTAGGAAATCCCATGAATTATTTGGTGATATCACTTTGAAACGGGTGGCCAATGATGGATTTTCATATGGAAATCTTTAAATGCGATTATCTCGTAAAATAAGTGTCTAATCGCAAAAAGGAGCTTAATTTGTGATCACTATGAAATACTTAAGAAATCCCATGAATTATATATGAAATGGGTGGGCAATGCTGGATTTTCATATGGAAATCTTTAAATGCGATTATCTCGTAAACTAAGCGTCTAATCGCAAAAACAAGCTTAATTTGAGATCACTATGAAATACTTAAGAAATCGCTTGTAATAGATGGGGATATCACTATGAAACGAGTGGCCAATGATGGATTTTCATATGCAAATCTTTAAATGCGATTATCTAGTAAACTAAGCGTCTAATCGCAAAAAGGAGCTTAATTTGTGATCAGTATGAAATACTTAGGAAATCCCATGAATTATTTGGTGATATCACTATGAAACGGGTGGCCAATGATGGATTTTCATATGGAAATCTTTAAATGCGATTATCTCGTAAACTAAGCGTCTAATCGCAAAAAGGAGCTTAATTTGTGATCACTATGAAATACTTAAGAAATCGCTTGTAATAGATGGGGATATCACTATGAAATGGATGGCCAATGCTGGATTTTCATATGGAAATCTTTAAATGCGATTATCTCGTAAACTAAGCGTCTAATCGCAAAAATAAGCTTAATTTGTGATCACTATGAAATACTTAAGAAATCGCTTGTAATAGATGGGGATATCACTATGAAACGGGTGGCCAATGATGGATTTTCATATGCAAATCTTTAAATGCGATTATCTAGTAAACTAAGCGTCTAATCGCAAAAAGGAGCTTAATTTGTGATCACTATGTTTACAAAGAAATCCCATGAATTATTTGGTGATATCACTATGAAACGGGTGGCCAATGATGGATTTTCATATGGAAATCTTTAAATGCGATATCTCGTAAACTAAGCGTCTAATCGCAAAAAGGAGCTTAATTTGTGATCACTATGAAATACTTAAGAAATCGCTTGTAATAGATGGGGATATCACTATGAAACGGGTGGCCAATGATGGATTTTCATATGGAAATCTTTAAATGCGATTATCTCGTAAACTAAGCGTCTAATCGCAAAAAGGAGCTTAATTTGTGATCACTATGAAATACTTAAGAAATCGCTTGTAATAGATGGGGATATCACTATGAAACGGGTGGCAATGATGGATTTTCATATGGAAATCTTTAAATGCGATTATCTAGTAAACTAAGCGTCTAATCGCAAAAAGGAGCTTAATTTGTGATCACTATGAAATACTTAGGAAATCCATGAATTATTTGGTGATATCACTACGAAATTGGGGGCAATGATGGATTTTCATATGGAAAGCTTTAAATGCGATTATCTCGTAAACTAAGCGTCTAATCGCAAAAAGGAGCTTAATTTGTGATCACTATGAAATACTTAAGAAATCGCTTGTAATAGATGGGATATCACTATGAAACGGGTGGCCAATGATGGATTTTCATATGGAAATCTTTAAATGCGATTATCTCGTAAACTAAGCGTCTAATCGCAAAAATAAGCTTAATTGTGATCACTATGAAATACTTAAGAAATCCCATGAATTATTTGGTGATATCACTATGAAACGGGTGGCCAATGATGGATTTTCATATGGAAATCTTTAAATGCGATTATCTCGTAAACTAAGCGTCTAATCGCAAAAATAAGCTTAATTTGTGATCACTATGAAATACTTAAGAAATCCCATGAATTATTTGGTGATATCACTATGAAACGGGTGGCCAATGATGGATTTTCATATGGAAATCTTTAAATGCGATTATCTCGTAAACTAAGCGTCTAATCGCAAAAAGGAGCTTAATTTGTGATCACTATGAAATACTTAAGAAATCGCTTGTAATAGATGGGGATATCACTATGAAATGGATGGCCAATGCTGGATTTTCATATGGAAATCTTTAAATGCGATTATCTCGTAAACTAAGCGTCTAATCGCAAAAAGGAGCTTAATTTGTGATCACTATGAAATACTTAAGAAATCCCATGAATTATTGGTGATATCACTATGAAACGGGTGGCCAATGATGGATTTTCATATGGAAATCTTTAAATGCGATTATCTTGAAATCTTTAAATGCGATTATCTCGTAAACTAAGCGTCTAATCGCAAAAAGGAGCTTAATTTGTGATCACTATGAAATACTTAAGAAATCGCTTGTAATAGATGGGGATATCACTATGAAACGGGTGGCCAATGATGGCTTTTCATATGGAAATCTTTAATGCGATTATCTCGTAAACTAAGCGTCTAATCGCAAAAATAAGCTTAATTTGTGATCACTATGAAATACTTACGAAATCCCATGAATTATTTGGTGATATCTCTATGAAATGGGTGGGTAATATGGATTTTCATATGGAAATCTTTAAATGCGATTATCTCGTAAACTAAGCGTCTAATCGCAAAAGGAGCTTAATTTGCGGTCACTATGAAATACTTAGGAAATCCCATGAATTATTTGGTGATATCACTATGAAACGGGTGGCCAATGATGGATTTTCATATGGAAATCTTTAAATGCGATTACCTCGTAAACTAAGCGTCTAATCGCAAAAAGGAGCTTAATTTGTGATCACTATGAAATACTTAAGAAATCGCTTGTAATAGATGGGATATCACTATGAAACGGGTGGCCAATGATGGATTTTCATATGGAAATCTTTAAATGCGATTATCTCGTAAACTAAGCGTCTAATCGCAAAAAGGAGCTTAATTTGTGATCACTATGAAATACTTAGGAAATCCCATGAATTATTTGGTGATATCACTATGAAACGGGTGGCCAATGATGGATTTTCATATGCAAATCTTTAAATGCGATTATCTAGTAAACTAAACGTCTAATCGCAAAAAGAAGCTTAATTTGTGATCAGTATGAAATACTTAGGAAATCCCATGAATTATTTGGTGATATCACTATGAAACGGGTGGCCAATGATGGATTTTCATATGGAAATCTTTAAATGCGTTCTAAGCGTCTAATCGCAAAAAGGAGCTTAATTTGCGATCACTATGAAATACTTAGGAAATCCCATGAATTATTTGGTGATATCACTATGAAACGGGTGGCCAATGATGGATTTTCATATGGAAATCTTTAAATGCGATTATCTCGTAAACTAAGCGTCTAATCGCAAAAAGGAGCTTAATTTGTGATCACTATGAAATACTTAAGAAATCGCTTGTAATAGATGGGGATATCACTATGAAACGGGTGGCCAATGATGGATTTTCATATGGAAATCTTTAAATGCGATTATCTCGTAAACTAAGCGTCTAATCGCAAAAATAAGCTTAATTTGTGATCACTATGAAATACTCGCTTGTAATAGATGGGGATATCACTATGAAACGGGTGGCCAATGATGGATTTTCATATGGAAATCTTTAAATGCGATTATCTAGTAAACTAAGCGTCTAATCGCAAAAAGAAGCTTAATTTGTGATCAGTATGAAATACTTAAGAAATCGCTTGTAATAGATGGGGATATCACTATGAAACGGGTGGCCAATGATGGATTTTCATATGGAAATCTTTAAATGCGATTATCTCGTAAACTAAGCGTCTAATCGCAAAAATAAGCTTAATTTGTGATCACTATGAAATACTCGCTTGTAATAGATGGGGATATCACTATGAAACGGGTGGCCAATGATGGATTTTCATATGGAAATCTTTAAATGCGATTATCTAGTAAACTAAGAGTCTAATCGCAAAAAGAAGCTTAATTTGTGATCAGTATGAAATACTTAAGAAATCGCTTGTAATAGATGGGGATATCACTATGAAACGGGTGGCCAATGATGGATTTTCATATGGAAATCTTTAAATGCGATTATCTCGTAAACTAAGCGTCTAATCGCAAAAATAAGCTTAATTTGTGATCACTATGAAATACTTAAGAAATCCCATGAATTATTTGGTGATATCACTATGAAACGGGTGGCCAATGATGGATTTTCATATGGAAATCTTTAAATGCGATTATCTCGTAAACTAAGCGTCTAATCGCAAAAAGGAGCTTAATTTGTGATCACTATGAAATACTTAAGAAATCGCTTGTAATAGATGGGGATATCACTATGAAATGGATGGCCAATGCTGGATTTTCATATGGAAATCTTTAAATGCGATTATCTCGTAAACTAAGCGTCTAATCGCAAAAAGGAGCTTAATTTGTGATCACTATGAAATACTTAAGAAATCCCATGAATTATTTGGTGATATCACTATGAAACGGGTGGCCAATGATGGATTTTCATATGGAAATCTTTAAATGCGATTATCTTGGAAATCTTTAAATGCGATTATCTCGTAAACTAAGCGTCTAATCGCAAAAAGGAGCTTAATTTGTGATCACTATGAAATACTTAAGAAATCGCTTGTAATAGATGGGGATATCACTATGAAACGGGTGGCCAATGATGGCTTTTCATATGGAAATCTTTTAATGCGATTATCTCGTAAACTAAGCGTCTAATCGCAAAAATAAGCTTAATTTGTGATCACTATGAAATACTTACGAAATCCCATGAATTATTTGGTGATATCTCTATGAAATGGGTGGGTAATAATGGATTTTCATATGGATATCTTTAAATGCGATTATCTCGTAAACTAAGCGTCTAATCGCAAAAAGGAGCTTAATTTGCGGTCACTATGAAATACTTAGGAAATCCCATGAATTATTTGGTGATATCACTATGAAACGGGTGGCCAATGATGGATTTTCATATGGAAATCTTTAAATGCGATTACCTCGTAAACTAAGCGTCTAATCGCAAAAAGGAGCTTAATTTGTGATCACTATGAAATACTTAAGAAATCGCTTGTAATAGATGGGGATATCACTATGAAACGGGTGGCCAATGATGGATTTTCAGTAATAAGCTTAATTTGTGATCACTATGAAATACTTAAGAAATCCCATGAATTATTTGGTGATATCACTATGAAACGGGTGGCCAATGATGGATTTTCATATGGAAATCTTTAAATGCGATTATCTCGTAAACTAAGCGTCTAATCGCAAAAAGGAGCTTAATTTGTGATCACTATGAAATACTTAAGAAATCGCTTGTAATAGATGGGGATATCACTATGAAATGGATGGCCAATGCTGGATTTTCATATGGAAATCTTTAAATGCGATTATCTCGTAAACTAAGCGTCTAATCGCAAAAAGGAGCTTAATTTGTGATCACTATGAAATACTTAAGAAATCCCATGAATTATTTGGTGATATCACTATGAAACGGGTGGCCAATGATGGATTTTCATATGGAAATCTTTAAATGCGATTATCTTGGAAATCTTTAAATGCGATTATCTCGTAAACTAAGCGTCTAATCGCAAAAAGGAGCTTAATTTGTGATCACTATGAAATACTTAAGAAATCGCTTGTAATAGATGGGGATATCACTATGAAACGGGTGGCCAATGATGGCTTTTCATATGGAAATCTTTTAATGCGATTATCTCGTAAACTAAGCGTCTAATCGCAAAAATAAGCTTAATTTGTGATCACTATGAAATACTTACGAAATCCCATGAATTGTTTGGTGATATCTCTATGAAATGGGTGGGTAATAATGGATTTTCATATGGAAATCTTTAAATGCGATTATCTCGTAAACTAAGCGTCTAATCGCAAAAAGGAGCTTAATTTGCGGTCACTATGAAATACTTAAGAAATCCCATGAATTATTTGGTGATATCACTATGAAACGGGTGGCCAATGATGGATTTTCATATGGAAATCTTTAAATGCGATTATCTCGTAAACTAAGCGTCTAATCGCAAAAATAAGCTTAATTTGTGATCACTATGAAATACTTAAGAAATCCCATGAATTATTTGGTGATATCACTATGAAACGGGTGGCCAATGATGGATTTTCATATGGAAATCTTTAAATGCGATTATCTCGTAAACTAAGCGTCTAATCGCAAAAAGGAGCTTAATTTGTGATCACTATGAAATACTTAAGAAATCCCATGAATTATTTGGTGATATCACTATGAAACGGGTGGCCAATGATGGATTTTCATATGGAAATCTTTAAATGCGATTATCTCGTAAACTAAGCGTCTAATCGCAAAAATAAGCTTAATTTGTGATCACTATGAAATACTTACGAAATCCCATGAATTGTTTGGTGATATCTCTATGAAATGGGTGGGTAATAATGGATTTTCATATGGAAATCTTTAAATGCGATTATCTCGTAAACTAAGCGTCTAATCGCAAAAATAAGCTTAATTTGTGATCACTATGAAATACTTAAGAAATCCCATGAATTATTTGGTGATATCACTATGAAACGGGTGGCCAATGATGGATTTTCATATGGAAATCTTTAAATGCGATTATCTCGTAAACTAAGCGTCTAATCGCAAAAATAAGCTTAATTTGTGATCACTATGAAATACTTAAGAAATCCCATGAATTATTTGGTGATATCACTATGAAACGGGTGGCCAATGATGGATTTTCATATGGAAATCTTTAAATGCGATTATCTCGTAAACTAAGCGTCTAATCGCAAAAAGGAGCTTAATTTGTGATCACTATGAAATACTTAAGAAATCGCTTGTAATAGATGGGGATATCACTATGAAATGGATGGCCAATGCTGGATTTTCATATGGAAATCTTTAAATGCGATTATCTCGTAAACTAAGCGTCTAATCGCAAAAAGGAGCTTAATTTGTGATCACTATGAAATACTTAAGAAATCCCATGAATTATTTGGTGATATCACTATGAAACGGGTGGCCAATGATGGATTTTCATATGGAAATCTTTAAATGCGATTATCTTGGAAATCTTTAAATGCGATTATCTCGTTAACTAAGCGTCTAATCGCAAAAAGGAGCTTAATTTGTGATCACTATGAAATACTTAAGAAATCGCTTGTAATAGATGGGGATATCACTATGAAACGGGTGGCCATGATGGCTTTTCATATGGAAATCTTTTAATGCGATTATCTCGTAAACTAAGCGTCTAATCGCAAAAATAAGCTTAATTTGTGATCACTATGAAATACTTACGAAATCCCATGAATTATTTGGTGATATCTCTATGAAATGGGTGGGTAATAATGGATTTTCATATGGAAATCTTTAAATGCGATTATCTCGTAAACTAAGCGTCTAATCGCAAAAAGGAGCTTAATTTGCGGTCACTATGAAATACTTAGGAAATCCCATGAATTATTTGGTGATATCACTATGAAACGGGTGGCCAATGATGGATTTTCATATGGAAATCTTTAAATGCGATTACCTCGTAAACTAAGCGTCTAATCGCAAAAAGGAGCTTAATTTGTGATCACTATGAAATACTTAAGAAATCGCTTGTAATAGATGGGGATATCACTATGAAACGGGTGGCCAATGATGGATTTTCATATGGAAATCTTTAAATGCGATTATCTCGTAAACTAAGCGTCTAATCGCAAAAATAAGCTTAATTTGTGATCACTATGAAATACTCGCTTGTAATAGATGGGGATATCACTATGAAACGGGTGGCCAATGATGGATTTTCATATGGAAATCTTTAAATGCGATTATCTCGTAAACTAAGCGTCTAATCGCAAAAAGGAGCTTAATTTGTGATCAGTATGAAATACTTAGGAAATCCCATGAATTATTTGGTGATATCACTATGAAACGGGTGGCCAATGATGGATTTTCATATGCAAATCTTTAAATGCGATTATCTAGTAAACTAAGCGTCTAATCGCAAAAAGAAGCTTAATTTGTGATCAGTATGAAATACTTAGGAAATCCCATGAATTATTTGGTGATATCACTATGAAACGGGTGGCCAATGATGGATTTTCATATGGAAATCTTTAAATGCGATTATCTAGTAAACTAAGCGTCTAATCGCAAAAAGGAGCTTAATTTGCGATCACTATGAAATACTTAGGAAATCCCATGAATTATTTGGTGATATCACTATGAAACGGGTGGCCAATGATGGATTTTCATATGGAAATCTTTAAATGGGATTATCTCGTAAACTAAGCGTCTAATCGCAAAAAGGAGCTTAATTTGTGATCACTATGAAATACTTAAGAAATCGCTTGTAATAGATGGGGATATCACTATGAAACGGGTGGCCAATGATGGATTTTCATATGGAAATCTTTAAATGCGATTATCTCGTAAACTAAGCGTCTAATCGCAAAAATAAGCTTAATTTGTGATCACTATGAAATACTCGCTTGTAATAGATGGGGATATCACTATGAAACGGGTGGCCAATGATGGATTTTCATATGGAAATCTTTAAATGCGATTATCTAGTAAACTAAGCGTCTAATCGCAAAAAGAAGCTTAATTTGTGATCAGTATGAAATACTTAAGAAATCGCTTGTAATAGATGGGGATATCACTATGAAACGGGTGGCCAATGATGGATTTTCATATGGAAATCTTTAAATGCGATTATCTCGTAAACTAAGCGTCTAATCGCAAAAATAAGCTTAATTTGTGATCACTATGAAATACTCGCTTGTAATAGATGGGGATATCACTATGAAACGGGTGGCCAATGATGGATTTTCATATGGAAATCTTTAAATGCGATTATCTAGTAAACTAAGCGTCTAATCGCAAAAAGAAGCTTAATTTGTGATCAGTATGAAATACTTAGGAAATCCCATGAATTATATGGGGATATCTCTATGAAATGGGTGGGTAGTGATGGATTTTCAGATGGAAATCTTTAAATGCGATTATCTCGTAAACTAAGCGTCTAATCGCAAAAAGGAGCTTAATTTGCGATCACTATGAAATACTTAGGAAATCCCATGAATTATTTGGTGATATCACTATGAAACGGGTGGCCAATGATGGATTTTCATATGGAAATCTTTAAATGCGATTATCTCGTAAACTAAGCGTCTTATCGCAAAAAGGAGCTTAATTTGTGATCACTATGAAATACTTAAGAAATCGCTTGTAATAGATGGGGATATCACTATGAAACGGGTGGCCAATGATGGATTTTCATATGGAAATCTTTAAATGCGATTATCTCGTAAACTAAGCGTCTAATCGCAAAAATAAGCTTAATTTGTGATCAGTATGAAATACTTAGGAAATCCCATGAATTATTTGGTGATATCACTATGAAACGGGTGGCCAATGATGGATTTTCATATGGAAATCTTTAAATGCGATTATCTCGTAAACTAAGCGTCTAATCGCAAAAAGGAGCTTAATTTGTGATCACTATGAAATACTTAAGAAATCGCTTGTAATAGATGGGGATATCACTATGAAATGGATGGCCAATGCTGGATTTTCATATGGAAATCTTTAAATGCGATTATCTCGTAAACTAAGCGTCTAATCGCAAAAAGGAGCTTAATTTGTGATCACTATGAAATACTTAAGAAATCGCTTGTAATAGATGGGGATATCACTATGAAACGGGTGGCCAATGATGGATTTTCATATGCAAATCTTTAAATGCGATTATTTAGTAAACTAAGCGTCTAATCGCAAAAAGGAGCTTAATTTGTGATCACTATGTTTACAAAGAAATCCCATGAATTATTTGGTGATATCACTATGAAACGGGTGGCCAATGATGGATTTTCATATGGAAATCTTTAAATGCGATTATCTCGTAAACTAAGCGTCTAATCGCAAAAAGGAGCTTAATTTGTGATCACTATGAAATACTTAAGAAATCGCTTGTAATAGATGGGGATATCACTATGAAACGGGTGGCCAATGATGGATTTTCATATGGAAATCTTTAAATGCGATTATCTCGTAAACTAAGCGTCTAATCGCAAAAAGGAGCTTAATTTGTGATCACTATGAAATACTTAAGAAATCGCTTGTAATAGATGGGGATATCACTATGAAATGGATGGCCAATGCTGGATTTTCATATGGAAATCTTTAAATGCGATTATCTCGTAAACTAAGCGTCTAATCGCAAAAATAAGCTTAATTTGTGATCACTATGAAATACTCGCTTGTAATAGATGGGGATATCACTATGAAACGGGTGGCCAATGATGGATTTTCATATGGAAATCTTTAAATGCGATTATCTAGTAAACTAAGCGTCTAATCGCAAAAAGAAGCTTAATTTGTGATCAGTATGAAATACTTAGGAAATCCCATGAATTATATGGGGATATCTCTATGAAATGGGTGGGTAGTGATGGATTTTCAGATGGAAATCTTTAAATGCGATTATCTCGTAAACTAAGCGTCTAATCGCAAAAAGGAGCTTAATTTGCGATCACTATGAAATACTTAGGAAATCCCATGAATTATTTGGTGATATCACTATGAAACGGGTGGCCAATGATGGATTTTCATATGGAAATCTTTAAATGCGATTATCTCGTAAACTAAGCGTCTTATCGCAAAAAGGAGCTTAATTTGTGATCACTATGAAATACTTAAGAAATCGCTTGTAATAGATGGGGATATCACTATGAAACGGGTGGCCAATGATGGATTTTCATATGGAAATCTTTAAATGCGATTATCTCGTAAACTAAGCGTCTAATCGCAAAAATAAGCTTAATTTGTGATCAGTATGAAATACTTAGGAAATCCCATGAATTATTTGGTGATATCACTATGAAACGGGTGGCCAATGATGGATTTTCATATGGAAATCTTTAAATGCGATTATCTCGTAAACTAAGCGTCTAATCGCAAAAAGGAGCTTAATTTGTGATCACTATGAAATACTTAAGAAATCGCTTGTAATAGATGGGGATATCACTATGAAATGGATGGCCAATGCTGGATTTTCATATGGAAATCTTTAAATGCGATTATCTCGTAAACTAAGCGTCTAATCGCAAAAAGGAGCTTAATTTGTGATCACTATGAAATACTTAAGAAATCGCTTGTAATAGATGGGGATATCACTATGAAACGGGTGGCCAATGATGGATTTTCATATGCAAATCTTTAAATGCGATTATTTAGTAAACTAAGCGTCTAATCGCAAAAAGGAGCTTAATTTGTGATCACTATGTTTACAAAGAAATCCCATGAATTATTTGGTGATATCACTATGAAACGGGTGGCCAATGATGGATTTTCATATGGAAATCTTTAAATGCGATTATCTCGTAAACTAAGCGTCTAATCGCAAAAAGGAGCTTAATTTGTGATCACTATGAAATACTTAAGAAATCGCTTGTAATAGATGGGGATATCACTATGAAACGGGTGGCCAATGATGGATTTTCATATGGAAATCTTTAAATGCGATTATCTCGTAAACTAAGCGTCTAATCGCAAAAAGGAGCTTAATTTGTGATCACTATGAAATACTTAGGAAATCCCATGAATTATTTGGTGATATCACTACGAAATTGGGGGGCAATGATGGATTTTCATATGGAAAGCTTTAAATGCGATTATCTCGTAAACTAAGCGTCTAATCGCAAAAAGGAGCTTAATTTGTTATCAGTATGAAATACTTAGGAAATCCCATGAATTATTTGGTGATATCACTATGAAACGGGTGGCCAATGATGGATTTTCATATGGAAATCTTTAAATGCGATTATCTCGTAAACTAAGCGTCTAATCGCAAAAATAAGCTTAATTTGTGATCACTATGAAATACTTAAGAAATCGCTTGTAATAGATGGGGATATCACTATGAAACGGGTGGCCAATGATGGATTTTCATATGGAAATCTTTAAATGCGATTATCTCGTAAACTAAGCGTCTAATCGCAAAAAGGAGCTTAATTTGTGATCACTATGAAATACTTACGAAATCCCATGAGTTATTTGGTGATATCTCTATGAAATGGGTGGGTAATAATGGATTTTCATATGGAAATCTTTAAATGCGATTATCTCGTAAACTAAGCGTCTAATCGCAAAAAGGAGCTTAATTTGCGGTCACTATGAAATACTTAGGAAATCCCATGAATTATTTGGTGATATCACTATGAAACGGGTGGCCAATGATGGATTTTCATATGGAAATCTTTAAATGCGATTACCTCGTAAACTAAGCATCTAATCGCAAAAAGGAGCTTAATTTGTGATCACTATGAAATACTTAAGAAATCGCTTGTAATAGATGGGGATATCACTATGAAACGGGTGGCCAATGATGGATTTTCATATGGAAATCTTTAAATGCGATTATCTCGTAAACTAAGCGTCTAATCGCAAAAATAAGCTTAATTTGTGATCACTATGAAATACTCGCTTGTAATAGATGGGGATATCACTATGAAACGGGTGGCCAATGATGGATTTTCATATGGAAATCTTTAAATGCGATTATCTCGTAAACTAAGCGTCTAATCGCAAAAATAAGCTTAATTTGTGATCACTATGAAATACTTACGAAATCCCATGAATTATTTGGTGATATCTCTATGAAATGGGTGGGTAATGATGGAATTTCAGATGGAAATCTTTAAATGCGATTATCTCGTAAACTAAGCGTCTAATCGCAAAAAGGAGCTTAATTTGCGATCACTATGAAATACTTAGGAAATCCCATGAATTATTTGGTGATATCACTATGAAACGGGTGGCCAATGATGGATTTTCATATGGAAATCTTTAAATGCGATTATCTCGTAAACTAAGCGTCTAATCGCAAAAAGGAGCTTAATTTGTGATCACTATGAAATACTTAAGAAATCGCTTGTAATAGATGGGGATATCACTATGAAACGGGTGGCCAATGATGGATTTTCATATGGAAATCTTTAAATGCGATTACCTCGTAAACTAAGCGTCTAATCGCAAAAATAAGCTTAATTTGTGATCACTATGAAATACTCGCTTGTAATAGATGGGGATATCACTATGAAATGGATGGCCAATGATGGATTTTCATATGGAAATCTTTAAATGCGATTATCTCGTAAACTAAGCGTCTAATCGCAAAAAGGAGCTTAATTTGTGATCACTATGAAATACTTAAGAAATCGCTTGTAATAGATGGGGTATCACTATGAAATGGATGGCCAATGATGGATTTTCATATGGAAATCTTTAAATGCGATTATCTCGTAAACTAAGCGTCTAATCGCAAAAAGGAGCTTAATTTGTGATCACTATGAAATACTTAAGAAATCGCTTGTAATAGATGGGGATATCACTATGAAACGGGTGGCCAATGATGGATTTTCATATGGAAATCTTTAAATGCGATTATCTCGTAAACTAAGCGTCTAATCGCAAAAATAAGCTTAATTTGTGATCACTATGAAATACTTACGAAATCCCATGAATTATTTGGTGATATCACTATGAAATGGGTGGGTAATGATGGATTTTCATATGGAAATCTTTAAATGCGATTATCTCGTAAACTAAGCGTCTAATCGCAAAAAGGAGCTTAATTTGCGATCACTATGAAATACTTAGGAAATCCCATGAATTATTTGGTGATATCACTATGAAACGGGTGGCCAATGATGGATTTTCATATGGAAATCTTTAAATGCGATTATCTCGTAAACTAAGCGTCTAATCGCAAAAATAAGCTTAATTTGTGATCACTATGAAATACTTAAGAAACCGCTTGTAATAGATGGGGATATCACTATGAAACGGGTGGCCAATGATGGATTTTCATATGGAAATCTTTAAATGCGATTATCTCGTAAACTAAGCGTCTAATCGCAAAAAGGAGCTTAATTTGTGATCACTATGAAATACTTAGGAAATCCCATGAATTATTTGGTGATATCACTATGAAACGGGTGGCCAATGATGGATTTTCATATGGAAATCTTTAAATGCGATTATCTCGTAAACTAAGCGTCTAATCGCAAAAATAAGCTTAATTTGTGATCACTATGAAATACTTAAGAAACCGCTTGTAATAGATGGGGATATCTCTATGAAATGGGTGGGTAATGATGGATTTTCATATGGAAATCTTTAAATGCGATTATCTCGTAAACTAAGCGTCTAATCGCAAAAAGGAGCTTAATTTGTGATACTTAGGAAATACTTACGAAATCCCATGAATTATTTGGTGATATCACTATGAAACGGGTGGCCAATGATGGATTTTCATATGGAAATCTTTAAATGCGATTATCTCGTAAACTAAGCGTCTAATCGCAAAAATAAGCTTAATTTGTGATCACTATGAAATACTTAAGAAACCGCTTGTAATAGATGGGGATATCTCTATGAAATGGGTGGGTAATGATGGATTTTCATATGGAAATCTTTAAATGCGATTATCTCGTAAACTAAGCGTCTAATCGCAAAAAGGAGCTTAATTTGTGATACTTAGGAAATCTCATGAATTATATGGGGATATCACTATGAAATGGGTGGGTAATGATGGATTTTCATATGGAAATCTTTAAATGCGATTATCTCGTAAACTAAGCGTCTAATCGCAAAAAGGAGCTTAATTTGTGATCACTATGAAATACTTAAGAAATCGCTTGTAATAGATGGGGAAATCTTGAAATCTTTAAATGCGATTATCTCGTAAACTAAGCGTCTAATCGCAAAAATAAGCTTAATTTGTGATCACTATGAAATACTCGCTTGTAATAGATGGGGATATCACTATGAAACGGGTGGCCAATGATGGATTTTCATATGGAAATCTTTAAATGCGATTATCTCGTAAACTAAGCGTCTAATCGCAAAAATAAGCTTAATTTGTGATCACTATGAAATACTTACGAAATCCCATGAATTATTTGGTGATATCTCTATGAAATGGGTGGGTAATGATGGATTTTCAGATGGAAATCTTTAAATGCGATTATCTCGTAAACTAAGCGTCTAATCGCAAAAAGGAGCTTAATTTGCGATCACTATGAAATACTTAGGAAATCCCATGAATTATTTGGTGATATCACTATGAAACGGGTGGCCAATGATGGATTTTCATATGGAAATCTTTAAATGCGATTATCTCGTAAACTAAGCGTCTAATCGCAAAAAGGAGCTTAATTTGTGATCACTATGAAATACTTAAGAAATCGCTTGTAATAGATGGGGATATCACTATGAAACGGGTGGCCAATGATGGATTTTCATATGGAAATCTTTAAATGCGATTACCTCGTAAACTAAGCGTCTAATCGCAAAAATAAGCTTAATTTGTGATCACTATGAAATACTCGCTTGTAATAGATGGGGATATCACTATGAAATGGATGGCCAATGATGGATTTTCATATGGAAATCTTTAAATGCGATTATCTCGTAAACTAAGCGTCTAATCGCAAAAAGGAGCTTAATTTGTGATCACTATGAAATACTTAAGAAATCGCTTGTAATAGATGGGGTATCACTATGAAATGGATGGCCAATGATGGATTTTCATATGGAAATCTTTAAATGCGATTATCTCGTAAACTAAGCGTCTAATCGCAAAAAGGAGCTTAATTTGTGATCACTATGAAAAACTTAAGAAATCGCTTGTAATAGATGGGGATATCACTATGAAACGGGTGGCCAATGATGGATTTTCATATGGAAATCTTTAAATGCGATTATCTCGTAAACTAAGCGTCTAATCGCAAAAATAAGCTTAATTTGTGATCACTATGAAATACTTACGAAATCCCATGAATTATTTGGTGATATCACTATGAAATGGGTGGGTAATGATGGATTTTCATATGGAAATCTTTAAATGCGATTATCTCGTAAACTAAGCGTCTAATCGCAAAAAGGAGCTTAATTTGCGATCACTATGAAATACTTAGGAAATCCCATGAATTATTTGGTGATATCACTATGAAACGGGTGGCCAATGATGGATTTTCATATGGAAATCTTTAAATGCGATTATCTCGTAAACTAAGCGTCTAATCGCAAAAATAAGCTTAATTTGTGATCACTATGAAATACTTAAGAAACCGCTTGTAATAGATGGGGATATCACTATGAAACGGGTGGCCAATGATGGATTTTCATATGGAAATCTTTAAATGCGATTATCTCGTAAACTAAGCGTCTAATCGCAAAAAGGAGCTTAATTTGTGATCACTATGAAATACTTACGAAATCCCATGAATTATTTGGTGATATCACTATGAAACGGGTGGCCAATGATGGATTTTCATATGGAAATCTTTAAATGCGATTATCTCGTAAACTAAGCGTCTAATCGCAAAAATAAGCTTAATTTGTGATCACTATGAAATACTTGAGAAACCGCTTGTAATAGATGGGGATATCACTATGAAACGGGTGGCCAATGATGGAATTTCATATGGAAATCTTTAAATGCGATTATCTCGTAAACTAAGCGTCTAATCGCAAAAAGGAGCTTAATTTGTGATCACTATGAAATACTTAGGAAATCCCATGAATTATTTGGTGATATCACTATGAAACGGGTGGCCAATGATGGATTTTCATATGGAAATCTTTAAATGCGATTATCTCGTAAACTAAGCGTCTAATCGCAAAAATAAGCTTAATTTGTGATCACTATGAAATACTTAAGAAACCGCTTGTAATAGATGGGGATATCTCTATGAAATGGGTGGGTAATGATGGATTTTCATATGGAAATCTTTAAATGCGATTATCTCGTAAACTAAGCGTCTAATCGCAAAAAGGAGCTTAATTTGTGATACTTAGGAAATACTTACGAAATCCCATGAATTATTTGGTGATATCACTATGAAACGGGTGGCCAATGATGGATTTTCATATGGAAATCTTTAAATGCGATTATCTCGTAAACTAAGCGTCTAATCGCAAAAATAAGCTTAATTTGTGATCACTATGAAATACTTAAGAAACCGCTTGTAATAGATGGGGATATCTCTATGAAATGGGTGGGTAATGATGGATTTTCATATGGAAATCTTTAAATGCGATTATCTCGTAAACTAAGCGTCTAATCGCAAAAAGGAGCTTAATTTGTGATACTTAGGAAATCTCATGAATTATATGGGGATATCACTATGAAATGGGTGGGTAATGATGGATTTTCATATGGAAATCTTTAAATGCGATTATCTCGTAAACTAAGCGTCTAATCGCAAAAAGGAGCTTAATTTGTGATCACTATGAAATACTTAAGAAATCGCTTGTAATAGATGGGGATATCACTATGAAACGGGTGGCCAATGATGGATTTTCATATGGAAATCTTTAAATGCGATTATCTCGTAAACTAAGCGTCTAATCGCAAAAAGGAGCTTAATTTGCGATCACTATGAAATACTTAGGAAATCCCATGAATTATTTAGTGATATCACTATGAAACGGGTGGCCAATGATGGATTTTCATATGGAAATCTTTAAATGCGATTATCTCGTAAACTAAGCGTCTAATCGCAAAAACAAGCATAATTTGTGATCACTATGAAATACTTAAGAAACCGCTAGTAATAGATGGGGATATCACTATGAAACGGGTGCCAATGATGGATTTTCATATGGAAATCTTTAAATGCGATTATCTCGTAAACTAAGCGTCTAATCGCAAAAAGGAGCTTAATTTGTGATCACTATGAACTACTTAGGAAATCCCATGAATTATTTGGTGATATCACTATGAAACGGGTGGATTTTCATATGGAAATCTTTAAATGCGATTATCTCGTAAACTAAGCGTCTAATCGCAAAAATAAGCTTAATTTGTGATCGCTTGTAATATATGGAGATATCACTATGAAACGGGTGGCCAATGATGGATTTTCATATGGAAATCTTTAAATGCGGTTATCTCGTAAACTAAGCGTCTAATCGCAAAAAGGAGCTTAATTTGTGATCACTATGAAATATTTAGGAAATCCCATGAATTATTTGGTGATATCACTATGAAACGGGTGGCCAATGATGGATTTTCATATGGAAATCTTTAAATGCGATTATCTCGTAAACTAAGCGTCTAATCGCAATTTGTGATCACTATGAAATACTTAGCGTCTAATCGCAATTTGTGATCACTATGAAATACTTAGGAAATCCCATGAATTATATGGGGATATCACTATGAAATGGGTGCCCAATGATGGATTTTCATATGGAAATCTTTAAATGCGATTATCTCGTAAACTAAGCGTCTAATCGCAAAAAGGAGCTTAATTTGTGATCAATATGAAATACTTAGGAAATCCCATGAATTATTTGGTGATATCACTATGAAACGGGTGGCCAATGATTGATTTTCATATGGAAATCTTTAAATGCGATTATCTCGTAAACTAAGCGTCTAATCGCAAAAAGGAGCTTAATTTGTGATCAATATGAAATACTTAGGAAATCCCATGAATTATTTGGTGATATCACTATGAAACGGGTGGCCAATGATTGATTTTCATATGGAAATCTTTAAATGCGATTATCTCGTAAACTAAGCGTCTAATCGCAAAAAGGAGATTAATTTGTGATCACTATGAAATACTTAAGAAATCCCATGAATTATTTGGTGATATCACTATGAAACGGGTGGCCAATGATGGATTTTCATATGGAAATCTTTAAATGCGATTATCTCGTAAACTAAGCGTCTAATCGCAAAAAGGAGCTTAATTTGTGATCAATATGAAATACTTAAGAAATCCCATGAATTATATGGGGATATCACTATGAAACGGGTGGCCAATAATGGATTTTCATATGGAAATCTTTAAATGCGATTATCTCGTAAACTAAGCGTCTAATCGCAAAAAGGAGCTTAATTTGTGATCACTATGAAATACTTAAGAAATCCCATGAATTATATGGGGATATCACTATGAAATGGATGGCCAATGCTGGATTTTCATATGGAAATCTTTAAATGCGATTATCTCGTAAACTAAGCGTCTAATCGCAAAAAGGAGCTAAATTTGTGATCACTATGAAATATTTAAGTAATCGCTTGTAATAGATGGGGTTGTCACTATGAAATGGATGGCCAACGCTGGATTTTCATATGGAAATCTTTAAATGCGATTATCTCGTAAACTAAGCGTCTAATCGCAAAAAGGAGCTTAATTTGTGATCACTATGAAATACTTAGGAAATCGCTATGAAATGGGTGGCCAATGATGGATTTTCATATGGAAATCTTTAAGTGCGATTATCTCGTAAACTAAGCGTCTAATCGCAAAAAGGAGCTTAATTTGTGATCACTAGGAAATACTTAACAAATCGCTTGTAATAGATGAGGATATCACTATGAAATGGGTGCCCAATGATGGATTTTCATATGGAAATCTTTAAATGCGATTATCTCGTAAACTAAGCGTCTAATCGCAAAAAGGAGCTTAATTTGTGATCACTATAAAATACTTAAGAAATCCCATGAATTATATGGGGTTATCACTATGAAACGGGTGGCCAATGATGGATTTTTATATGGAAATTTTAAATGCGATTATCTCGTAAACTAAGCGTCTAATCGCAAAAAGGAGCTTAATTTGTGATCACTATGAAATACTTAAGAAATCCCATGAATTATATGGGGATATCACTATGAAATGGGTGCCCAATGATGGATTTTCATATGGAAATCTTTAAATGCGATTATCTCGTAAACTAAGCGTCTAATCGCAAAAAGGAGCTTAATTTGTGATCACTATGAAATACTTAAGAAATCCCATGAATTATATGGGGATATCACTATGAAATGGGTGCCCAATGATGGATTTTCATATGGAAATCTTTAAATGCGATTATCTCGTAAACTAAGCGTCTAATCGCAAAAAGGAGCTTAATTTGTGATCGCTATGAAATACTTAAGAAATCCCATGAATTATATGGGGATATCACTATGAAATGGGTGCCCAATGCTGGATTTTCATATGGAAATCTTTAAATGCGATTATCTCGTAAACTAAGCGTCTAATCGCAAAAAGGAGCTTAATTTGTGATCACTATGAAATACTTAAGAAACCCCATGAATTATATGGGGATATCACTATGAAACGGGTGGCCAATGATGGATTTTCATATGGAAATCTTTAAATGCGATTATCTCGTAAACTAAGCGTCTAATCGAAAAAAGGAGCTAAATTTGTGATCACTATGAGATACTTAAGAAATCCCATGAATTATATGGGGATATCACTATGAAACGGGTGCCCAATGATGGATTTTCATATGGAAATCTTTAAATGCGATTATCTCGTAAACTAAGCGTCTAATCGCAAAAAGAGGCTTAATTTGTGATCACTATGAAATATTTAAGAAATCCCATGAATTATATGGGGATATCACTATGAAACGGGTGGCCAATGATGGATTTTCATATGGAAATCTTTAAATGCGATTATCTCGTAAACTAAGCGTCTAATCGCAAAAAGGAGCTTAATTTGTGATCACTATGAAATACTTAAGAAATCCCATGAATTATATGGGGATATCACTATGAAATGGGTGCCCAATGATGGATTTTCATATGGAAATCTTTAAATGCGATTATCTCGTAAACTAAGCGTCTAATCGAAAAAAGGAGCTAAATTTGTGATCACTATGAGATACTTAAGAAATCCCATGAATTATATGGGGATATCACTATGAAACGGGTGCCCAATGATGGATTTTCATATGGAAATCTTTAAATGCGATTATCTCGTAAACTAAGCGTCTAATCGCAAAAAGAGGCTTAATTTGTGATCACTATGAAATATTTAAGAAATCCCATGAATTATATGGGGATATCACTATGAAACGGGTGGCCAATGATGGATTTTCATATGGAAATCTTTAAATGCGATTATCTCGTAAACTAAGCGTCTAATCGCAAAAAGGAGCTTAATTTGTGATCACTATGAAATACTTAAGAAACCCCATGAATTATATGGGGATATCACTATGAAACGGGTGGCCAATGATGGATTTTCATATGGAAATCTTTAAATGCGATTATCTCGTAAACTAAGCGTCTAATCGAAAAAAGGAGCTCAATTTGTGATCACTATGAGATACTTAAGAAATCCCATAAATTATATGGGGATATCACTATGAAACGGGTGCCCAATGATGGATTTTCATATGGAAATCTTTAAATGCGATTATCTCGTAAACTAAGCGTCTAATCGCAAAAAGAGGCTTAATTTGTGATCACTATGAAATATTTAAGAAATCCCATGAATTATATGGGGATATCACTATGAAACGGGTGGCCAATGATGGATTTTCATATGGAAATCTTTAAATGCGATTATCTCGTAAACTAAGCGTCTAATCGCAAATAGGAGCTCAATTTGTGATCACTATGAAATACTTAAGAAATTCCATGAATTATATGGGGATATCACTATGAAACGGGTGGCCAATGATGGATTTTCATATGGAAATCTTTAAATGCGATTATCTCGTAAACTAAGCGTCTAATCGCAAAAAGGAGCTTAATTTGTGATCACTATGAAACACTTAAGAAATCCCATGAGATATATGGGGATATCACACTAACGGGTGGCCAATGATGGATTTTCATATGGAAATCTTTAAATGCGATTATCTCGTAAACTAAGCGTCTAATCGCAAAAAGGAGATTAATTTGTGATCACTATGAAATACTTAAAAAATCCCATGAATTATATGGGGATATCACTATGAAACGGGTGGCCAATGATGGATTTTCATATGGAAATCTTTAAATGCGACTATCTCGTAAACTAAGCGTCTAATCCCTAAAAGGAGCTTAATTTGTGATCACTATGAAATACTTAAGAAATCCCATAAATTATATGGGGATATCACTATCAAATGGGTTCCCAATGATGGATTTTCATATGGAAATCTTTAAATGTGATTATCTCGTAAACTAAGCGTCTAATCGCAAAAAGGAGCTTAATTTGTGATCACTATGAAATACTTAAGAAATCCCATGAATTATAAGGGGATATCACTATGAAACGGGTTCCCAATGATGGATTTTCATATGGAAATCTTTAAATGTGATTATCTCGTAAACTAAGCGTCTAATCGCAAAAAGGATCTTAATTTGTGATCACTATGAAATACTTTAGAAATCCCATAAATTATATGGGGATATCACTATCAAATGGGTTCCCAATGATGGATTTTCATATGGAAATCTTTAAATGCGATTATCTCGTAAACTAAGCGTCTAATCGCAAAAAGGAGCTTAATTTGTGATCACTATGAAATACTTAAGAAATCCCATGAATTATATGGGGATATCACTATGAAACGGGTGGCCAATGATGGATTTTCATATAGAAATCTTTAAATGCGATTATCTCGTAAACTATGAAATACTTAAGAAATCCCATGAATTATATGGGGATATCACTATGAAACGGGTGGCCAATGCTGGATTTTCATATGGAAATCTTTAAATGCGACTATCTCGTAAACTAAGCGTCTAATCCCTAAAAGGAGCTTAATTTGTGATCACTATGAAATACTTAAGAAATCCCATAAATTATATGGGGATATCACTATCAAATGGGTTCCCAATGATGGATTTTCATATGGAAATCTTTAAATGTGATTATCTCGTAAACTAAGCGTCTAATCGCAAAAAGGAGCTTAATTTGTGATCACTATGAAATACTTTATAAATCCAATGAATTATATGGGGATATCACTATGAAACGGGTGGCCAATGATGGATTTTCATATGGAAATCTTTAAATGCGATTATCTCGTAAACTAAGCGTCTAATCGCAAAAAGGAGCTTAATTTGTGATCACTATGAAATACTTAAGAAATCCCATGAATTATATGGGGATATCACTGTGAAACGGGTGGCCAATGATGGATTTTCATATAGAAATCTTTAAATGCGATTATCTCGTAAACTAAGCGTCTAATCGCAAAAAGGAGCTTAATTTGTGATCAATATGAAATACTTAAGAAATCCCATGAATTATATGGGGATATCACTATGAAACGGGTGGCCAATAATGGATTTTCATATGGAAATCTTTAAATGCGATTATCTCGTAAACTAAGCGTCTAATCGCAAAAAGGAGCTTAATTTGTGATCACTATGAAATACTTAAGAAATCCCATGAATTATTTGGTGATATCACTATGAAACGGGTGGCCAATGATGGATTTTCATATGGAAATCTTTAAATGCGATTATCTCGTAAACTAAGCGTCTAATCGCAAAAAGGAGCTTAATTTGTGATCACTATGAAATACTTAAGAAATCCCATGAATTATATGGGGATATCACTATGAAATGGGTGCCCAATGATGGATTTTCATATGGAAATCTTTAAATGCGATTATCTCGTAAACTAAGCGTCTAATCGCAAAAAGGAGCTTAATTTGTGATCACTATGAAATACTTAAGAAACCCCATGAATTATATGGGGATATCACTATGAAACGGGTGGCCAATGATGGATTTTCATATGGAAATCTTTAAATGCGATTATCTCGTAAACTAAGCGTCTAATCGAAAAAAGGAGCTCAATTTGTGATCACTATGAGATACTTAAGAAATCCCATGAATTATATGGGGATATCACTATGAAACGGGTGCCCAATGATGGATTTTCATATGGAAATCTTTAAATGCGATTATCTCGTAAACTAAGCGTCTAATCGCAAAAAGAGGCTTAATTTGTGATCACTATGAAATATTTAAGAAATCCCATGAATTATATGGGGATATCACTATGAAACGGGTGGCCAATGATGGATTTTCATATGGAAATCTTTAAATGCGATTATCTCGTAAACTAAGCGTCTAATCGCAAATAGGAGCTCAATTTGTGATCACTATGAAATACTTAAGAAATTCCATGAATTATATGGGGATATCACTATGAAACGGGTGGCCAATGATGGATTTTCATATGGAAATCTTTAAATGCGATTATCTCGTAAACTAAGCGTCTAATCGCAAAAAGGAGCTTAATTTGTGATCACTATGAAACACTTAAGAAATCCCATGAGATATATGGGGATATCACACTAACGGGTGGCCAATGATGGATTTTCATATGGAAATCTTTAAATGCGATTATCTCGTAAACTAAGCGTCTAATCGCAAAAAGGAGATTAATTTGTGATCACTATGAAATACTTAAAAAATCCCATGAATTATATGGGGATATCACTATGAAACGGGTGGCCAATGATGGATTTTCATATGGAAATCTTTAAATGCGACTATCTCGTAAACTAAGCGTCTAATCCCTAAAAGGAGCTTAATTTGTGATCACTATGAAATACTTAAGAAATCCCATAAATTATATGGGGATATCACTATCAAATGGGTTCCCAATGATGGATTTTCATATGGAAATCTTTAAATGTGATTATCTCGTAAACTAAGCGTCTAATCGCAAAAAGGAGCTTAATTTGTGATCACTATGAAATACTTAAGAAATCCCATGAATTATAAGGGGATATCACTATGAAACGGGTTCCCAATGATGGATTTTCATATGGAAATCTTTAAATGTGATTATCTCGTAAACTAAGCGTCTAATCGCAAAAAGGATCTTAATTTGTGATCACTATGAAATACTTAAGAAATCCCATAAATTATATGGGGATATCACTATCAAATGGGTTCCCAATGATGGATTTTCATATGGAAATCTTTAAATGCGATTATCTCGTAAACTAAGCGTCTAATCGCAAAAAGGAGCTTAATTTGTGATCACTATGAAATACTTAAGAAATCCCATGAATTATATGGGGATATCACTATGAAACGGGTGGCCAATGATGGATTTTCATATAGAAATCTTTAAATGCGATTATCTCGTAAACTATGAAATACTTAAGAAATCCCATGAATTATATGGGGATATCACTATGAAACGGGTGGCCAATGCTGGATTTTCATATGGAAATCTTTAAATGCGACTATCTCGTAAACTAAGCGTCTAATCCCTAAAAGGAGCTTAATTTGTGATCACTATGAAATACTTAAGAAATCCCATAAATTATATGGGGATATCACTATCAAATGGGTTCCCAATGATGGATTTTCATATGGAAATCTTTAAATGTGATTATCTCGTAAACTAAGCGTCTAATCGCAAAAAGGAGCTTAATTTGTGATCACTATGAAATACTTAATAAATCCAATGAATTATATGGGGATATCACTATGAAACGGGTGGCCAATGATGGATTTTCATATGGAAATCTTTAAATGCGATTATCTCGTAAACTAAGCGTCTAATCGCAAAAAGGAGCTTAATTTGTGATCACTATGAAATACTTAAGAAATCCCATGAATTATATGGGGATATCACTGTGAAACGGGTGGCCAATGATGGATTTTCATATAGAAATCTTTAAATGCGATTATCTCGTAAAGGAGCTTAATTTGTGATCAATATGAAATACTTAAGAAATCCCATGAATTATATGGGGATATCACTATGAAACGGGTGGCCAATAATGGATTTTCATATGGAAATCTTTAAATGCGATTATCTCGTAAACTAAGCGTCTAATCGCAAAAAGGAGCTTAATTTGTGATCACTATGAAATACTTAAGAAATCCCATGAATTATTTGGTGATATCACTATGAAACGGGTGGCCAATGATGGATTTTCATATGGAAATCTTTAAATGCGATTATCTCGTAAACTAAGCGTCTAATCGCAAAAAGGAGCTTAATTTGTGATCAATATGAAATACTTAAGAAATCCCATGAATTATATGGGGATATCACTATGAAACGGGTGGCCAATAATGGATTTTCATATGGAAATCTTTAAATGCGATTATCTCGTAAACTAAGCGTCTAATCGCAAAAAGGAGCTTAATTTGTGATCACTATGAAATACTTAAGAAATCCCATGAATTATATGGGGATATCACTATGAAATGGATGGCCAATGCTGGATTTTCATATGGAAATCTTTAAATGCGATTATCTCGTAAACTAAGCGTCTAATCGCAAAAAGGAGCTTAATTTGTGATCAATATGAAATACTTAAAAAATCCCATGAATTATATGGGGATATCACTATGAAACGGGTGGCCAATAATGGATTTTCATATGGAAATCTTTAAATGCGATTATCTCGTAAACTAAGCGTCTAATCGCAAAAAGGAGCTTAATTTGTGATCACTATGAAATACTTAGGAAATCGCTATGAAATGGGTGGCCAATGATGGATTTTCATATGGAAATCTTTAAGTGCGATTATCTCGTAAACTAAGCGTCTAATCGCAAAAAGGAGCTTAATTTGTGATCACTAGGAAATACTTAACAAATCGCTTGTAATAGATGAGGATATCACTATGAAATGGGTGCCCAATGATGGATTTTCATATGGAAATCTTTAAATGCGATTATCTCGTAAACTAAGCGTCTAATCGCAAAAAGGAGCTTAATTTGTGATCACTATAAAATACTTAAGAAATCCCATGAATTATATGGGGTTATCACTATGAAACGGGTGGCCAATGATGGATTTTTATATGGAAATTTTAAATGCGATTATCTCGTAAACTAAGCGTCTAATCGCAAAAAGGAGCTTAATTTGTGATCACTATGAAATACTTAAGAAATCCCATGAATTATATGGGGATATCACTATGAAATGGGTGCCCAATGATGGATTTTCATATGGAAATCTTTAAATGCGATTATCTCGTAAACTAAGCGTCTAATCGCAAAAAGGAGCTTAATTTGTGATCACTATGAAATACTTAAGAAACCCCATGAATTATATGGGGATATCACTATGAAACGGGTGGCCAATGATGGATTTTCATATGGAAATCTTTAAATGCGATTATCTCGTAAACTAAGCGTCTAATCGAAAAAAGGAGCTAAATTTGTGATCACTATGAGATACTTAAGAAATCCCATGAATTATATGGGGATATCACTATGAAATGGGTGCCCAATGATGGATTTTCATATGGAAATCTTTAAATGCGATTATCTCGTAAACTAAGCGTCTAATCGCAAAAAGGAGCTTAATTTGTGATCACTATGAAATACTTAAGAAACCCCATGAATTATATGGGGATATCACTATGAAACGGGTGCCCAATGATGGATTTTCATATGGAAATCTTTAAATGCGATTATCTCGTAAACTAAGCGTCTAATCGCAAAAAGGAGCTTAATTTGTGATCACTAGGAAATACTTAACAAATCGCTTGTAATAGATGAGGATATCACTATGAAATGGGTGCCCAATGATGGATTTTCATATGGAAATCTTTAAATGCGATTATCTCGTAAACTAAGCGTCTAATCGCAAAAAGGAGCTTAATTTGTGATCACTATGAAATACTTAAGAAACCCCATGAATTATATGGGGATATCACTATGAAATGGGTGCCCAATGATGGATTTTCATATGGAAATCTTTAAATGCGATTATCTCGTAAACTAAGCGTCTAATCGCAAAAAGGAGCTTAATTTGTGATCACTATGAAATACTTAAGAAACCCCATGAATTATATGGGGATATCACTATGAAATGGGTGCCCAATGATGGATTTTCATATGGAAATCTTTAAATGCGATTATCTCGTAAACTAAGCGTCTAATCGCAAAAAGGAGCTTAATTTGTGATCACTATGAAATACTTAAGAAACCCCATGAATTATATGGGGATATCACTATGAAACGGGTGGCCAATGATGGATTTTCATATGGAAATCTTTAAATGCGATTATCTCGTAAACTAAGCGTCTAATCGAAAAAAGGAGCTCAATTTGTGATCACTATGAGATACTTAAGAAATCCCATGAATTATATGGGGATATCACTATGAAACGGGTGCCCAATGATGGATTTTCATATGGAAATCTTTAAATGCGATTATCTCGTAAACTAAGCGTCTAATCGCAAAAAGGAGATTAAAATGCGACTATCTCGTAAACTAAGCGTCTAATCCCTAAAAGGAGCTTAATTTGTGATCACTATGAAATACTTAAGAAATCCCATAAATTATATGGGGATATCACTATCAAATGGGTTCCCAATGATGGATTTTCATATGGAAATCTTTAAATGTGATTATCTCGTAAACTAAGCGTCTAATCGCAAAAAGGAGCTTAATTTGTGATCACTATGAAATACTTAAGAAATCCCATGAATTATAAGGGGATATCACTATGAAACGGGTTCCCAATGATGGATTTTCATATGGAAATCTTTAAATGTGATTATCTCGTAAACTAAGCGTCTAATCGCAAAAAGGATCTTAATTTGTGATCACTATGAAATACTTAAGAAATCCCATAAATTATATGGGGATATCACTATCAAATGGGTTCCCAATGATGGATTTTCATATGGAAATCTTTAAATGCGATTATCTCGTAAACTAAGCGTCTAATCGCAAAAAGGAGCTTAATTTGTGATCACTATGAAATACTTAAGAAATCCCATGAATTATATGGGGATATCACTATGAAACGGGTGGCCAATGATGGATTTTCATATAGAAATCTTTAAATGCGATTATCTCGTAAACTATGAAATACTTAAGAAATCCCATGAATTATATGGGGATATCACTATGAAACGGGTGGCCAATGCTGGATTTTCATATGGAAATCTTTAAATGCGACTATCTCGTAAACTAAGCGTCTAATCGAAAAAAGGAGCTCAATTTGTGATCACTATGAAACACTTAAGAAATCCCATGAGATATATGGGGATATCACACTAACGGGTGGCCAATGATGGATTTTCATATGGAAATCTTTAAATGCGATTATCTCGTAAACTAAGCGTCTAATCGCAAAAAGGAGATTAAAATGCGACTATCTCGTAAACTAAGCGTCTAATCCCTAAAAGGAGCTTAATTTGTGATCACTATGAAATACTTAAGAAATCCCATAAATTATATGGGGATATCACTATCAAATGGGTTCCCAATGATGGATTTTCATATGGAAATCTTTAAATGTGATTATCTCGTAAACTAAGCGTCTAATCGCAAAAAGGAGCTTAATTTGTGATCACTATGAAATACTTAAGAAATCCCATGAATTATAAGGGGATATCACTATGAAACGGGTTCCCAATGATGGATTTTCATATGGAAATCTTTAAATGTGATTATCTCGTAAACTAAGCGTCTAATCGCAAAAAGGATCTTAATTTGTGATCACTATGAAATACTTAAGAAATCCCATAAATTATATGGGGATATCACTATCAAATGGGTTCCCAATGATGGATTTTCATATGGAAATCTTTAAATGCGATTATCTCGTAAACTAAGCGTCTAATCGCAAAAAGGAGCTTAATTTGTGATCACTATGAAATACTTAAGAAATCCCATAAATTATATGGGGATATCACTATCAAATGGGTTCCCAATGATGGATTTTCATATGGAAATCTTTAAATGCGATTATCTCGTAAACTAAGCGTCTAATCGCAAAAAGGAGATTAAAATGCGACTATCTCGTAAACTAAGCGTCTAATCCCTAAAAGGAGCTTAATTTGTGATCACTATGAAATACTTAAGAAATCCCATAAATTATATGGGGATATCACTATCAAATGGGTTCCCAATGATGGATTTTCATATGGAAATCTTTAAATGTGATTATCTCGTAAACTAAGCGTCTAATCGCAAAAAGGAGCTTAATTTGTGATCACTATGAAATACTTAAGAAATCCCATGAATTATAAGGGGATATCACTATGAAACGGGTTCCCAATGATGGATTTTCATATGGAAATCTTTAAATGTGATTATCTCGTAAACTAAGCGTCTAATCGCAAAAAGGATCTTAATTTGTGATCACTATGAAATACTTAAGAAATCCCATAAATTATATGGGGATATCACTATCAAATGGGTTCCCAATGATGGATTTTCATATGGAAATCTTTAAATGCGACTATCTCGTAAACTAAGCGTCTAATCGCAAAAAGGAGCTTAATTTGTGATCACTATGAAATACTTAAGAAATCCCATAAATTATATGGGGATATCACTATCAAACGGGTGCCCAATGATGGATTTTCATATGGAAATCTTTAAATGCGATTATCTCGTAAACTAAGCGTCTAATCGCAAAAAGGAGATTAAAATGCGACTATCTCGTAAACTAAGCGTCTAATCCCTAAAAGGAGCTTAATTTGTGATCACTATGAAATACTTAAGAAATCCCATAAATTATATGGGGATATCACTATCAAATGGGTTCCCAATGATGGATTTTCATATGGAAATCTTTAAATGTGATTATCTCGTAAACTAAGCGTCTAATCGCAAAAAGGAGCTTAATTTGTGATCACTATGAAATACTTAAGAAATCCCATGAATTATAAGGGGATATCACTATGAAACGGGTTCCCAATGATGGATTTTCATATGGAAATCTTTAAATGTGATTATCTCGTAAACTAAGCGTCTAATCGCAAAAAGGATCTTAATTTGTGATCACTATGAAATACTTAAGAAATCCCATAAATTATATGGGGATATCACTATCAAATGGGTTCCCAATGATGGATTTTCATATGGAAATCTTTAAATGCGATTATCTCGTAAACTAAGCGTCTAATCGCAAAAAGGAGCTTAATTTGTGATCACTATGAAATACTTAAGAAATCCCATGAATTATATGGGGATATCACTATGAAACGGGTGGCCAATGATGGATTTTCATATAGAAATCTTTAAATGCGATTATCTCGTAAACTATGAAATACTTAAGAAATCCCATGAATTATATGGGGATATCACTATGAAACGGGTGGCCAATGATGGATTTTCATATGGAAATCTTTAAATGCGATTATCTCGTAAACTAAGCGTCTAATCGAAAAAAGGAGCTCAATTTGTGATCACTATGAAACACTTAAGAAATCCCATGAGATATATGGGGATATCACACTAACGGGTGGCCAATGATGGATTTTCATATGGAAATCTTTAAATGCGATTATCTCGTAAACTAAGCGTCTAATCGCAAAAAGGAGCTTAATTTGTGATCACTATGAAATACTTAAGAAATCCCATAAATTATATGGGGATATCACTATCAAACGGGTGCCCAATGATGGATTTTCATATGGAAATCTTTAAATGCGATTATCTCGTAAACTAAGCGTCTAATCGCAAAAAGGAGATTAAAATGCGACTATCTCGTAAACTAAGCGTCTAATCCCTAAAAGGAGCTTAATTTGTGATCACTATGAAATACTTAAGAAATCCCATAAATTATATGGGGATATCACTATCAAATGGGTTCCCAATGATGGATTTTCATATGGAAATCTTTAAATGTGATTATCTCGTAAACTAAGCGTCTAATCGCAAAAAGGAGCTTAATTTGTGATCACTATGAAATACTTAAGAAATCCCATAAATTATATGGGGATATCACTATCAAATGGGTTCCCAATGATGGATTTTCATATGGAAATCTTTAAATGTGATTATCTCGTAAACTAAGCGTCTAATCGCAAAAAGGAGCTTAATTTGTGATCACTATGAAATACTTAAGAAATCCCATGAATTATAAGGGGATATCACTATGAAACGGGTTCCCAATGATGGATTTTCATATGGAAATCTTTAAATGCGATTATCTCGTAAACTAAGCGTCTAATCGCAAAAAGGAGCTTAATTTGTGATCACTATGAAATACTTAAGAAATCCCATGAATTATATGGGGATATCACTATGAAACGGGTGGCCAATGATGGATTTTCATATAGAAATCTTTAAATGCGATTATCTCGTAAACTATGAAATACTTAAGAAATCCCATGAATTATATGGGGATATCACTATGAAACGGGTGGCCAATGCTGGATTTTCATATGGAAATCTTTAAATGCGACTATCTCGTAAACTAAGCGTCTAATCCCTAAAAGGAGCTTAATTTGTGATCACTATGAAATACTTAAGAAATCCCATAAATTATATGGGGATATCACTATCAAATGGGTTCCCAATGATGGATTTTCATATGGAAATCTTTAAGTGCGATTATCTCGTAAACTAAGCGTCTAATCGCAAAAAGGAGCTTAATTTGTGATCACTATGAAATACTTAGAAAATCGCTATGAAATGGGTGGCCAATGATGGATTTTCATATGGAAATCTTTAAGTGCGATTATCTCGTAAACTAAGCGTCTAATCGCAAAAAGGAGCTTAATTTGTGATCACTATGAAATACTTAGAAAATCGCTATGAAATGGGTGGCCAATGATGGATTTTCATATGGAAATCTTTAAGTGCGATTATCTCGTAAACTAAGCGTCTAATCGCAAAAAGGAGCTTAATTTGTGATCACTATGAAATACTTAGAAAATCGCTATGAAATGGGTGGCCAATGATGGATTTTCATATGGAAATCTTTAAGTGCGATTATCTCGTAAACTAAGCGTCTAATCGCAAAAAGAAGCTTAATTTGTGATCACTATGAAATACTTAGAAAATCGCTATGAAATGGGTGGCCAATGATGGATTTTCATATGGAAATCTTTAAGTGCGATTATCTCGTAAACTAAGCGTCTAATCGCAAAAAGGAGCTTAATTTGTGATCACTATGAAATACTTAAGAAATCCCATGAATTATATGGGGATATCACTGTGAAACGGGTGGCCAATGATGGATTTTCATATAGAAATCTTTAAATGCGATTATCTCGTAAACTAAGCGTCTAATCACAAAAAGGAGCTTAATTTGTGATCACTATGAAATACTTAAGAAATCCCATGAATTATATGGGGTTATCACTATGAAATGGATGGCCAACGCTGGATTTTCATATGGAAATCTTTAAATGCGATTATCTCGTAAACTAAGCGTCTAATCGCAAAAAGGAGCTTAATTTGTGATCACTATGAAATACTTAAGAAATCCCATGAATTATATGGGGATATCACTATGAAATGGGTGCCCAATGATGGATTTTCATATGGAAATCTTTAAGTGCGATTATCTCGTAAACTAAGCGTCTAATCGCAAAAAGGAGCTTAATTTGTGATCACTATGAAATACTTAGAAAATCGCTATGAAATGGGTGGCCAATGATGGATTTTCATATGGAAATCTTTAAGTGCGATTATCTCGTAAACTAAGCGTCTAATCGCAAAAAGGAGCTTAATTTGTGATCACTATGAAATACTTAAGAAATCCCATGAATTATATGGGGATATCACTGTGAAACGGGTGGCCAATGATGGATTTTCATATAGAAATCTTTAAATGCGATTATCTCGTAACTAAGCGTCTAATCACAAAAAGGAGCTTAATTTGTGATCACTATGAAATACTTAAGAAATCCCATGAATTATATGGGGATATCACTATGAAATGGGATGGCCAATGCTGTTTTTCATATGGAAATCTTTAAATGCGATTATCTCGTAAACTAAGCGTCTAATCGCAAAAAGGAGCTTAATTGTGATCACTATGAAATACTTAGAAAATCGCTATGAAATGGGTGGCCAATGATGGATTTTCATATGGAAATCTTTAAGTGCGATTATCTCGTAAACTAAGCGTCTAATCGCAAAAAGGAGCTTAATTTGTGATCACTATGAAATACTTAAGAAATCCCATGAATTATATGGGGATATCACTATGAAATGGATGGCCAATGCTGGTTTTTCATATGGAAATCTATAAATGCGATTATCTCGTAAACTAAGCGTCTAATCGCAAAAAGGAGCTTAATTTGTGATCACTATGAAATACTTAAGAAATCGCTTGTAATAGATGGGGATATCACTATGAAACGGGTGGCCAATGCTGGATTTTCATATGGAAATCTTTAAATGCGATTATCTCGTAAACTAAGCGTCTAATCACAAAAAGGAGCTTAATTTGTGATCACTATGAAATACTTAAGAAATCCCATGAATTATATGGGGTTATCACTATGAAATGGATGGCCAACGCTGGATTTTCATATGGAAATCTTTAAATGCGATTATCTCGTAAACTAAGCGTCTAATCGCAAAAAGGAGCTTAATTTGTGATCACTATGAAATACTTAAGAAATCCCATGAATTATATGGGGATATCACTATGAAATGGGTGCCCAATGATGGATTTTCATATGGAAATCTTTAAATGCGATTATCTCGTAAACTAAGCGTCTAATCGCAAAAAGGAGCTTAATTTGTGATCACTATGAAATACTTAAGAAATCCCATGAATTATATGGGGATATCACTATGAAATGGATGGCTAATGCTGGTTTTTCATATGGAAATCTATAAATGCGATTATCTCGTAAACTAAGCGTCTAATCGCAAAAAGGAGCTTAATTTGTGATCACTATGAAATACTTAAGAAATCCCATGAATTATATGGGGATATCACTATGAAATGGGTGCCCAATGATGGATTTTCATATGGAAATCTTTAAATGCGATTATCTCGTAAACTAAGCGTCTAATCGCAAAAAGGAGCTTAATTTGTGATCACTATGAAATACTTAAGAAATCCCATGAATTATATGGGGATATCACTATGAAATGGGTGGCCAATGATGGATTTTCATATGGAAATCTTTAAGTGCGATTATCTCGTAAACTAAGCGTCTAATCGCAAAAAGGAGCTTAATTTGTGATCACTATGAAATACTTAACAAATCGCTTGTAATAGATGAGGATATCACTATGAAATGGATGGCCAATGCTGGATTTTCATATGGAAATCTGTAAATGCGATTATCTCGTAAACTAAGCGTCTAATCGCAAAAAGGAGCTTAATTTGTGATCACTATGAAATACTTAAGAAATCCCATGAATTATATGGGGATATAACTATGAAATGGGTGCCCAATGATGGATTTTCATATGGAAATCTTTAAATGCGATTATCTCGTAAACTAAGCGTCTAATCGCAAAAAGGAGCTTAATTTGTGATCACTATGAAATACTTAAGAAATCCCATGAATTATATGGGGATATCACTATGAAATGGATGGCCAACGCTGGATTTTCATATGGAAATCTTTAAATGCGATTATCTCGTAAACTAAGCGTCTAATCGCAAAAAGGAGCTTAATTTGTGATCACTATGAAATACTTAAGAAATCCCATGAATTATATGGGGATATCACTATGAAATGGGTGCCCAATGATGGATTTTCATATGGAAATCTTTAAATGCGATTATCTCGTAAACTAAGCGTCTAATCGCAAAAAGGAGCTTAATTTGTGATCACTATGAAATACTTAAGAAATCCCATGAATTATATGGGGATATCACTATGAAATGGGTGGCCAATGATGGATTTTCATATGGAAATCTTTAAGTGCGATTATCTCGTAAACTAAGCGTCTAATCGCAAAAAGGAGCTTAATTTGTGATCACTATGAAATACTTAACAAATCGCTTGTAATAGATGAGGATATCACTATGAAATGGATGGCCAATGCTGGATTTTCATATGGAAATCTGTAAATGCGATTATCTCGTAAACTAAGCGTCTAATCGCAAAAAGGAGCTTAATTTGTGATCACTATGAAATACTTAACAAATCGCTTGTAATAGATGAGGATATCACTATGAAATGGATGGCCAATGCTGGATTTTCATATGGAAATCTGTAAATGCGATTATCTCGTAAACTAAGCGTCTAATCGCAAAAAGGAGCTTAATTTGTGATCACTATGAAATACTTAACAAATCGCTTGTAATAGATGAGGATATCACTATGAAATGGATGGCCAATGCTGGATTTTCATATGGAAATCTGTAAATGCGATTATCTCGTAAACTAAGCGTCTAATCGCAAAAAGGAGCTTAATTTGTGATCACTATGAAATACTTAAGAAATCCCATAAATTATATGGGGATATCACTATGAAATGGGTGCCCAATGATGGTTTTTCATATGGAAATCTATAAATGCGATTATCTCGTAAACTAAGCGTCTAATCGCAAAAAGGAGCTTAATTTGTGATCACTATGAAATACTTAAGAAATCCCATGAATTATATGGGGATATCACTATGAAATGGGTGGCCAATGATGGATTTTCATATGGAAATCTTTAAGTGCGATTATCTCGTAAACTAAGCGTCTAATCGCAAAAAGGAGCTTAATTTGTGATCACTATGAAATACTTAACAAATCGCATGTAATAGATGAGGATATCACTATGAAATGGATGGCCAATGCTGGATTTTCATATGGAAATCTGTAAATGCGATTATCTCGTAAACTAAGCGTCTAATCGCAAAAAGGAGCTTAATTTGTGATCACTATGAAATACTTAAGAAATCCCATGAATTATATGGGGATATCACTATGAAATGGGTGCCCAATGATGGATTTTCATATGGAAATCTTTAAATGCGATTATCTCGTAAACTAAGCGTCTAATCGCAAAAAGGAGCTTAATTTGTGATTACTATGAAATACTTAGGAAATCTCATGAATTATATGGGGATATCACTATGAAATGGGTGGGCAATGATGTATTTTCATATGGAAATCTTTAAATGCGATTATCTCGTAAACTAAGCGTCTAATCGCAAAAAGGAGCTTAATTTGTGATTACTATGAAATACTTAGGAAATCCCATGAATTATATGGGGATATCACTATGAAATGGGTGCCCAATGATGGATTTTCATATGGAAATCTTTAAATGCGATTATCTCGTAAACTAAGCGTCTAATCGCAAAAAGGAGCTTAATTTGTGATTACTATGAAATACTTAGGAAATCTCATGAATTATATGGGGATATCACTATGAAATGGGTGGGCAATGATGTATTTTCATATGGAAATCTTTAAATGCGATTATCTCGTAAACTAAGCGTCTAATCGCAAAAAGGAGCTTAATTTGTGATCACTATGAAATACTTAAGAAATCCCATTAATAAGATGGGGATATCACTATGAAACGGATGACCAATGATGGATTTTCATATGGAAATCTTTGAATGCGATTATCTCGTAAACTAAGCGTCTAATCGCAAAAAGGAGCTTAATTTGTGATCACTATGAAATACTTAGAAATCCCATGAATTATATGGGGATATCACTATGAAATGGGTGCCCAATGATGGATTTCATATGGAAATCTTTAAATGCGATTATCTCGTAAACTAAGCGTCTAATCGCAAAAAGGAGCTTAATTTGTGATCACTATGAAATACTTAAGAAATCCCATGAATTATATGGGGATATCACTATGAAATGGGTGGCCAATGATGGATTTTCATATGGAAATCTTTAAGTGCGATTATCTCGTAATCTAAGCGTCTAATCGCAAAAAGGAGCTTAATTTGTGATCACTATGAAATACTTAAGAAATCCCATGAATTATATGGGGATATCACTATGAAATGGGTTGGCCAATGATGGATTTTCATATGGAAATCTTTAAGTGCGATTATCTCGTAAACTAAGCGTCTAATCGCAAAAAAGGAGCTTAATTTGTGATCACTATGAAATACTTAAGAAATCCCATGAATTATATGGGGATATCACTATGAAATGGATGGCCAATGCTGGTTTTTCATATGGAAATCTTTAAATGCGATTATCTCGTAAACAAAGCGTCTAATCGCAAAAAGGAGCTTAATTTGTGATCACTATGAAATACTTAAGAAATCCCATGAATTATATGGGGTTATCACTATGAAATGGATGGCCAACGCTGGATTTTCATATGGAAATCTTTAAATGCGATTATCTCGTAAACTAAGCGTCTAATCGCAAAAGGAGCTTAATTTGTGATCACTATGAAATACTTAGGAAATCGCTATGAAATGGGTGGCCAATGATGGATTTTCATATGGAAATCTTTAAGTGCGATTATCTCGTAAACTAAGCGTCTAATCACAAAAAGGAACTTAATTTGTGATCACTATGAAATACTTAAGAAATCCCATGAATTATATGGTGATATGACTATGAAATGGATGGCCAATGCTGGTTTTTCATATGAAAATCTTTAAATGCGATTATCTCGTAAACTAAGCGTCTAATCACAAAAAGGAGCTTAATTTGTGATCACTATGAAATACTTTAGAAATCCCATGAATTATATGGGGAAATCACTATGAAACGGGTGGCCAATGATGGATTTTCATATGGAAATCTTTAAATGCGATTATCTCGTAAACTAAGCGTCTAATCGCAAAAAGGAGCTTAATTTGTGATCACTATGAAATACTTAAGAAATCCCATGAATTATATGGGGAAATCACTATGAAACGGGTGGCCAATGATGGATTTTCATATGGAAATCTTAAATGCGATTATCTCGTAAACTAAGCGTCTAATCGCAAAAAGGAGCTTAATTTGTGATCACTATGAAATACTTAAGAAATCCCATGAATTATATGGGGAAATCACTATGAAACGGGTGGCCAATGATGGATTTTCATATGGAAATCTTTAAATGCGATTATCTCGTAAACTAAGCGTCTAATCGCAAAAAGGAGCTTAATTTGTGATCACTATGAAATACTTAGGAAATCGCTATGAATGGGTGGCCAATGATGGATTTTCATATGGAAATCCTTAAATGCGATTATCTCGTAAACTAAGCGTCTAATCGCAAAAAGGAGCTTAATTTGTGATCACTATGAAATACTTAGGAAATCTCATGAATTATATGGGGATATCACTATGAAATGCATGGCCAATGCTGGATTTTCATATGGAAATCTTTAAATGCGATTATCTCGTAAACTAAGCGTCTAATCGCAAAAGGAGCTTAATTTGTGATCACTATAAAATACTTAGGAAATCTCATGAATTATATGGGAATGCATTGGATGGCCAATGCTGGATTTTCATATGGAAATCTTTAAATGCGATTATCTCGTAAACTAAGCGTCTAATCGCAAAAAGGAGCTTAATTTGTGATCACTATGAAATACTTAGGAAATCTCATGAATTATATGGGGATATCACTATGAAATGGGTGCCCAATGATGGATTTTCATATGGAAATCTTTAAATGCGATTATCTCGTAAACTAAGCGTCTAATCGCAAAAAGGAGCTTAATTTGTGATCACTATGAAATAGTTAAGAAATCCCATGAATTATATGGGGATATCACTAGGAAATGTCTGCCCAATTATGGATTTTCATATGGAAATCTTTAAATGCGATTATCTCGTTAACTAAGCGTCTAATCGCAAAAAGGAGCTTAATTTGTGATCACTATGAAATACTTAGGAAATCTCATGAATTATATGGGGATATCACTATGAAATGGGTGCCCAATGATGGATTTTCATATGGAAATCTTTAAATGCGATTATCTCGTAAACTAAGCGTCTAATCGCAAAAAGGAGCTTAATTTGTGATCACTATGAAATACTTAGGAAATCTCATGAATTATATGGGGATATCACTATGAAATGGGTGCCCAATGCTGGATTTTCATATGGAAATCTTTAAATGCGATTATCTCGTAAACTAAGCGTCTAATCGCAAAAAGGAGCTTAATTTGTGATTACTATGAAATACTTAGGAAATCTCATGAATTATATGGGGATATCACTATGAAATGGGTGCCCAATGATGGATTTTCATATGGAAATCTTTAAATGCGATTACCTCGTAAACTAAGCGTCTAATCGCAAAAAGGAGCTTAATTTGTGATTACTATGAAATACTTAGGAAATCTCATGAATTATATGGGGATATCACTATGAAATGGGTGCCCAATGATGGATTTTCATATGGAAATCTTTAAATGCGATTATCTCGTAAACTAAGCGTCTATCGCAAAAAGGAGCTTAATTTGTGATTACTATGAAATACTTAGGAAATCTCATGAATTATATGGGGATATCACTATGAAATGGGTGGGCAATGATGTATTTTCATATGGAAATCTTTAAATGCGATTATCTCGTAAACTAAGCGTCTAATCGCAAAAAGGAGCTTAATTTGTGATTACTATGAAAACTTAGGAAATCTCATGAATTATATGGGGATATCACTATGAAATGGGTGGGCAATGATGCATTTTCATTTGGAAATCTTTAAATGCGATTATCTCGTAAACTAAGCGTCTAATCGCAAAAACGAGCTTAATTTGTGATCACTATGAAATACTTAGGAAATCTCATGAATTATATGGGGATATCACTATGAAATGGGTGCCCAATGATGGATTTTCATATGGAAATCTTTAAATGCGATTATCTCGTAAACTAAGCGTCTAATCGCAAAAAGGAGCTTAATTTGTGATCACTATGAAATACTTAGGAAATCTCATGAATTATATGGGGATATCACTATGAAATGGGTGCCCAATGCTGGATTTTCATATGGAAATCTTTAAATGCGATTATCTCGTAAACTAAGCGTCTAATCGCAAAAAGGAGCTTAATTTGTGATCACTATGAAATACTTAACAAATCGCTTGTAATAGATGAGGATATCACTATGAAATGGATGGCCAATGCTGGATTTTCATATGGAAATCTGTAAATGCGATTATCTCGTAAACTAAGCGTCTAATCGCAACAAGGAGCTTAATTTGTGATCATTATGAAATACTAGGAAATCTCATGAATTATATGGGGATGGATGATGGATTTTCATATGGAAATCTTTAAATGCGATTATCTCGTAAACAAAGCGTCTAATCGCAAAATGGAGCTTAATTTGTGATCACTATGAAATACTTAGGAAATCTCATGAATTATATGGGGATATCACTATGAAATGGGTGGGCAATGATGGATTTTCATATGGAAATCTTTAAATGCGATTATCTCGTAAACTAAGCGTCTAATCGCAAAAAGGAGCTTAATTTGTGATCACTATGAAATACTTAACAAATCGCTTGTAATAGATGAGGATATCACTATGAAATGGATGGCCAATGCTGGATTTTCATATGGAAATCTGTAAATGCGATTATCTCGTAAACTAAGCGTCTAATCGCAAAAAGGAGCTTAATTTGTGATCACTATGAAATACTTAAGAAATCCCATGAATTATATGGGGATATCACTATGAAATGGGTGGCCAATGATGGATTTTCATATGGAAATCTTTAAATGCGATTATCTCGTAAACTAAGCGTCTAATCGCAAAAAGGAGCTTAATTTGTGATCACTATGAAATACTTAACAAATCGCTTGTAATAGATGAGGATATCACTATGAAATGGATGGCCAATGCTGGATTTTCATATGGAAATCTGTAAATGCGATTATCTCGTAAACTAAGCGTCTAATCGCAAAAAGGAGCTTAATTTGTGATCACTATGAAATACTTAACAAATCGCTTGTAATAGATGAGGATATCACTATGAAATGGGTGCCCAATAATGGATTTTCATATGGAAATCTTTAAATGCGATTATCTCGTAAACTAAGCGTCTAATCGCAAAAAGGAGCTTAATTTGTGATCACTATGAAATACTTAAGAAATCCCATGAATTATATGGGGATATCACTATGAAATGGGTGGCCAATGATGGATTTTCATATGGAAATCTTTAAATGCGATTATCTCGTAAACTAAGCGTCTAATCGCAAAAAGGAGCTTAATTTGTGATTACTATGAAATACTTAGGAAATCTCATGAATTATATGGGGATATCACTATGAAATGGGTGGCCAATGATGGATTTTCATATGGAAATCTTTAAATGCGATTATCTCGTAAACTAAGCGTCTAATCGCAAAAAGGAGCTTAATTTGTGATCACTATGAAATACTTAGGAAATCTCATGAATTATATGGGGATATCACTATGAAATAGGTGCCCAATGCTGGATTTTCATATGGAAATCTTTAAATGCGATTATCTCGTAACTAAGCGTCTAATCGCAAAAAGGAGCTTAATTTGTGATTACTATGAAATACTTAGGAAATCTCATGAATTATATGGGGATATCACTATGAAATGGGTGCCCAATGATGGATTTTCATATGGAAATCTTTAAATGCGATTACCTCGTAAACTAAGCGTCTAATCGCAAAAAGGAGCTTAATTTGTGATTACTATGAAATACTTAGGAAATCCCATGAATTATATGGGGATATCACTATGAAATGGGTGCCCAATGATGGATTTTCATATGGAAATCTTTAAATGCGATTATCTCGTAAACTAAGCGTCTAATCGCAAAAAGGAGCTTAATTTGTGATTACTATGAAATACTTAGGAAATCTCATGAATTATATGGGGATATCACTATGAAATGGGTGCCCAATGATGGATTTTCATATGGAAATCTTTAAATGCGATTATCTCGTAAACTAAGCGTCTAATCGCAAAAAGGAGCTTAATTTGTGATCACTATGAAATACTTAGGAAATCTCATGAATTATATGGGGATATCACTATGAAATGGGTGCCCAATACTGGATTTACATATGGAAATCTTTAAATGCGATTATCTCGTAAACTAAGCGTCTAATCGCAACAAGGAGCTTAATTTGTGATCACTATGAAATACTTAGGAAATCTCATGAATTATATGGGGATATCACTATGAAATGGGTGGGCAATGATGGATTTTCATATGGAAATCTTTAAATGCGATTATCTCGTAAACTAAGCGTCTAATCGCAAAAAGGAGCTTAATTTGTGATTACTATGAAAACCTTAGGAAATCTCATGAATTATATGGGGATATCACTATGAAATGGGTGCCCAATGATGGATTTTCATATGGAAATCTTTAAATGCGATTATCTCGTAAACTAAGCGTCTAATCGCAAAAAGGAGCTTAATTTGTGATCACTATGAAATACTTAGGAAATCTCATGAATTATATGGGGATATCACTATGAAATGGGTGCCCAATGATGGATTTTCATATGGAAATCTTTAATTGCGATTATCTCGTAAACTAAGCGTCTAATCGCAACAAGGAGCTTAATTTGTGATCACTATGAAATACTAGGAAATCTCATGAATTATATGGGGATGGATGATGGATTTTCATATGGAAATCTTTAAATGCGATTATCTCGTAAACAAAGCGTCTAATCGCAAAATGGAGCTTAATTTGTGATCACTATGAAATACTTAGGAAATCTCATGAATTATATGGGGATATCACTATGAAATGGGTGGGCAATGATGGATTTTCATATGGAAATCTTTAAATGCGATTATCTCGTAAACTAAGCGTCTAATCGCAAAAAGGAGCTTAATTTGTGATCACTATGAAATACTAGGAAATCTCATGAATTATATGGGGATGGATGATGGATTTTCATATGGAAATCTTTAAATGCGATTACCTCGTAAACTAAGCGTCTAATCGCAAAAAGGAGCTTAATTTGTGATTACTATGAAATACTTAGGAAATCTCATGAATTATATGGGGATATCACTATGAAATGGGTGGCCAATGATGGATTTTCATATGGAAATCTTTAAATGCGATTATCTCGTAAACTAAGCGTCTAATCGCAAAAAGGAGCTTAATTTGTGATCACTATGAAATACTTAGGAAATCTCATGAATTATATGGGGATATCACTATGAAATAGGTGCCCAATGCTGGATTTTCATATGGAAATCTTTAAATGCGATTATCTCGTAAACTAAGCGTCTAATCGCAAAAAGGAGCTTAATTTGTGATTACTATGAAATACTTAGGAAATCTCATGAATTATATGGGGATATCACTATGAAATGGGTGCCCAATGATGGATTTTCATATGGAAATCTTTAAATGCGATTACCTCGTAAACTAAGCGTCTAATCGCAAAAAGGAGCTTAATTTGTGATTACTATGAAATACTTAGGAAATCCCATGAATTATATGGGGATATCACTATGAAATGGGTGCCCAATGATGGATTTTCATATGGAAATCTTTAAATGCGATTATCTCGTAAACTAAGCGTCTAATCGCAAAAAGGAGCTTAATTTGTGATTACTATGAAATACTTAGGAAATCTCATGAATTATATGGGGATATCACTATGAAATGGGTGCCCAATGATGGATTTTCATATGGAAATCTTTAAATGCGATTATCTCGTAAACTAAGCGTCTAATCGCAAAAAGGAGCTTAATTTGTGATCACTATGAAATACTTAGGAAATCTCATGAATTATATGGGGATATCACTATGAAATGGGTGCCCAATACTGGATTTACATATGGAAATCTTTAAATGCGATTATCTCGTAAACTAAGCGTCTAATCGCAACAAGGAGCTTAATTTGTGATCACTATGAAATACTTAGGAAATCTCATGAATTATATGGGGATATCACTATGAAATGGGTGGGCAATGATGGATTTTCATATGGAAATCTTTAAATGCGATTATCTCGTAAACTAAGCGTCTAATCGCAAAAAGGAGCTTAATTTGTGATTACTATGAAAACCTTAGGAAATCTCATGAATTATATGGGGATATCACTATGAAATGGGTGCCCAATGATGGATTTTCATATGGAAATCTTTAAATGCGATTATCTCGTAAACTAAGCGTCTAATCGCAAAAAAGGAGCTTAATTTGTGATCACTATGAAATACTTAGGAAATCTCATGAATTATATGGGGATATCACTATGAAATGGGTGCCCAATGATGGATTTTCATATGGAAATCTTTAATTGCGATTATCTCGTAAACTAAGCGTCTAATCGCAACAAGGAGCTTAATTTGTGATCACTATGAAATACTAGGAAATCTCATGAATTATATGGGGATGGATGATGGATTTTCATATGGAAATCTTTAAATGCGATTATCTCGTAAACAAAGCGTCTAATCGCAAAATGGAGCTTAATTTGTGATCACTATGAAATACTTAGGAAATCTCATGAATTATATGGGGATATCACTATGAAATGGTGGGCAATGATGGATTTTCATATGGAAATCTTTAAATGCGATTATCTCGTAAACTAAGCGTCTAATCGCAAAAAGGAGCTTAATTTGTGATCACTTATGAAATACTAGGAAATCTCATGAATTATATGGGGATGGATGATGGATTTTCATATGGAAATCTTTAAATGCGATTATCTCGTAAACTAAGCGTCTAATCGCAAAATGGAGCTTAATTTGTGATCACTATGAAATACTTAGGAAATCTCATGAATTATATGGGGATATCACTATGAAATGGGTGGGCAATGATGGATTTTCATATGGAAATCTTTAAATGCGATTATCTCGTAAACTAAGCGTCTAATCGCAAAAAGGAGCTTAATTTGTGATTACTATGAAAACCTTAGGAAATCTCATGAATTATATGGGGATATCACTATGAAATGGGTGCCCAATGATGGATTTTCATATGGAAATCTTTAAATGCGATTATCTCGTAAACTAAGCGTCTAATCGCAAAAAGGAGCTTAATTTGTGATCACTATGAAATACTTAGGAAATCTCATGAATTATATGGGGATATCACTATGAAATGGGTGCCCAATGATGGATTTTCATATGGAAATCTTTAAATGCGATTATCTCGTAAACTAAGCGTCTAATCGCAAAAAGGAGCTTAATTTGTGATCACTATGAAATACTTAAGATATCCCATGAATTATGTGGGGATATCACTATGAAATGGGTGCCCAATGCTGGATTTTCATATGGAAATCTTTAAATGCGATTATCTCGTAAACTAAGCGTGTAATCGCAAAAAGGAGCTTAATTTGTGATCACTATGAAATACTTAAGATATCCCATGAATTATGTGGGGATATCACTATGAAATGGGTGCCCAATGCTGGATTTTCATATGGAAATCTTTAAATGCGATTATCTCGTAAACTAAGCGTCTAATCGCAAAAAGGAGCTTAATTTGTGATCACTATGAAATACTTAGGAAATCTCATGAATTATATGGGGATATCACTATGAAATGGGTGCCCAATGATGGATTTTCATATGGAAATCTTTAAATGCGATTATCTCGTAATCTAAGCGTCTAATCGCAAAAAGGAGCTTAATTTGTGATCACTATGAAATACTTAGGAAATCTCATGAATTATATGGGGATATCACTATGAAATGGGTGCCCAATGATGGATTTTCATATGGAAATCTTTAAATGCGATTATCTCGTAAACTAAGCGTCTAATCGCAAAAAGGAGCTTAATTTGTGATCACTATGAAATACTAGGAAATCTCATGAATTATATGGGGATATCACTGTTGAAATGGGTGGGCAATGATGGATTTTCATATGGAAATCTTTAAATGCGATTATCTCGTAAACTAAGCGTCTAATCGCAAAAAGGAGCTTAATTTGTGATCACTATGAAATACTAGGAAATCTCATGAATTATATGGGGATATCACTATGAAATGGGTGGGCAATGATGGATTTTCATATGGAAATCTTTAAATGCGATTATCTCGTAAACTAAGCGTCTAATCGCAAAAAGGAGCTTAATTTGTGATCACTATGAAATACTTAGGAAATCTCATGAATTATATGGGGATATCACTATGAAATGGGTGCCCAATGATGGATTTTCATATGGAAATCTTTAAATGCGATTATCTCGTAAACTAAGCGTCTAATCGCAAAAAGGAGCTTAATTTGTGGTCACTATGAAATACTTACGAAATCTTATGAATTATATGGGATATCACTATGAAATGGGTGGGCAATGATGGATTTTCATATGGAAATCTTTAAATGCGATTATCTCGTAAACTAAGCGTCTAATCGCAAAAAGGAGCTTAATTTGTGATCACTATGAAATACTTAGGAAATCTCATGATTATATGGGGATATCACTATG